>JBAMBS010001869.1:0-507069 GCA_037044455.1 Zygothrica quintamaculata
TCTGTGAGAGAGAGGGTGGGAGATAATTTGACGATGTGCTCGCGACCTGGCTCTTCCGTCCGACTCTTTATATTGCCATTGATGGTGAGTTTTTTATGCAGTGAGTGCATGTGAGATCATCAGGCAGCAAACGAAATTCTACGTTCTGTATTCGCCCCATGGAACAGGCCAACAAATCTGACTGTGGCTATGACTTACGCTCTGACTGTACCATTGAATATAGTTGTGTGTGTTAATGTTATTGTTGTTGGTGCTGGTAGCTGTGCTGCTCGTTGGCTGCGAAGCGTAAATTGCAATTATTTCACATGACATGACTTTGGCAGCAACTATACCGCCGTCATCAGTTGCTAAAGTTTCCAGACTCCAATTCCAGTCATACCCTATACCCCATACCCCACCCCAATCTCCGTTCTTCTACAAATGAACTCAAAAAAAAAAAAAGTTGGACCTTGAGGTTGGCGCGTCTAATGCGCATCAATTACTTAAACTAGCAACTAGCAGTTGAACAGAAACCGAATCAAATCGCATTGCGTATACGCAAACAACGACACAAGACTCGTCTCAAAAAAACGATATATGGTATAGCTTTGAGGAGCCCTCCCCCCCCCCCCTTACACCCCGTTCTACTGCTAGACATATGTTCTTCATTCTGGCAGAGCGTGAAAATTTACATAAATTAATATATATTTTACCTTCGCCAAGAATCGCTACAATACAAAGAAACAAACATACAATATATGGCTGTGTGGTGCCAAGAAATGTTTTCCAGCTTGTCGCACCACTGGGCCAACAAGTTCCAACCGAAGCCAAAGAAGAACAACAAGTGGCAGCAGTGTTGGCAATGCTAGCAGCTCAGTCTTGCTTTTAGCCTTGATCGTGTTTATTTCGGCTGTTAAACGATACAAAATAAATAAATAAATAAATAAATAAGTAATAAAATGCGAAACGAGCAAAAGAATTTTTCGGTATCTTTTTTTTTTCTTTTTTTGTCTTCTTCTGTTCTTTTTTTATTAAGTTTTTTTTTTTAGTAGCATTTTTGGATTTTCGGCATTGTGTGATCCGTAAATGGAGTAGCCAAAAGTGGAGTAGCCTCAAGTATACTGGATGTATTACTATTCTTACAAAAGATATCTTAAACAAAGATTATGTAATTGAGTTCAAAATGCGTACACATTTTAGCCATATGTGTAGACTTTAAGACAAGTTAAGGAAGCAGATATATTGGACATTGATTGAAACGAAAGACGCCAAAAACTAATGTTAATTGTAGAGTGGGAAGTTTAAGTTTTTCTCTTTGTTTTTTTTTTTTGCTTTAGTAACTTTAATTTAGTAAGCACTTGGCTTAAGTTAAAAAAAGTGTTATTTTAAATAAGGTACAGTTACATTTTTAGTACAGTTTCCCATCTACCATAAGACATTGCTGCGCTTTTTGCTCTTTGCGGCGTCTTCAAGGAAACTTACTATAAAATCTTTCTTCGGCTAACTTTCTCCAGTTATATTTAACATTATTTTATTGAGTAATATATATAAATATTTTTTTTTGCTTATGATTTATATGGAATATATGTTTAAATTAACATTTATTTGTTGATTACAACTCTCTTTTGATATGTCAAATGGAGCTCAGCTAAGCCTTTTTAAACTAAAGTAGTAGACGTATCAATCGATTCATTTAATTCATTTGTACATTTTATTTATTGCTTTCAATTTAATATACCCAAACAAATTTTATGGCTACATATTTTAACATTTTACGGCTCAAGCAGCAGAAGAAGCGAGCAACAGCAGCAACAGCAACAGCAACAGCAACAACAACAGCAACAGCAACATCAACGAGAAGAAGTAAAAAAATTGGTTTCATTTTCATTTCATTTGCCAGTTGGTTGACAGCTGGCCAGACCGTTGAGTTCTCGTGTTTATCGAGTGCTACACATACATATATGTATATATATACATATGTGTGTGTGTGTGTCTGTATCGCATTTCGTTTACCAGTTTTGGGTTTTTCAAGTACAAACCACAAGACGAATTTGGTCATTTAAAATTGCGGCGCTGTCTTGGTCTGCCCGCTGATGGATGGTTGAATGGACGCTTGCTTGTGGATGGTTTTCTGTATAGATGTTTGGTGGTGCTGCTGGTGGCTGTCTGCTTACAATTGTTGTCATTGTCAACGTGTTTTACTCCTCTTGAGTAGGGCGTTACCAACAGTAGAAACCGAACAAAAAAAAAAACAAGTAGAAAAAAAGAAAAACAAAGATAAAAACCAAATCCAAAACGACAACAACCACAGCTTTGTCTTCGACAGCCGCTGCAAATGACCCATTTAACGGGCCACTGCGCAAGAAGCCGCCTTGGCTCTTGGTTTAGCTATTTGAGTTGCCTGAGGTCGATTGGGAACGTGGGAGATTTAGTGGCTCAAGTACACGGCAGGCGTGCTTGGACTTGACAAGCTGTTTAAATTGATTAGAACTTGGTTAAATTCTCTTAGTATCGAACTCAATTGCCAACAGCTTGTTGTTGCTTTAATAATTAGATGTAATCTGTACCAGGCAATTGTATACATACATACATACATACATACATACATATATATATATATATATATATAAGTATGTAAATATTTGCAATGAAGTGTGAACTTCATCTATGTAAATTTTATTATCTATATACAAGCCAATTAGCTATATCCATTAAGCACGTTTCAAAGTTAAAACCGACAATGAAAAGAACTTCAAGCTCTTAAAATATATATATATATATAATTACTATAGCAATTGTTCAATGACAAGGAAATTTGTGCGGCGCCAAAGGCAAACTTCGTCACGTTTTGGCCAAAAGTTGTAGACAATTTCTTGCAGGCAATTTTCTACTTGGCTGCCATTGTCAATCATTAGGCTTTGAATTTATGAGCCTGACCGCTGCAATGATTTAATGATGGCTTATTACTCATTTTATGCAAATCAGATTGCAAGAAAAACCAAATGATCATTTGTTTTATTTCTACATATATATATATATATATATATAGAGTTGTACTTCTAGTTGTATTTGTATAGTTATGGCCTCTGTCGGCCATTTTGTGTAATTTATGTCAATAATTTTGTTGCTGCTGCTGTTGCTGCTGTTTGTTTTGCATTTGCATAAATTCATTAAAATATATATGCTAGCCATTTGTTTATATATAAGCACAATAACATTAGACGCCGACAATTCCATTGAAGTCTCCAACTGCGATTCCAACTTGGAGCTTCCAAGTGCAGCTTAATCATATCTGGAGTTGTCATCTTCATATGAAATTGTTTTTGGCCATGCGGCGTATACGTAATTAACTAATCAGCTAAAGCCACATTTATATAGATAAGTTTATAATATATATCTCTCTCTCTCTCTCTTTCTATTTCTATAGAAATCTTGAATTGTTAGTGGAAAAACTTATGCAGCTTAGTGTTTTGGCCAGGAAGCTTTTAGCAGTGCACAGCCATTACTCAAGTTAGTCCAGTTAATTAGCTGTTAAATATTGATAGCATATTATAGCTTGAGAATGTAATAATGAGTTATGCTCTTAAGCAGTCGCTGCATTGAAATAAACAGCATAAATATTAACATCAATATGAACAGGTATCAATTATGCAAACAGCAAAGTGTGAAAATGTTTTCAATCTCTCAACCCATCATGGTTAAACACTTTGTATCTGTATCTGTATTAACTGGTAACTGGTACTCTGACTAACTGGCTGAATGTTTGTGACTAAATGACAGACGGACTGACTGACTGACAGACTGACCAAATGATATCTTTTAGTATGTGCTGTGGTTGTCTATAGTAAATACAATTTGCACGATTTTCTGTAATTTAAACGCGCTCGCGGACTACTAGACGTACTTGTTGATATATTAGTAAGTAAATCTGTATCTGTATCTGTATCTGTATCTGTATCTCTATCCGCTGGCATTGAATATATGCCAGGCCATGTCATGGAGCAATGGTGACTCAATATGCCTACTATTTGTGCATTGTGTTGTTGTATTTGCATTGGTAATTTGTGTATGCACTTGAAATCAACTTGCACTGCAATTACTTGCATTGCATTGCAGTTCTCTTTATTTTTCGATTATTTAGCTTTGCTGCTGCTGCTTTTTTTTTGTATTTTTTATTTTTTTTTGATGGCTAACAGATAATACAACAAAATGCCACAACAAATGAAAACAGCTTTGCCAGAGCTGAACTTGAAATGCCAGTCGCACAGCAGTTAGGACAACAAAAAAAAAAAAGTATGAAAAAAAAAAGCATAGCTTCAACCTGCTAATTTGTATGTCAACTGAGCGCTTGACGCGCCCTCAAGCCGTTACCTCCCCCGTATATCCGATGTAACCAAAACGTAACGTAACTTAACGTAACGAAACGAAACGAAACGAAATGAAACCAAAACCAAACCGTACCGAAACTTTGTCGAGTTTGGATTTTGAGTTTTTCGCGTGCAAACTAAAATGTGACATGCAATTGCCAGCAACTGTCATGCGGTTGCCAATTGAAGCCCCAGCTACCCAACCTTGTGTATACTAGTTGTTGTTGTTGTTGTTGTTGTTGTTGTTGTTGTTGTTGCATTTGTTGCTGTTGCTATTTGCTATTTGTATACCAAATGAATTTCCCATGCGCGCATGTCTCAAATTTCAAACAAACATTGCGCATACGCCGCGGCGACTAATCATATGTTCATTCATTTGATAAGAAATGTGTGAGAATTAGCCAGATATATATATATATATATGTTATATATATATATATTTTTATTTCACTGATCTAAAGCAGGCTTAATCTGCATGCTGAGGTAGCATTAATTGGCAGTTTTTATTGGCTTTAAGACTCGAAATGCTTGAACAACATGAAATGAAAGGTAAACTGAAAAGTTGACCAAACCGCAAACGGCCGCTTCCTGGTTGACCTTGTGCGATTATTAAAATTTCCATCGAAGATTGTGTTGGCGAATGATGTTTTGTTGACCGGCTTACAGCCAATTCCTTGGCACTTGTTGACCTTCGACGCTACGGCCGCTTCTTAATCATGCATATGAACAGCAAGAGTAACAGACCAACAGACCAACAGACAGACAGACAGACAGTGGACAGGCGGCATAAAATTAAACACTTGAATCATGGCAACCGTGGCGACAATAATGAACAATGATGATGAACTTGTAAAAGAAGCCGGGACTAGCGAATATGCCAAACCAGTTGGCAAGTTTGCAAAGTTTGCCAGTTGGCCAGTTGCTTGTTTCAGCCAAAACCAGAGCACTTCATATTGTTGATGTGAATCTGACTGTAGATGTGATGTTCGATGTTGTTGTTGATGTGGTTGTTGATGAGGATATTTTGCTCTTTGCTGTTGCAGTTGCCAATAATGTGCACACACACACACACACACACACACACACACAAAGACTACAGCTAAGGCTTCGACCTGCAATGCTGCCAAAAGTCGCTCAACTTCTTTACCTCTGCAACATTGACCGGCGACATTCTCGTTTTGCCACTTCGGGATTAAGCCTGAAATATGCATTCATAACAGCAAAAGAAAACATGTTCTTATACAATACCGAATTCTGCATACACTAAAAAAGATCTAAATATAACAGCTTTAATTGTAAACTTTTTAATTTATATTATATAAACGAAGTAACTTTTCATTTGATTTGCGTTTTTATCTTAAAGTAGCGCATAGTATTTATTGGTAGAGTATCGTAGTAACCATATACCTTGGCGGATTGGCTTGCAGTACCCAAGCTCTGATTTACATAGATATATGTATAACAAAGTTCTTAACTGAAGTGTTTACATGATATGCTTACATATGTATATAGTATAAGTAGGTATACAGACGTATATAATATAACCTTTCGGCAGCAGCTAAGAATGCTTATTATAGGACTATAACTTGTAATTAAGAGTAAGTGTGTGCTTTTGCTGGATTTTGTCAACTGGCCTTTGTATATTCTACTTTCAGCATAAACAGCTTGGCCAAGGCCAACAACAGCTGGCTTGCATACTACAGTTAACTTCCATATCAACTGATGGCTTTATATTTTATTGAGATGCCAACGATTGTCATTCGCCTCATCCACTTCATGGGCAATACAATAACTTTCTTTGTCGCCATATGATACAAATGTCCATTGGGATTTATTTTGTGCTTGAATTCATGAAATCAATTTAGAGAAGGATAAACATAGTAGTAGAGTGTGATAGATAAAGACAGGTATACACAAAGAGACAAACAGAGAGAGAGAGAGAGAGAGGCAGAGAGTGAGAGAGTGAGCTTCACCCATATTTGTTTTGTTGCTAATGCCAACGCTTATTATTTCATCTTTCATATATTACCATATTTTTATTCAGATTCTGCCTTGTTGTTCCTAGCAACTGCTGTGACCTCTGACTGCATACATACAAACATACATATATATATATATATATATATCTGCTACTCATCGAAATCTTAATAAGTGACCATTGTGGCGTATGAAGACCAAATTGTCTTCTCTTTTCTCATTATATACAATATTGGTTAACAATGAATTGGACATCTTGTTGATTTGTTTAACTGAATTGAATCTATTAGGCTATATATATCTAATTAATTATCAATTATAAGCAAATATAATTCGATTGAATTGTAAATTAATTAGTTCACTTTAATCATTTTAGTGGGAACTTAAAGGATGAATTTGTTGTGCAACACAAAGTTTGTTAATATGTTGAAAGCTAATCTAATCATCACTTACACTTCGATATACAAAAAAATTCCCTTTAATATTAACTTGAACAATGACCATAAAAAGTTCCCCTTATAATTTGGGGGATAAAAAAAAAAACGATTTTTAAATTGCGTCTCAACTCAAACAACATCAACAAAGTGCATTGTTGCGAACTTCTCTTAATAACCAAAATTCGCATAACTCAAAACTGAAATCCACTTAGAAGTCCATAAAATAGAAAAAAAAGCAAAAAAAAACAAAAACTGAAGCTTATTTAGTTTTTGTTGGTAGAGAGGTAGGCAGATCAAAACGGGAAAGTAAATGAAAACAGAGATGAAGAGGGATGAAGACGTAAACCACTAAAAAAAAGTCACATGATTTGGTTTGCGGTCAAATGGGCAAAAGTATGATGAAAGGGGGGTAGGGTGGGCAGAGCCTAAAGTTTCCGCACAGCAAGAACAACAGCAGCAAGAAACAACTAAGAATGTTCTAGTTGCATGTCTACGAATTTTGAATACTCTACAGCTGCATAGGAATATTAAATATATTCATACATAAGAGAAGAGTTAAGCCTATACACAGCTTATAGTGTTCTACATTGCTAAGATGCTCTAGCACATATTATCTAACATATGCAGAGGAGTGTATGTGTGTGTGGGTACAGTCTGTACAGTAAATTTCCTTGGACTTAGGGTACAAGTTGTATTTTAGCAGCAAAAAGTTATTGCAAAACAGAAACGAAATAGAAACAGCAACAGCAACAGCAACAGCCACAGAAACGAAACAGAAACAGAAACAGAAACTGAAACTGAAATAAATGCTCGTACATTAGAAGCTGTTGTACATTTATAGACGGCAAGCGGGCAACTATGGAAAATAAATCTTTACTGCGCCATAAGACGACGACGGCGGCGACGACGATGGAAACGACTACAACAACGACGGCGACGTGGACGACGCCAACAACAACGCGACGCGACGCGACGCTTTGCTGTAATTGAGAAGCAGCAGCAGCAGCAGCCGCTGACGCTGACGCTGCCGACGTCGTTGCTGCTGCTGCTATTGCTTGAGCCATGGCTTATCTGAGCGCTATCGTTACTCTTCTTACTCGTTCTCTCCCGCTCTTTATTTAGTTATGGTTATGCATGTATGTGTGTGCGTGTTCAGTTGAGCTTCTAATGAAGATGATGATAATGAAATGTGCTTGTTGCTGCGGCTGTTGCTGTTGCTGTTATTACTTTTGCTGTTTGCTGTTGTTATTTTAGTTGTTGTTTTTATTGTTTTTGTTTCTGCCCCTTTACCAGGCACAACCCCAAAACCCAACAACACGCGCTGCCCACAAACCTCTACCCACAGAGTCTCGGCCATCCACAAGCCGCAGTCCACAGTTCGCAATCCACAGCCCGCTCATTTTACAAATTGCTTAGCTGCAGTCACCGTACAGCGCCGCCAGCAATCGTCGTTACTTCTACTTGTTATACCCTATTAATTTGACACAGAAGCTTTCTCAGCAGCTTCGTTAAGTGCAATAGAAGGATTTTAAATCAAATGTCACATAAACGCATTATTCCAATACGAAAGGGATAACAATTTACAATTATATACATAACAGACCGTTAAGCTATAGATAATCCATTTTTATATCAATCACATCCGGTGGTGGTCGGTGAAGGCCTTTACCTTTTGCAGTATATAAACTGTTTGTAATATTCTAAAATCAGAAAGAGTCAGATGAAGGTCATAAGGTTAAAGATTTAATCCTTTATTTAGGTTAAGTAGGTTTTCTATAGCTTTTAGTTATTGATCTTTAACTCATCTTCCAACAAGGAAATTAATTTACAAGTTCTTCAATCAATATGCATAATAGTTGTAGTAATTAGTGATTAGTATTATAGTTTAGCTGGACTTTGACTTTGAGGGTATCTGATGCTTCGGGGCCTTGAAGACCGACTCATACAAACATATATATGTGTGTGTGTGTGTGTGTGTGTTAAGAAGTATAATATTTTCTTATTTTTTGCTATTCGATGCTTACATTGAAATACTTGCAAATAATTTTGTTTATTTCTTTATTTTTAACATCTTGTTGTTGTTATTGTTGTTGTTGTTGCTATTATTATTATTATTATTATTGTTGTACTATAATTATTGCTGTTAGACGAACACTGGTCGCTGTCGATTTGTTTCGTTTCGCTCGTTTCGGTTCTAAGTTTGCGTGTTGTTGTTCCAGGGTGATTTTGCATTTGCTATTCTCCCTGCGTTTATTTGTTATTGTTGTTGTTCCTGTCGCTGTTGTTGTTGTTGTTGTTGTTGTTGGTTTTTGCTATTGTTGTTCCAGCCCAACAGCATTTCAAGGTCTTTGGTCTATTTGCTTTTGCCAAGTTTTGCACCCGCTTCTCGTTTGTTCATTTGCTTCGTTCATTCGTTTGTTAGTTCATTTTCTGCATCATCTCTCAGAGCAATGAGAAGTTTTTGCGAAAATTTCTTCGCCCATTTGCCCGTGTTGCAGTTTTTGCTCTTTTCCACTTGACTGACAATTTGATTGGCAGTTTGTATTTGTTACTAATGCTGTTTGCTGTCGTTGTTATTATTTTGTTGCTATTGCTCTTACTATAGCTGCTGCTGCTGCTGTTGCTGTTGCTGCTTTTACAGCCCCGCAATTATATTTAATTTTATTATTGAAGATTGCAGCAAAGATTTTCGCCTCAAGGTCAGGCGTGTAAATCTTTACCAGACAGCACTGAGAATAGTCCGGGCCCCGATCACGTAAGCAAAAAAAACTTTTTTTTTTTTTTGTATTCCTACATGTTGCTGTATGTTATTGCTGTTGTTGTTGTTGTTGTTGTTGTTGCTTTTATTATTGCTGCTTTTCCAGCTAGCAGTTTCTCAGTGAAAATTGTCGGTGATCGTTTTAACGTTCACAATGTTTTTGATGTTTCATTGTCGTGGCTTTTAATGGGCCTAAAACTTGTTGTTGTTGTTGTTGTGGTTGCTATTTTGGTCTAAATTGTTGTTGCCATTGTTGATGCTACTGTTTGCTAGCAAGTCTGAATTTATTTCAAGTGCATTTTGTACAATTTTACTGGTATTCGCTGACATTTGGCTGTTGCAGCTGTGTTAAGGTCTTTATTTCATTTCCTATTAGAAATTCGATTTTTGTTTTATCCCAGTTGTTGCTGTTGTTGCTGTTGTTGCTGTCGATTGCCATTTCCTTTGTAGTTATGTAACAATATGTCAGGCGGAAGAACAGGCACAAATGAAGGTTAAGCAATCTCCAGTGGCTCACATTGCGTATACATTATATTGATATGCAATAAATGCATTGCGTATACGCAATGTTGTTTTTCTTATTGACTGTATAAACTTTATAAACAATAAACTAACTAAAGCAATTGCTGTTCCTCTCTTACCCGAATTATATATTATTTATTAAAAAGATTTACACTTTACTTTAGCTTAAATTTGAAGCTAGTAAATTGCATTGAAATGAATCATAATTAATTTTGTTATATAATATGCAAAAGAAGTTGATAATTGTTTGTCATTAAATTGCATTTGTTAGCCATATGATTTATTTTTATATTCATAACTGGAATTTGATTCAAATTAATTATCAGCAGACGTAATAGAATATAGTATCTAAGTGTATCTTCTTCTTTAGGTTGTGCTTAATGAATGTTGATGGCCTCACCGTAAAAGCATTTATTACTTTTATTAAATGTATATGTAGCGTGTGTGTGTGTGTGTGTGTGTGTGTGTGTGTGTGTTTGTGAGTACAATGATGCGCCATTCTTTTGAGCCATCATCAAGCAGTTTGTTCACAGAACACGCTACGCTCTTAACTATCCATAATTGTAATAATATTTTTTTTTTCGAGCAAATTGCTTTGAACTGCGTGCGTCGCATCCCACCACATCCCACCACATCGCATCGCATCGCATCAGGTCTCATCATTGTTGTGTGACGTGGATTACAGAGCTCTGCACTATTGCTCTCCTAACTAACTTGCAATGGTATAGAGTACACACGTATACACATTAATTCACATACAAATACAGATACATTTGTCAAGGTTACGTATACGCCACGTATGATATGCGAGCGCAATGTCTAAACAAATAGACGAGTCGCAAGGCAATGCAATGCAAACAGAGACGGACATGGACACTTGTGCAGTGGCCCCTTAGCTCTATGTGTATACAATTTATATATACACACACACATATATATATATATATATATAATACATATATTGTCATGGAATACAAATTGAGAGTTAGACAGCCAACAAATGTGTGAGAGATGCAGCGGCAGCAGTTGCTTTTCAACGTTGCCGCACAAGTGTCAAAAGTCTTATATGCAATGGCTAAGTTTATGATCGACAGTACGTTTATTATATGACAACTCTACCCTAGCCAAACACCCCCCCCCCCTCCCATCAGTTTTAGCCACATCTGCTCTTGTCTGCGTGCGTTATGGTTTTGGTCTCTTAAATAACGCTAATTGGCGCGCTCGAGTGCAAAAAAATGTTCAAAAGAACTAATAAATGCAACCACTGCCGCAGCCACTGTCAATTAGAGACAGTCTGTGTGTGTGTGTGTGTGTGTGTAGTAGGAGTAGTAGTAGAAGCAGCAGATGGAGGCCACCCACATCACATCATCAGCGACATCAAACAGTTAGTTGCCTCTTGCTTTATACTTATACTTAAACTTATATTCCAGCAACATCCTCTTGCCCAGTCTTATGGCCTTCTGTTGCAGCTTCTGCTTCTGCTTCTGCTTCTGCTTTTACTTTTGCTGGTCGTCGTCTTCATCTTTGTCGTTGTCTTCGTTGGTGGCCCCGAGGTCTACCATAAATGTCCTCATTATGCTCTTAACGAGAACGGGTAACAGAAACTTTATCTACAAGTTTGTGTGAAAATAAGTTAATACATTTCTTTAACCATTAAATTGTTAATTACAAAACAAAAAAGTAAAAATCAGTTAGTTACTTAGAAAACTCACAAGAAAACTAATTTTTTTTTATTTAATTTCTATTAGAGTGTTTTGTGAGATGAAAATCTTTTAATGTTTGTAAGTTTACTTCTGAGCTTCCTTATGTATACATATACCTTATAGTTAGGGTATATGCAGTGCGATTTGTTGTTGGTAATCGCACTGACTGTGGCAACATTGTAACCAACTTGCGCTTTTTGACAGTGGCAAGCTGTCAGCTTTTTTAACTGCATCTTATGCAGCTACCTTTTGTTTTATGGCCATGCGAAAAGTCAGGCAATATGCTGGCCCAAACAGAAATATATTAAAAACTTATGACAGACCATAAGTTTAACTGTTGTTAGTCTACACTTTAGCTAAAGGAACTGTAGTATCCAAGGAATAGAATAGTTTGTACTATTAGCCATATTGAAGTGTTTCTAATTGCTGCAACTTTTGCTGCTGTTTTGTTTTTCTTTTACTTTTTTGTAGAGAATTGGAATTTTAATTAACCCTCTTGACCAAAGTGGGAATTTGTTAACAATAAAGCGTGCAGCGCGTGCAGGCAATCAATCAAGGAATGGTTAGATTCCCCCTCTATTCTGTCCCTCTCTCTCTTTCTCTCTCTCTCTCTCCTCTATCTCTGCGCACAGCTGGCATCATGGTAAACTCCCCAGTCAGCTCGTTACTGTACAAGAATTTAAAATTGTTATGCAAATTTCACCTGAGTCGTTTGCCACGTCTGGATACGCCAGCCATTTGCCAGTTCTACCCCCCAACCCCTATGCCAACACAAGCCAACAATTGTAGCCAACGGATCTTGAGGGCAATCAGTCGGCTGCACACGTTGGCGAGAACAAAAGCGCCAGCAAACGCCATAATTCAAGTGGCCACAACGATTTTATGCCTGATTTCAATTATCAATACGCGCCAACGGCATGGAACGAGTAACAGCTGTCCGTCCAATCTATCCACTCCAAACAGTCCATTCAATCCATCCATACCGTCCAGAAATCAAACAATGGCTACAAATCATTTCATATGCCGTACGTGTGACCAAATGGTTCACCTCCCATCGCCCACTCTGCCAATAAATTCCACTACCACTCTCTGATTGGCCAGTTGGACACCAAAAGCCGTTCAAGTCGAAAATTCAGCTTAAACATTCACAAGTGCAATATTTTATTTTAGAGCAGACTTCGATCCTTTTTCGACAATGCCGCTTGTCAATACACTGGTTGACTGTGCTCTTTTTTTTCTTATTTCTTTTTTGGGGTCTCCGCTTTTATTTTTTGAGCAATCCGTTTGTTTTGTCAACTGTCAGCACTGATGAATTTAATAATTTAAGACATACACAGACAAAAAGTAAAAAAGCGCAAAAGAGAGTTTAAGCAGCCGCAGACAGGCAAACATCATCATCATCATCATCATCAATACAACAACAACAGCAACAGCAACATCATCATCAATGCCATCGATGTTGAACATGACACAAAAGCTGCAGTTTGCCTATGGGCTTTGAATAAAAAATTTGCAAAATATATCTATATAAATACATACAATATATGTTTATATATATATATATATTGCAAACGATTTGCAAACGATTTGATTGATCCAAAAGCTGCCCGAGGGACAAGAGGCATTAACAGGGTGTAGCATTGCAGATGCATTGAATTTTAAGCGTTTTAAACGAATCCAATCAAATGGTTTGTCCAAAATTTTGTTTCTCTTCTTTATTGTTTCATTTTTTTTTTTGTTTGTGGATTTTGGTTTTTATATTTGTTTTATTGTGGCAAAAATAACAAATGTGACAGGCGCAAATTGTTTTCGATATGTCATTTCGATAAATTTATCAAGTGATATTCCAAATAAATTATGTCAGTGATGATTATAAAACATAAACACTGAGCTGAATGATGAAGTGAGAGTTGTATACAGAAGTTTAATAAATAATTTATAGTTTATAAAGATATGAATATATGATATAGACTATATATGTTATAGATTTGTTATCGATTTCATCAAATAGTTATATAGCATATGCTTTACGTAGCAAATTTTATTTTTGATGAAATTTTTCTTCTTTAAGTACATAAATATTGCTTCAGTAGGTTTGCTAGAGCTTAGGGTAAGCACGATTTGAAAGCTTTATACTAATCAAAATACATTTTTGGTAACTTGGCTAATATATTTTCTTGAACATATTTCACTTGAAGTGCCAACCCCAAACCCCAAACTCTAAAGCCAAAATTCAGTTGCAAACTTGTATGCTGTGCCTGTGCTTCGTATGGCATAAGACCATTCATCAATTTTAAAGCTAAAGAATGAAACGAAAATGCCCAAACCAATTCGAGTTTGATAACAAAATGAAAAAGTGAAACAGAGAAAGAAAAGGAATGAAGCAGAGTGAGAGAGAGAGAGAGAGAGAGAGAAAGGAAGATAAGGCAAATTGAAATCGTAAACGTAAATTTCAACTGTGGCACGTAAAGAAAACGTAAAATATTTGGAAGCTCATGACCAAAGCGTTGGAATTGTATTTTATTGAAAATTTTCACATACTATTTATTAAGCTTATTGCTGCTTCTGTTATATAATAAATTATATATGTATATGTAAATATATATATATATATATATATATATATGTGTGTGTGTGTGTGTAGGAGTATGGTTTGTTGGTGCGACACCACAACAAAAATATTTTGTATGTGATACAGCGGCAAGTAATTCTTATGATTATCATAATTTATATGGCCTTGGGGTATGACAGCAAAGTTGCTACAGAATATGTTTGCCAGAGCTCAAAACGCCCAGCAAGTTCCAGACTCAGACTTAGAACCAGAACCAGAACCAGAACAAGAACACAAAGACATATATATATATATATACATATATAATAATAATAATAATGAAAAGAAACGTAGATTGAGAAGAAATCTTCTGCTTGCTTTTCTGCTTCTGCTGCTTCTTCTGTTGCTGTTGCTGTTTCCTATTCTATTGACGGTGACGTCTTCCGTGCCGCTTTGTGCCTTCAAAATGCACACAGAGAGCAAAGCCGGAGAGCCATCTAACTAATGCTAAATACTTTGACCTTGGGACTGCGCGAGTCTCAGGGTCTTGAAAATTATATTGTGGCTAGCAGCACCTACAGAGTGAAAAAAAAAAACATAAAACAAAACCAACACACACACACACACACACTTAGACATAGAGCTGAAAATAAAAAGCGTTCAACAAAATACAATTTCCACTCAATGAATAGAAAAATTGCGCACAATTGTTTGGTATTTTTTTTTTTTTTGTCGTTTTATGTACGTTGATGATGTTAACTAAATAATTAGCTGACATAATTTGCTGGCTAAGAGTGGTAGACTGTAAGACTGTTAGACTGTTAGATTGGCATATACTAGCCAAGTGGCAAATGCCAAGCGGTAAGCAACGACCAACCATTAGGCACGAGACACGAGGCACACTGAAGTCAGACCTTACCAGAGTCAAAAGTCAGGCCAAAAGTGTCAAATTAAATGCGCATTAGAGCGTCATTTGAAAATACAGCAGCCACAAAGATATACACAAACACACACACACACACATACATACATAGTGTATTTGAACAACAAAATGCGGCAGCAGCTCAAAAGCTTTTAATATATATTAAACAATTAAATGACCAGCAACACTTAATTGCATAATTAATAAACATTAAAAGCACTTAGGTATGGCAACAACGTTTTAATACTATACAATTTGCAGTTTGCGTTTTTCCCTCAGTTTTCCCTAAGTCATCTCCTCCTTCCTCTCTTCACATCACCCTCTTACCAATTTGTCTCTGTATTTCAACTGTTGTCTGTGTGTCTTCATGACAAAAGACACGCACAAGTCTTTGTGTACTTACGATTAAGTACTAATTTTAGTAAAACCAACAAACTAATGAGATGATATTAAAATAAAAAGACACTAGAAACAAGTAAGAAAGTATCCGACCAAGAGCAGTCCTTTACCTACATATTCATTAAGCTATTGAACAGGAATAAATCTTTGCAGCTTCTTTTTGTTATTCAAGAATATATATACAAGTATATATATACTTTATGTGTTTAGTAAGGTTCCATCATTCCCATTTTCCCTTTTTCATAGCATAAAGGAAGTAAAAACTTACAGGGGGAAAACATGAACTGACTGACACCTGTTGTAGGTACAATGAAAATCTTGTTGTTATATAATTGAAAATAAAATTTCATCTTCATATTAAAGAAATATTTATCAAGACCTTGTCAGAAAATGCCCTTTAAGACATGTCCCAAAAAGGGAGTTAAAGTGGTTTTCCTAAGAGTTTTATTTAGGAAAATCAAAGAGGGATTTCTCCTTCGATTTTTGGTAAGGATGTTAATGTTAAGGTAATGCCTAGACTATATCTTAGATTTTCACCCAAAGCATACCCTGAACTAGCCCCTAGACAATGTCCTATGTTATATATTAAACTATACCCTAAGCTACACCAGAGTCTATACCCTAGATCTTGTCACAAAATGCCCTTAAAGATACCCCTCAAAAAGGGAGTTGAAGATGTTTTCCATAGAGTGTTATTTAGACTTTAACCAAGAGCATACACAGAACTAGATCCTAGACAATGTCCCAGGCTATATCTTTAAGTATACCCTAATATATAGTCAGGTCTATACCCTAACATATGCCCTATACTTCGGCTAAGTAAATAAACAAACAATAGAAGAAGCAAAGGAAGTTTTTGTGTTGATTTTCCTTTGGTGTGTTATATTTTTGTTTAATGTGTTTAATATCCGATTCTTTTGTTTTTGCTTAATGTGTTTAATATCCGATTATTTTGAAACATCTGCCAACTATATAAATATAGCAAAATCTGCAATAAAAACTTGCATCAATTTTAGCTCATTAAGATCATAAAACAAAAAAAGAAAAAACATAGAAAGGAAGTTCATAAAGCTAATATCACGTCTAGTATAAGTAATTACATTATAGTTATAAAGAAACCTAAGACTATTTGAAACAAATTTAGTTTTCCAACCATTCAAGAAAATACTTTTAAAATAGATTCATAGATTTCCTTGTACAGCTGTAAAAAAAAAAGAAACATCAAAACAAAAATTATCATTCCATAGGCAAAACAGAACAAAACAAAAAGATTGACGCGACCTTCACCTACAGCCGACCATGCCACACCAGACCAGAACAAAACAGATCAGGCCCAACACAGTCTACATAGTAATCCCAGTGGCAGGGGTAGCTCCATTACACGTATTCTCTATATCTATCTATATCTGTCTATATACTTGGTCATTCCGAGCAGCGCCTACGCAATTAGCAATGCCCTAAAGCTATAAAAATAGCAACAATTGTCGGCCAGCAGGCGGTCATAGAAAGTAAATGTTTTTTTCTAACTTTTGTTTACTCTATAAACATATGGGGTATATGCACTTTTGAAATAGAGAAGCTTATTGAGAGGTTAAACTAAATATTAAACTCCTTTTATAAGCATAAAATATTATTATCGTTTTGGGTCTACAGTTCGAAGCGTGTATCAATTTCAATAATTTTAATATAACAAGTTCTTGTATTTGTTCATAAACTAAAGGGTATGCCAAAGTCGTTGTTATTAGAATCTATAATTGGCTTTTTTATGCCAGATATTAGAGGCACGCTGCCTCAACGCTGTTCAAATGAAATCAAAAGTTGACGTTTAATTCTTTGGTTGCCCCTCCACGTTTTTTTATTTGATTTTGGATTTTATTTTTTTTCTTTTTGCTGTTATTTTCGACTATTTGTTTACTTTTCTTTTGGTATTTCATTCGTTGGCTTTGCCTTTTTTTTGCACGAAAACGTGTGACTTAAACTTTGAATTAACTCGTTCAATAATTTACATTTTTTTCTACTCTTTTTTTTTTTTAATTTTCCCCCTTCCGTTGTATTGTTTATAGTTGTATCTAGGTATTTTTTTCTTTCCTGTTATTTATTTATTTATTTATATATTTATTTATGACTGGGTCGGCATTGCAGGTTCTTGTTTGGTGGGTTTAGCAGCAGTTTTCAATTCCAAGAAGCGTTTCTTGTTATGGCTTAGGTGACCAAGAGTCGATGACGACGCAATGCTGTTGCTGTTCTCGTTGTTATTGTCGCTGTTATTGTTGTTGTTGTTGCTGCTTTTAGTTACCCACGGAATGATGGTAAACACTTCTAGGAAGTAGCAATAAACTCGTACAAGTATTTGTGTAGTTCCCAGTTATGTGCACAGCATTGCTTATTATTGTTTTCGGCATTCGATTAAGATTGCTCATAATGCTAACTATAAGAGTTCTATTAGTGGCTTACCATAAGCTTGGATTGCGTCTAAATATGATGCTTTAACTTTTCTTGTTACGCAATTGAAAGTGAACATACACTGTTACATATAATTAATAGCAGTAAATAAGTGACTAAGCCAAAAGATCTTGAAGTGCTTAGAACATTAAACTGCAACTACAGACATATTTATTTTAGCCTTGGGATAGTTTATAGGATAAACTATAGACAGTAAACGTTAACTGAGAAGAACCCAATGCTGTACAGTAAATGGATAGAACATATATCTCACACAGCTGATTAGTTAAAGTCTGAATGAGTTAAGCATATTCTAGCTGCAAGTGTTTAGTTTGAGCCAAAGACTTTTAAGCAATTCCCAAGAGATGATTATCCAAATAGTGCTGCAGAAACTGATTCAAATTAAAAAATTAAAAAACTCCTTTCATATCAAGAAATGCATTCAAAGCTAAACAATGCAAAAGTATTTTCAAACATGTCAAAAGAATTTCCAACAATTTGCAACCAACAATTTTTAACTGTTAGCCTTTACAATGTCTAATATACCCGTCAGGTGTAGCTTTAGTTGAAGGTTTCTATGATTCATTTCCATACGCAATAACATATGTATCATATGCTCTTTCTTTCTCTAACCTTTTCTACACACTTTCGCTCTCTAACAACCTTTCATTATCTTAATGGTGCACACATTTAGCGCTTTATGCAAAATATTCAATTGAAGCTGCTAGATTTTGGATTTTTATATATATTTTTGTTTATATTATATATGCATGTTTTATGCACTTTTTATTTTAATAATACATATATGTACTTATATACATATTTATACAAACACACACATAGACAGACAGACAGTTA
The DNA here is from genome assembly GCA_037044455.1 of Zygothrica quintamaculata. Taxonomy (NCBI): domain Eukaryota; kingdom Metazoa; phylum Arthropoda; class Insecta; order Diptera; family Drosophilidae; genus Zygothrica; species Zygothrica quintamaculata. The sequence goes on from JBAMBS010001869.1 coordinate 18,916, forward strand.
GTTATATAGCTTTGTGTTCTTCATTAACATTGTTCCTGGCCGCTGTCTGTGTGGCTGGAACTGGTGCTGGCTCTTTGTTTGCACATTGACACAGGTGAAACTAATTAGGCCACAAAACCCAGCTCATTTCTGTTTTATTTGTTAACCAACAAAGCTAAAAAACAACAGTAGCAGTAAAGACCAACAACAACAACTAAATACAACAATTTTTAAATAAAAGCAGAAGACGTACAGGCTGCTGAACTCATTTTTTTTTGCAAAAAAAGAAAAAAGAAAGAAAAACAACTAAGGCTTAGTAAAAGTATTATTTAAATATGGTGAAAAAAAAGGTTGGCAAAAGCGACTAAAACGTCACAATTGGAGTATCAGCTGCTTCTTTATTATTTACTTTCCTTTTTGTTTTTGTTTTTGCTTTTCTTTCTTTCTCTCTGCTGTCGTTGAACCTTATGTATGATATAGAATCTATGCAAAGTTATATATATATATATATATATATATATGTATACGTATATATGTATATGGATGGACTTAAAGCATTTGCAATCTTTTAGTAACAAGTAAAAACAATAAAAAAAAATCTACTAAAATTGACCTAAATATATTTTAATATTTTTTTTTTTTTGTACTAGCGCTGGGCTAACTGAGCGTATGCGTAATAACATTTTAGTTTCGCTAGTTTTCGCTTTCATGCGCGCAAATCAGCTTAACAGCAGCAACAACTGCAACAACTGCAACAACAACAACAACATAGTTGTTGTAGTTTTTTGAGTAAAGGAAAAACGTGCCTATGCAAAATGAGTTTCATTTGCAAAGTGCGCGTGAAAAATTCATTAAAAAGCCGCCGGTTGGCAGCAGCTCCCCTCTTGCCCATTTATTTTTTATATTTTTTCTCTTCATTTTAGAGAAAAACTCATAACTGCAACGTTTTTCGCTTTGTTTCTTGGAATGCACAGACACACACACACACACACACATATATATATATATATATATATGAATAGAAATATAAAATATATATATATATATATATTTGAATGTTGCTTATTAAAAATGAGCGAAATTTAATAAGCGCCGTTTTATGCACACAAACGAGGCTCGAGTTTTTCTTTGCGGCTGTGTTTGGCCATTTTAAGTTTAGCCACAAAATGGCCGACACTTTTTTCCTCATTTTTGTGTGTGTAGATTATGAAACTTGAATGAGCTCTTATACAAGAGCTCGTTACACACACACACACACACACACACACACAGGCAACAACCCAAAAAGATACACGCAAAAATGCAGCAAAAGTCACGTTTTTTTTTTTTTTTTTTGAGGCATTTGCTGGCAACGCTTACCACATTTCAGTGCAACGTTGTGTGTAACCAAATGTGTTGGCCATAAATATGTATATTAAACTAAAAATGTTAATGTTTAAATACAGTTTGTAAATATGCAAAGCAAACAGTATGCATTAAACGTTGTTATTGTAGAAGCAAAAACTTTTTTAAATCAAAAATTGTGTTTGATAGAATTCAAAATATATATTTAAAAAGTTTTTATTTACCATTAAAGTATCAGGAGTTTTCAAGAAAAGTTAAACCACACACACACACACACATAATTGAAAGGCTTTTCACTTATATTTATGTTGCTTTTGGGTCTAGCACCAAAATGTTAAATATTAATTTCAAGCTATGGCGCCTTTTGTTTGCATAAACTGTAACAAAATTTACATTTCAATTATGCTCTGCCAAAATATATACAATTTTCAGCTGAAGACAGCCAGACGCAGTGGCAGCTTCTACTATTTGACAAGGGGTGGGGGAGGTTATAGCTGTAACTGTAGCTGTGTGTATGGGTATATGTTTGTCTGTATTTCTATGCTGTATATGTTTGTCTGTATGAATCATAGGTGACGCATCCACCTGCTAACAGGCAGGCAGAGGCTTGCCAAAAGCAAACACACACTCACACACCCACACACCCATACACCCACACAGCTAAACAGCATCTTTAGAGTCTGTAGCTTAGTCAGTTTCTATAAGCTGGGGCTGCTCTCAGCTACAGCAGCAGGATATGTATGGTAGCTAAGTCTCTAGTCTGGCTATGCTAGCATTTTCATAACCTTGTCAGCTTGATATGCGCATAAATTTGAAGCAGTGCACATTGTTTATTTAAATGCCACCCGTTGTGGCAAGTAGAAAGTTGAGACCCAAAAATTGGGTCTCAGCTGTCCTTGTTCATAGATATTTTTGTTGTCCTTTCCTGCAAAACTCCAAGCCCCTTTCCACCGCCCCCCCCCCCCCCCCCCAATAGCTCTTAGTGTATTTTGTTTCCCATTTTTTCTTTGTCGTTGCGCTTGAGCTCAACTGGATTGCTCTGTTTATATGCTTTGAAAATAAGAAGTGCACATGGTAAATTTATCATGCAGTTGCCATAAAATTGATGTAGGCAAACAAGTCTATCTAAAGGATATTCTATCCTAATAAGAAAGATAAAGTACCAGTTAATCCTACCCAGCCTTACAACTCCTTCTTATATACTTAACTCTACTTGACTAAGCTGATGTTAAAACTTCTTTTAGTATAAAAAAAGTTCTTTTTATTTGATGTTAAATTTAAATAAATTTATTTTACAGTTTATCAACTTAATATTTACGCTGATGTTCTTTCGATACCCGATAAATAAAGATATATATATATATAGATTTATTTTATACATAAAATAGTTGAAGCAACTTTTGATCGATTTAACATTTGCTGCTCTAAAGCTAATTTAAGATTAAAGCAGAAGTTTTCCCAGAAATGTCGCAGGATTAACAGATTTATAAAGAAAATAATCAAAACTAGGCATAAGTTCTCTATGAACTTGCAGCTGTTCTTGGACTTGCAGCAAAAGCTGCTCCAATTCAATAGAATTTTAGTTTGTTTTATTTTTTGTCACCTTTTTTGTTAGTGTTCGCTTTCTTTGTTTTTAGTGTTGTGGTTGAGTTTTGACCTCGGAAGAGCCCGCAGCATAAATTACAAGGAAACTGAAACTAATGCCAGCTACGACAGCAACAGCAACAGCGACAACAACTCAAAATTTATGCTAAACAAATGCAAGCAGCCCAGAAGTTGCCACCAAGGCGTCACAGTAGCAATAGATACAGATACTTTGGCATTTTCCAAGAAAGCAGTGTGTATTAAAGAAAGACCAACAAAAGCCAAATACAAAGAATTAAGAAAATTGAAAGTAAAAAAAAAGTCAAATATCTAATGGCACTGGCAGTTTGTTACGTGTATCTTAATGCTTTCTTTCGGAGACTGGAGCTCAGCACGCGCCCAATGATTTTATCAATGTCAACTGCAGCGCAATCAGTCGTCAGTCGTCTGTCATCTGTCGTCTGTCGTCAGTCGTCAGTCGTCAGTCGCCAGTCGTCTGTCGTCAGTCGTCATGGTCCATAATACTGGTAATTGCCGCAGGCCGGCAAGCAAATTAAAAGCTTCGACTGGGCGTTAACAACACGTAAAAGCATAAAGTCGCATTCAATAGAAGATACAGTCAAGATACTTGCGATTTCACCCAGAGTTGTCCTCAAAAACGTACGCAGGATGCGTTGTGCGTTATGCGTTGTCGTCATCTGATGACTGAATGATAATCAGTTTGCTGATAATGATGATAATATTGATAATAATAATAATGATGATGATGATGATGATGATGTAAAGAAGCGTGACACTTGAACAAATATTTAACTGTATCTCAAGATATATGTATATATATATATATATATATATATATATATAAGGCATCTCCTTTTGATGCATACAATCCGTTATGTAGCGTGGCCTCCGGGCCAAAGAATTTGCGCAACTTTCTACGCTGACGGCCAGGCGATTTTCACTTTTCATTTATGACTTATTGTTGTGGCTACTGCCAACATATGAAGTACTACTACTATATGTGCATATAAATATATATATATATGTGTATGTGTGTGTGTGTGTGTGTGTGTGACATCATCATCTGACTGCTAGGGGTCCGGTAGCTGACTTCTGGACTCTGAGACAGTCAAGTCAAGTGTCAGAAAAGTGAAAACTGCGTGTTTATTGTGTCTACCGTCGCGTCGTCGTCGTCGTCGTTGTCGTCGTCGTTGTCGTCGTCGTTGTTGCTGCTGTTGTTGTTGTTCTTACTGTTGCTGCTGTTGTTGTCGTTGTCTCTGTTGCTGGCTTTGTTTATTTTTCTTTTTTGGCGATCCAATTTCAAGTGGCTCGGCTGTTTATTTATTATTGTGCCACAACGACTGCGACGCTGCAACTGCAGCTGTTGGCATAACAAAAGCCCCAACCAATTGTTAACAACTGGGCGCGTCCCTAAAGTCAAAACATCAACAACAACAATACCAACAACAACTAGTAGCATCAACAGCCATAACAGCAATAGCAACAGAAAGTTTATCCATGCTGTAAACGGGCTTAAAATGAAGTCATAATCGGATGTTGGCCATTCTGATAGTTATGCCAAACAATTTATACCTTAAAAGAGCAAAATACAAAACAAAACAAACTTAAAAAGTTTAACCTTCAATTTTGGGATATTGCTGCAAACATGCAATCACTTTGCGAGTCACCAAAAAGAACACAAATATTTAATGATATCATTATAAATAATATATTTTATGACAAAACAGAAAAAAAAACAAAATGAAAATAAATAAACAAATCACCAAATTGACTGTTGGCCGATAATCAAATATCATTCGAAGAATCCACCTTTATACATATATATATATATATATATATATATATATATACATAAATATAGATTGCTATAAATCAGTTAAAACAATTAATATAAATAAAGCAAAAAGCCAAAGTCATTTTGAATTGCTTTTCAATCATGAATTGGCATGTTGCCGTGTTCGAAACAAGTGTTTAAGCCACAAATAACTTTTCATAAACAATTTGGCCTAAACCGGGAAGACAGCCTCACAATGCTTAAAGGCAAATAATAGGGAGACAGCTTATAATTTATAGATATATAATATAATATAAGAAAGGCACTTAAAAGGCTCTTAAGGATCACCTTTGAGAGCTTCTCATAGAAAGATTTCCATCTCCTTTCGTTAAAATTGAAACTTTATATATCATAATGTATCTAGAGAGTTTTACTAGAAAACTTTTTATTTTCTGTTACATTTTCCACTGATTTTCTTCAATGTTGTTGCCAAGTTAATTACTTGTTGTCCCAAAGCGACAATTGTAAAACAATTCACTTAAAAAGAAATTGAAATTGTGGCACAACAAATGAACTGACATAAAGGAATTAAATTAAAAAAGTAAGCTGAACTAAGGGAATTGCTTTATATGTGTGTGAGTGTGTGTGAGTGTGTGTCCTACAGGTCTACATCCTTTTTACGTTTCGGTTTGTTTGCAGCTTTGTGGGCATCACAAAATGTCTCAATTTTGCGCTCCGCAGAGCACCAAAGCCAGCATCAAATAACAAACACATAAAAGTAAATAAAAATACTAATAAAAAAAAACAAAATAAAATAAAGCAACAACATGACGAATACTCGAAAATAAGGAAAAAAATACAAATACAAAACAACAGCAACAACCGCAGCAACAACAACAACAGCAACAACAACAAAGTAAAAATTGGTCATAGCAAATAAAATGGAATTTTCTGCCAAAACAGCAATAAAGTCGAAAAGCAGTTTATCAAATTTCCACGCACACTGTATAAGGGCTTGTAGGCATCATCCTCTCCCCTACTGCCCATGTCCCTGTTACCCCTCTTCCTCAACATAAAGAGCAGCAACAATGAAAGCAGTTAGACAGATTTTTCCTTTTTTTTTTTTTTTTTTTTGTTCGGGACGTGTGTCGCCAAAGCCTGGACAAACAATGTTGTATCCTTAGTCGAAGGAGAAAAGGGGGTGGGGAAGGATTTAGCACGCCGCCTCAATCGGTGACACTGGCTCAATTTTCGAATGGTCCAGAGTGCCGACCACAAATTCCTGGGCTGGGTTGGCTGTAATGGATGGCAATGACAATGGCATAATGAAAAAAGCGTTAAATGTCTTAATTTTTCTTCGGGGCTTGAGGCAACATTTTTTTCCTCTCTTGGTTTTTTCTTTACATTTTTTTTTGTGTATTTTTTTTGTGTTCTCTTTATTTTGGGTCGTCTTTTTTGTGTTTAGTGAAAATAAAACGCATGACAGGCAATTTTCACAAAGTTTTTTTTAAGAACTGCTAACGAGGGCGGTAAACGTTGTATGAGGCTGTGGTGAATGAAAGAGAGAGAGAGGAGGAAGAGAGAGGAGGAAGAGAGAGTAAGGGTCATGTGGCCACTGGGCGGTCAGGCCAATAAAGCCAAGTCCAATGAGGCGCACAAATGAACAAAGTGGGCGACTGAGGCAATGTGGTCTGTTGAATGCTGACCAATCCGCTTCGGTCCAATGATGTTGACATTTGTGTCAGCCAAAAGTATTTGGCACTCGAATTACTGTGGCTACGTTTGTGGCTGCGGCTGCTATTGCTGCTGCTGCCTCTGCGACGGCGGTTGCCATTTGTTGGTTGTGGCAGCTACTCGAATATGCCACATGTGAGTTGAAACATTTGTGATACATTCCATTTGTGGAATTTATGCGATTTAAAGTTGAAAAACTCGCTTGGAAAGCCAAAATGTACAAAAGAACCTTTTGTAGGCCGATTAAAGCCATTTTGAATTACCTTTAAGCCTTAATATTAGCAATTGAAATGTTTCAAATCTTTTGCCTATAATCCAAGCTTATATAAGCTATGGCTAAAAGGTAATTACTACATATATATGGAAATTCTGATTTAAAATCTTTTGATACAAATTAATTAACCTTTATAATCCCTAAAAGATTTTCGTTTTGATTAAGCCAACTTTATTTAATAAGGCTTCTTATTGTCTCATCATTTAAAGCATACACATATGATTATATAACAGTTTCTTGCTGTTGCATCTGATGCTGCAGCTGCTGCTGCATCTAATTATGCGAATGCATTTAAGCGCTCAGTTTTCCTTCATAAATTAGGTCAGATTTAACATATTCATTAGAATATGCGGGGAGAGCAGCGAGTGCGACAGAGAGAGGGAGACAGAGAGACGGAGAGACGGAGAGAGAGTGTGTGAGAGGGGCTACAGGGTCTTGCTCTCAATATGGGGCCATGGGGCAACATTTTTGCAGTGCAACTCAAAGGAAGCTGTTACTGCAACAACAGCAGCTGAACTCTCGCAGCAACTTGTGAAGCGCTTTTAATGGTGATTACAAGTACTGCATACAAACACATGCATATGTATATATATATACATGTATACACACAATGGCAAAATTATTAGAAAATTGCATTCGACGACGACGGCGACGACGACGACGGCCTCGTTTTGGCTGCTTCGCAGTTGCCCTCGCCACGATAAGCACTAAAAATCGAGGCAAGGCAATGGATGGATGGTTGGTTCGACCAGGCCAAACCATGCTGGGGTATGCCATACTAATGCACATGCACATGCATACATGCATACATGCACATGCACACAGACATGAGAGTAAAGTGGTGCCAGGGCAATGGCAATCGCTGGGCAGGCAGCAAAGCGCAGCAGCGAAGCAATTTGAAAGAATTTCAAACACTGATAACACCGAAGGCGTCAAATGTCTCAATAGACAAACTGACACTCGAGCACGCAAAGCGACATACATACATATTGTATGTACTATATGTATTGTAAATATATATGTATATATGTGTGTGTGTGTGTGTGTGTGTGTATGTATGTGCGTAGTAGTAGCACTTATGTAGTACATTCAATGAAGCATAGAACTAGCAATCCATCGAGTTGATGTTGTTGTCGTCGTGAATTCTGTTGCTGCTACTGCTGCTACTGCTGCTGCTGCTGCTGGTGGCTGTGGTGGTGCTTTTGATGCTGCTCTACGATGAACACTTCAATTACACAAGCACGCAAGCATTGAGGCTGCCATCGTTTAATGGAATTAGTACAATGACAATTGGCCAAAGCCCAAAGACGGTGGCGACCAATACAAGCGTACGAGCAATAGAAATAAATTGAATAAATGCGCTGCACAGCAGCAACAGCAACAGCAATAGCAATAGCAATGGTCACAGCGGCACAAAAGATGAAAAAGATGAATAAGGAAAACAAGAAGAAGAAGAAGAAGAAGCAGAAGAAGACAAAACAAAAACGAGGTCAACGCTGCTGATAATTTTGGGCAGATAGCATGGAACACGCAGTTGAGACAGCGCTCATCAACTGGAGATCATCAGGCAGACATCAGACATCAGACAGCAGACTTTAGCAATGAGCCAACAGTCAAAAGCAACAGGAGAAGCAATAGACACAATTCCAGTGCCATTCCCAACCAATATACAATATACGCTATATAGATATATACAACATAGAGCGACATCTGAGAGACCAGCTGCAAAACAACAAAGACCCGTGTCGATGACAATTAGCGATTGGGCCCCTGTTTGACCTAAGCGCTTTATGCTTGTGTGTGTGTGTGTGTGTGTGTGTGTGTGCGTGGGGCACTTTTGGCGCACCTTTGACTATCGACGATATTGACTCTGTTCTGTTTTCTACTGGTCTGATGATGTGCTGCTGTGGTGTGGCAGCAAAGGCAAAATATGTAGAGCATGCAGCGTTGCCATAAATTAAATTTAACACCAGATCGGTTGGCATCGATAGCAACGTACTTGTATTCCAACAGCAACAACAACAGCAGCGCTTCCTCTCTCTATGGCGACGCATTTCTAATGGCAAGTGAAGCTCACAGCACACAACACACAACACACAACACACAACAGACAACAGACAATACACAACACAAAACATGAAACAACAATCAACAATGCGAAACTATACGCTTCACTGCATCCATCTATATACATTGATACATACCTATCTCTGTGTTATATATCAATCTACAATACTTATCCAGTAAGCAGTATCCAAGTACTTGTACCTACCTATAAATCCCCAATTCACAATAATCCAAAAGTTGAAAGCATTAATTATATATAACCGATCTCACTGGCAATAAACTTGCGTTAACTGTACCTTCTTTCAATTTATTCCCTTCGTTTTTATATGGCAAAGTAAATCAGGGATCTTAAATCGAATTGATATTCTATAAGCTAGTTATAGCTGAGGCTATATATAAATAGATTCAAAGCATAATGACATACTCTTAACTTAATTAAGAGTAGCAGAAAGTAATTCATTCATTACATATCTGAGCCAAGCAAAAGAGTACAAAGGTAATATGCATTGAGACAAGTCTTTGCCATATCAAGGTAGCTATAATCATATAAAATCAATTTATATATAAATATATATATATATATATATATACAGTAGTCAGTTGGGAAAGTATTATGTACATCAATCAGTCATTTAGTCAATATGCAGCGCAATCATTCAGTCATTCAGCTAGCTATTGAGTGCCAGCGTCGATTTGTCCAAGGAAAGTCCATTAAAAGTACCCTCCAAGTGCCGTATCGTTTTGCACTAAACGCGTTTAAAAAAAGGAAATAAAAAAAGTACTTTAAATTCACAACGAATTTTAAATGCACTTACTATATATATAGAGTAGTATAATAGTATTACACTCTAACAAAATTTCAATTTTTATATATATAAAAGTATTTATGATACTTTTAAGCTGTGACATAAACTCTGACATAGTTTCAGGCTTCATTGAAGTTATCATAGAGTATTGCAGTGTTTGTGTGTATGTGTGTGTGTGTGTGTGTGTGTGTGTGTAGAGACTCTTATAGAGCTCGTCATAGATAGCATCGTAATGTATCGTTTTGTGCTTTGAATGACGCGTATCATTGGCAATTAAATTAAACATATACACAGTCATAAATACAAACAAACACACACACACACACAGTTTGAGATACATTTTACAATGTCAAGCACTGAACACTGAATATATATATATATATATATATATGTATATATATATATGTAGCTATAACACGTATCTTTGAATTCATATATATATATATCTATGAGTTGTGTGTGATTTTTGAGCAGTGACATTTTAATTGGTGTTATGTTTTATTGATATACAACAACAGCAGCAACAGCAGCAACAACAACAACAGCAGCAACAGCAGCAACAGCAGTAGGAGCAACAATTGCTAATTGTTTATTGTTCATTCTCAAATGAGTGGCATCTTAATAAGCAATTTTAAATAATAGTATCAACTAGTCTGTGTATAACAGATGCGATTATGGTCAGTTTATTAGTTGCCAATTCCAATGAAATTACCCACAAATAGTTACAAATGAATTTTCAATTTAAATTCTACTAAAATTATACAATAATTATTGATAAAAGTGACGAGCATATACGACTCAAAAGTATCCTAAAAATTTATATAAAATATATTAAGCTGCAGGCATAAGTTCCTCATTTTAGTTAAGTATTAAGACTATAAAAGAATAATTAAGAATATAATACTATAATTGATATTATCATATATAAATCTGCTGAAAAGTATAACTGTTTATAGTTTACAATATTTATAGGGTATCTAAGATTTGCTGCCGGAAAATATATGTTTAATTTTCATAGTTTGAAATTAGCTTCATCATTTTTATTATTTTATTAGCCATTTGACTTGTTGCCACAGTTATTTTAGCCTGTTTTTAATTGTTTTTTGCGGTTATTTTAATAAATTCATTTAAATCGTATTTATATTTATATATATATAGTATTCATAATTCAACCCAAACTCATTGTTAACTTGGCTTAAATGGCAAAACTACTATACAAAAGTGCAGCTCATCGTTGAACTACTTTTAAGGGAAATCATGTGAAAGTTAACAATATTTATATAATTTAATTATAGAATAATTTATTTCTATATAAGTTATTAACTGCTTTCGTTTATGGCCTAAACAATTCTAATAACAAACTGCTTCATTACGTAATTTAATTGAATTAAAAACTTATTCTCTCTCTCTCTCTGCTGCCGGTAAACACTTGAACTGTCAACTCATATTGTTAGCCAAGGAACTGGTTGGACAAACTGACAGACGACTCTATCTTAGGCTCTTCACTATGAAAAAGTTGCTGATGTATGCGTAACTGTAGGTGTTGGTGTTGGTGTTGCTGTTGGTGTTGTCACTGGCTGTGCCTGTAGCCAAACTTAGTTGTAGCTTCGTTGGCCGGAACGTGCACAAGAACTTAAAAAATGGACGAGGCGCTTCAATGGCTCAATGCCTATGGCATTTCCGCAACTGACGTCCCCAATGGCCGCTAACATTTTAAAGCAGAAACCATCAGCAGCAACAGCAGCAGAAGTAACAGGAACAACAACAACAGCAACAACAACAGCAACGACAGCAACAAAATGGCCTGTCCAACTGTCTATCAGTCTGTTGGACTCTTCTTTGTCTGAAGTGTGTGTGCTTAAGTTTGCTTTTGCTTTTGCTATTGCTTTTATTTTTGCCTTTACCGTTTTGCCATCTCATACTATTTCTTCTACTTCTTTTTATTCTTTTATTGTTTGCTTTTTGCCACTGCTTCTGGTTCTAGTTCTGCTTTTACTTCTTTGACTTCTTTTGCTTGCGATTTGATTTGGTTTCTTGCATTTGCGTTGTGTTCTTCAGCTATTGCTTGTGCAATACACATACAAATCCACCTACATATATATATATATATATTGCACATACACAGTCACACACACATACACACAAAAGCACACACAACCGTAATTTCTATGACACTTGTCCATGCTGCCACTTGTCTTCCACTTTATGTGGTCGCCGCTGCCGCTGCCGCTGTCGCTGTCGCTGTCGCTGTCGCTGCCGCCACCATTGACTGTTAACTAACCAAACACCTCATCCGTCCTCTTGCGTTACGCCCCCCATTTGCACAAACACCCCGAAAAAAAGACAAACAGATTTTTAACCTCTTTGTATATTGTATACAACGCACATTCTATACACTAACTTTTCCACAAGTAAACCTAGAACTGATTTAGATTTGTTATAATGAAAGGAGCTTTAACTAGATAGAGAGCATATTAGATTAACTCTGACCTTATTTTTACTTGGGTAAAAACATTATATAACACTGACATTTTAATTACGCTAACACTATAGAACTACAGTATTAACTATATATAGAGTTTTCCTATTTTCCATTTCAATATCAATTTTCCCATTGCTTTAAAGAACTTCACTCTGTGTCCATTATAGCATTGGTTAAGTAGGACAAACCATATGACATTGTTAATATTATTATATTATTGTTAGGGTATGCAATATGTAGACACAGACACTTCAATTGATTATTGCCCGTTGTTGATTTTTTGTTGCTGTTGTTGCTGTTGTTGCTTCTTACAAAAATGATTTACATTTTGTGCTTCTTATAGTTGTTCATATTATTCCTCTATTTACGTATATTCTACTCATATTCTTATACATATGTCTCCCTCTCTCTTTCTCACTTTCTGTGCTCCTTTTGCTTTTGGTCTTTAACAAAGCTAAGCGTTGCTTCTCTTTTGTTGTCATTTGCACTTTTGATTTCATTAGTTGAAGTTGCTTCTTGCTTCGCCCTAAACCAAAGTCGCTTGAAGTTTGTTTGAATTGTTTTTTTTTTCTCTTTTTTTTCTTTTTTACTTTTGTACTGATTGTGGCTTATTTGTTGTTGTTGTTGCTGTTGTTGCTGCTGCATTTACTTTTGTTTTTGTTGTTGCTTTTGCTGCTGCTGCTTTTCGCATATATTTCTACACATGTCCCTGGCTCTCAAGCTATTATAATAATGCCAACTATGAAAGAGTATTTTAATTGCAGACCTATTTCCAAAACGTATACTAGATATAGTAGAAATCCTTGTCTATATAATACATAACAGTTATATACAAAATTCTTGTTAGAATATAGATATATAATAGATGGTTTAAGCCAACTAACTCAACTCTCTGGTAAGCAGAATTGTTACTGCTCATTTATATATTCAAGTATAGAGTATATTATATTCGTTGTTCACACAAATATTTTATGATTTTATTGTTTGGCATTATAAATGAAGTTGCATTCTGCGAATTGTCAGTTTTGTTCTGTACCAAAAATGAAAAGCAGTTAGCATTAACTTGTAGCTAATCATTTTGAATATTTTTGTGATTTACCTTTTGTGTGGCAAGCAACACACACACAGACACACAAACAAACAACCCACACAAAAGGCATTGATGTTGTTGATGAAGATCCGCTAGTCATAATTGTTTTTCCCATCTTTTCAATTTAGTCTCTATCTTTCTATCTCTGCTTCTCTTTCTCTCTTTTCTACTGTTCATTTGTTTTATTTTATCTTTCTATGACTATTCAAAGCACTTGAAAACCGCATAGCATACAGATTAATTACGGCAACAGCTTTGGGTCTGGACTTGGATCTGTTAAAGATAATCATAATGATGATAATGATAATGATATTGTTGATGATGTTGATGATGAGTCGGAGGTCGACATCTTAGTTGCCATGAAGTGCATTTCATTTATTCTATAAATTATCGCCACGAATTGTTCATGTGAAACGGCTACAGTTTTGTAAGCTTTTCCAGCAGTCCAGCAAGAGAGCTACTTTTATGTGAGACATCTTTGCTGCTACTGCACTCCCCACCTACATTACCTAGCCTAATATTAGTCACCTCTTCTACCCTCTCAACACTCTTTCATGCTGAACCTTATGGCAACACCAAACCGCCCACATTTGAGACCGCCATCTTTTTGCTTCCGCCGTTTGCCTCGTGCATCTTAATTACTTTTGTTTTATTTATCCCAACCCCCTCTTTATCAGCACTTTCTGTATCTCTCTCTCTCTGTGTGTGTGTGTGCTGTGTGTGACTGCTAAAAATTTCCAAAGCACAACGAAATTCAATGAAAAATACTTATTCAAATACGTATAGCAGCAGCAACAGCAAACAACAGCAACTACTCAGGCAGCAAAGAAGGCTGTAAACGAGCTAACCCAAGTTACAGCAACAATTGCAACAACAGCAACAACAGCAGAAACAACAATAACAGCAAAAACATCGTCAACAATCCCACAGATACATTTGTGTTAGGTTTTTGTCGAACGCTTCGTTGGCTGCTTTGCACTTGAGATTCTTATCGCCGCTGGCCTAAGTTGATTTTGATCTTTACAATGCATTATGCAAACAGAGACAGAAAGAGCGAGAGAGAGAGAGAGAGAGGAGTGGAATTGTGAAAGAGCAAGAAAGAGAAAGAGAAGAGGTGTTAGAACAAACACACACACACACATGCACAAAGCAAAAAGCACAGAGAGAGAGTGAGAGAGATGGAAACTGTAAGAGGTATCATACTCTCAGAATTTATAGATTCGATACCGCTTAGCTCCAACATACATACATATACTTTATGTACTCAATGTACTCATAGTACTCATAGTTGTACTCAATAGTACTCACACAATGGCTATTTGTCGTGGCCGTTGTTATTGTCGTTTGATGATTGCTTTTCAAGAACATTTCGCAGTATATTTTATTTGTTGTAGAAGTATTTAAGTTTTTGTCTAGGTAATTTCCTTAGTGCTGGGGAAACGCCCTTCTCCAAATTCACATTGAGCATTTGGGCATATAAATTGTCCAAGATGTGACGATAGAAGATGCCCCCAAGTTGGGAGTCTGTACTCTATAGTCTGTAGTCTGAAGTCTGAAGTACAGAGTGCTTATGTCTCATTAGAGATACTTTAGTGACGGGTCTCTCTGACACCATCGTATACCATCAGAGTGCTGGTTTGACCTCGCTTTGACTTGGCTTTATAAAAGACACAGATTAGTAATGCTTTCAAGAGACCATATCTCTGTGTGTGTGTGTGTGTGTGTAGCATAATGTGTGTGTAAGTAGTAGCAACAGCAGCACAAAAGTGTCAGCTTTGAGGCAGATTTAAGAAAGCAGCGCAGAGCAAAGAAAAGCAAGAAAAAACCAGCGTTAAATTAGTGGCAATTGTGCGCGACATGAAGTAGCCCAGCAGCCACACACTCACATATATATATATATATATGTGTATGTGTGTGCGATTGTACATATATGTCACACTGAATACTCATATACACACACTCAAATATAGTACACACTCGCACTCGTAACTATTTATTTAGTTGGCCAGGGATACATGTGTAAGTGCTGATGAGGCGGCAGACGCAGCAGAGGTGGCAGCATCTCAGCATCAGTAGCCTCCAGCGTAAGCTGGCAGGAATTGTGTAACTGTAACGCCAAGTGGCCATCTTTGTAAATGGCCAACGATTTGTGTGTTGAAGCAACTTGCTGTCGCATGCTGTGCCACACACTATGCCACTATACAAGTACTACAATATGTGATATATACACATATATATATGTGTGGCAGATCTAAGTACCACTGCAACATTAGGTAGCTCTTTAAGTTACAAGGTGATTGCGCAATTAGTTACTAACTAGAAGCAGACTAAGTAACCAATGTAGAACTTTAATGTTGATCAATAAAAAAGGATACAGCAGACTCATATATCCTGCCCTGTTAGGATTGAGGTTAGCTCATAGTACCTTTTCGTTTATTGCAGTAAAAACTTGCATGAAACGGCCAAATCTTGCCTGGAAGTAAGTGCTAGTAATGATTACTTTAAGCAAATATATATATATATATATATATAAATATATCCCTTCCATCCATCCACTTGTAATTCAAATGCAATTTACCTTGCATTATCCTAAAAGGTAAGTCTACAGCTAACTGTAATTATCATATCTAGTGTAGATTTTATTACATTAGATACTTTATTATTATAATTACATTTTTACCTAACTCTTGTATAAACATAAATTGTAGCAGCTTTTCTTTCTTAACTGCTTGGAAACTCTTCTGTGAAAATGCTATCTAAATTTTTTGGGCTTTGCGTTGTCTTCTACGGTTAGATTTGCAGCTTGGTTGGTTTCGCTTGATAAGTTACTAGATTGGTTGGGTTTGCTTAATATAGTTTCTTATCGCAATCAAAAGATACACAATGCAAATATTATATTAAATTCTAGCGCCTTGTGGCTGATGCCGGCGCTAAGGCTGAGTCTGAGCAGTTTGCAGAGCTAATGGATGGCCTCAACGTTTATGATTTTGCCTAAGAATGCTCTAACCCAAGTATGTTGTGGTTTGTATTATCTAAATGTATGTTGACTTCTGTATATATATATATATATAGATATATGTCTATGTATGTGTTGAAGAATTTTTGCATGCTACTCGGTAATGTACGTTCTTTTGGTGGCTGCTCGTCTGTTGACCCAAAAAGTGGCAAGAAAAAGCAGACAAATTAAACAAACGTTGGAGCAGCATGAACCGAGTCAGCGCCTTGAAGTGCTCCAATCCCTACCCTGTTACCCCTAGTCAATGCCTTGTCAACAACTTCTATTTCTGTGGCCAGCCACTGTCGTCATCAGCATCAGCAACAGCATCAGCATGTCCGTCGACGTCAGCGTCAGCGTTGGTGTTCGCGTTGGCGTTGGCGTCGGCGTCGGCGTCTGCATAAATTTTCTGTAAATCTCGAGCAGCAAATGGCAGACAGTTGCCATCGGTTGAGTCTGATTGCCCAGTGGGCTTTTTGACTTTGCCTGTTGCCTGTTGCCTGTTGCATATGCATATAATTTGTGGCACGGCTACCGCTGTTGCACGTTGCATTGAAGGCACAAAGCAGGCCAACTAATAAACTTTATGTACTCACAATTGGAGGCTATTTACAATCTGTGATCAACATACTTAGCATATTACATAACTTGATATGATATGAAGGTATTATATAACTTATCAGTATATATAATCAACTCTTTTTAGGTGATTACTATAGGGTGGTCCACGAAAGGTTTGCGTTTTAAAATCACTATCAAAAAACAACGAGTATATATTTTTCAAAAATTTTTTTAACCATTTCGTAAACCGCAAACCTTCTACTAAATATTTGATACATTGACAATGACATACGAAATGTCAAAGTCAAAGTTATCGATAGTTCAAAAGGCAAACGCTAGATGAGCCACCCTGTATATCTAAACAGATGGATACACTTGTTCATTTCCTTATATACATTTTGACTGCAGTTCTAATGATTTTTTGTTTGTTTTCTCTTTTATCTTAATCGTTTTTTCATTTACGTTTTATTTAAGTCTACAGCGTTTAGGCCATTATATGCGCAATTTATGGTAAATTAGAGACTAAAATTCCCGCAAATCCATTGCTAATAACTTGTTCTATTGTCCCATTGTACCAGGTTTCATGTGCAATAATTAA
The DNA here is from genome assembly GCA_037044455.1 of Zygothrica quintamaculata. NCBI lineage: Eukaryota > Metazoa > Arthropoda > Insecta > Diptera > Drosophilidae > Zygothrica > Zygothrica quintamaculata. Next base: position 36,225 of record JBAMBS010001869.1, read on the forward strand.
ACGTTACTTAGTTACTGGGCATTAAGTACCGAGTACTAAGTTACGAGTACCGAGTACCGAGTACCGAGTACTAAGTACTAAGTATTGAGTACTTGTAGTTCCCCTTTCAACTGTTTTAAGTTTTCCCATTGTAAATTGTGTTATTTATTTGTTGTTTCTTTAGGTTATTGAAGGCAATCCAGCTAACTAACTTACCGACTAACTGCCTAACTGATTAAATGACTAACTGACTCACTGACTGACTGACTATCTATCTATCTATCCGGCTATTCCGTTTAGTAATTAGTCTGCGCGCATGCGTCGTGAGCTTCATTGTCAATGTTTCCCATATTCAAAGTATCGGAGGTAGTATAAAAAGTTAATTAAATTCAATTAAAATGCGTCGCCAGACATCGACAAAAAAACAAAAAAAAAATTGTTACGACTATTCACAATTCAAGGTTAATTTGACAGACGTTTTGACGCTTTGCATTTCGGCTTGAAGAAGTGCCAAGCAACAAAATAAAAACAAAATACAAAACAAAATTTGTTGTAGAAACTTTGGGCAAAGAATTCTATTATATTTTCACGAACTTTATTTGTTCCGCAACATTAATGATTTATCTAGACAATTTGTAAGTCTTTCGAAGTTACAAGGTGACGTACAACAACAAACAATAAACAATAAACAACACACAACATACAACATTGAATGTTAATGTTTGCAATGTTGTAGCTTAATGCAGTTAGAATATAAAATAAGAAATTTGTTAGCTTTAATTTAATTTCATTTAATGTGCTATTGCTGCTGCTGCTGCTGCTGTTGCTGCATGTTGCATAAATATGAAATTAATTTTGTATTTGGGGACTAGAAATAGCGCTAAATGTGTATGTAATAAAAGCCAAAGCTAAAGCCAATGTAATAAAAATTATGTTGCTGCCACAAAATGTCCAGACAACTGCTCAACTCCTACTACCAACTAGCCTTTATACGGTCTCATGGACCTCATGCGGCGTCAACAGCGACGGCTGCCACTTAATGAGTAAATAAAAGAATGGCCAGCATGTTGCACGTTGCTTTGCCCCATAAATGCCAGTTAGGTGGTGGTGTGGCATAAGCATGAAGCCACTAACAAAACATTTAATGCTTTTATTTGCGGGTGGCAGGCCTGAAACTGGCAACATAGATGAAAGTGTTGCTTGCCACAACAGCAATGCGACATATTGTTGTTGTTGCTATTGTAATTGTTATGGGATTATTATATATTATTTTTAATACTATACATATATATATATATTAAAGCTGTAAAATTAATTTCAATTTATATTTCACTAAAATCCTTTAATGCAATAGCATAAACCATAGCATTTGATTATCCTGCCAACAAATAGGCTCAAGAATGTAATCCTTTTTCAAGCTAACTACAAATAGTTGTATAAGGAAACCCTTTGAATTTCCATTTTGCTATGCTTTGAACATAAATTCAAAACCTTTTTCTCACATTTTTATTATTTTCTTTGAAGTTTTGGGCAATTTTTTGGTGATTTTTGTGAAGCTAAACAAAGCTCATAATCATCTTTCTCTTATGCTAAAGGCTTTATTTCTCTATTGTTTCATTTGTTCATTGTTTTATGGCTTTCTACTTGCTTAAATTCTTCCTGTATAGATATAATCCTTTGCTCTTTAAACGCACAATTAACCTAATACTGCTCTCATTGGCAATAATCCATTCAGTCAGTATGCCAGAACTTCATCTCTGCTGTTTATATCCTAATTTTCCCCTCCTTTACCAATTCTATCATTTCTCCAATTTGAATTGGAGCAATCAGTTTGATTTATGTTTCAGCCCAAAACTGCATTCCAGTCAATAATGTTGTCCATTGCAGTGCTTATTCAATTTCAATGCGCTTGAATAGCAACCAGCAAATGATATCTTCAACTACTATGCATACAAACACATTCCCATTTTCCCTCTCTCTCTCTGTGTGTGTGTGAAATGAGGGATATATAACTGATGGCATGGAAGCACTGAATTGACCTTTGTGGCCAATGTAAACATTTCATAACCAATAGTAGGGCGACGAACGACAAGCCATGCGAAAGACAAACCAAATCCAAATGAATTAAGTTATGGTTATTGACATTTAATGCACACATTGGCTTAAAGCTTGGATTTGGAATTGGAATTGGAGCCTGAAGGGGGTTTACTGTCTAGTCTATGTACACTATGAAGTGCTTTGCTGCCGTTGACAGATGAGAATTGTCATTGTTTTGGCAGATTGACAGAGAGCGGTGTAAGGTGTAAGGTGGACATTGCGAGCTGCACTGATAGCGTATACGGTATACCAGACAAAAGGAAATTGAAATGTGGTGTAGAACTTGGGTAACCATACAAAGAGCTCCGACACCTTGCAATGTTTATGTGTATATGTATAATTCTATCTGGAAAGTTATATATTTAGGGTTTTCTTTTTGGTTTTTGATATTTTGTATATATACTATACTCACTGCAGTTGCAACTGAAATTTAAATCCCTGACTGAATACTTTATGCTATAAATAGCAGTTAAACAGCTCACAGCTCACAGCTCACAGCTAACAACCCAAGTGATATCCGAGACTCAAACACGACGCGTGTGTTTTTTGATAGCCCAGACAAATGGAGCCGCGACGAACCGTTGCAGAATTCCAGTTGTTGTCTTCATATTATTTTGTTCTTTTTCATTTTTTTTTTTTTGGGGTAATCTCATATTGTTTAAAAGCATCGAAATACCAAACGTTGACGTGACGCATTGCAGCAAGAATTTCTTAAAGACGATACAAAATCGTAAACCCAATTATATTATTACCAATTAGCAACAGAATGCTAAGTACTTAGGTATATAGAAAAACACTTTTACTTTATAGCCTCAAATCAAGTTAAGTAATAACTAAATGAATGTTCCATAATAACCCCATTAAGTAGAAATTCTCTGCTGATTTTATAGAATTTAAGTAACAAGAATCATGGTTGTATATTGTGAGTTAATCAACAAAATGCATCAAAACCATAGACCACAGCCTCAGTGTGTCCCAGCAGTGGTAGAAGATGTTGCATGCAGCATGTTGCTTGCATGTAATAGTTGCTAACTGGCAGCATGTTATGTGGCTGTTAACATTCCCCAAATATCTAGGGACCAGCAGCTAAAGTTTAAAACTATGGAACCTATAGAATACGGTAGGTTTGGGGGGATGTGGCAGTTTGGGGAACCAATAAAAACGAAACCATCAACGAAAATGAAATACCGCAGGTGACTGACGCATGCCACACACATACAGTCGCACACACACACACACACACACGCACACATGCATATAATTTTTTTTATGGGTTTTGTTTTTTGCAGCCATAATTTACATATTTTTTGCGAGTGGAAAAGTAGCCAAAAAAGGAAAAGAATGAAAAAATATATGAAAGATAAAAATGAACAACAAAAAGCAAACAGAACTTTTTATGTTTTTACTTTGCTTTGGGATGCACCTTTTTTTTGAGGGGGAGTGGCGAGGGGTGGACGCCGGATTTGCTGAAATTGAAAACGGCGTTGATTATAATGTCAATACTCATAAAAAAAAGCAAGCGATACACAGACACACACACACACACACACACACAAAATATATATACATATACAGAGAGAGACACCCTCAACAGCTTGTAGAGCTGAAAGTATGTTTTGTCTCTTTCTACTCTTAGGGTGCGGTCAAAACTTGGCTTATTTTATTTCACTTTTTTTGGCAAATCGTTTGTATTATTTGTTGGTGTTGTTGTTTTTGTTATTTGTTTTAGGGTTGTTGCTTAAGATACAGATACAGATACAAATGCAAAGCAAATGTATGTTTCATGTTATTCATTGGCACTTTCTTGGACATTACTAATGTCTTAGTTGTCGTCTTACTCGTTTAACTCGCATTATGCCCTATAGAAGGATAATATGCATAAGTAGTTAAGTATGTTAGTTATACATAACATACTATTTAGTAGCTATAGCTTTTAACTTAGTATACAGTCTTATTGTAAAGGATTTGAATGTTTAAAAATGATATTCAATTTGCAGAACTTTATGCAGTGTATACATAATTCGTTGTGATGAATAATAGCCTTTAGGCACTACCTGTTGTTTTTGATGTTGTTCGTTTGGTGTTTATTTTATGTATTCTTTTTTTGTTATTTGTTGGATGTTTGGTGTTGTCATTGTTGTTGTCATCGTCCTGCGGCTGTCCGTCTGTTTACCTGCTTTGGGTGTCGAGGCAAAAGAACCAAAGTCAAAAACTTAATGCGCTTTGGCATGCTTTTAGGCAATAATTCATGGATTAACGCCATTTGGCAAAAGCTGATTTCTTTGCTGCTTTTAGCGCATTTGATTTTTTTGGAGGAACCTCACCTTTAGCTGTTGAGCAGCATCTTTTTTTGGCATTCCTTGAACGTGACTAATCAACTTAGTCTCGAACTTTAGGGGTCTCTCTCTCTCTCTCTCTCTCTCTTTCTCTTTCTCTTTCTCTTTTTCATATGCTTGTATATTTCTCTAATGATCTCTCAGTCGCGATTTGTATGGCGATTTGTTGACCACAACAAATTGCATTCTGAGGCGCCCATAAATAACTTTTCGTTGCCAGTTTGAAGGCATCTGTTGTCCTTGTACCTGACTTGGCCCCCGGCAGCACGTGCTAAGTGCCAAGCTATGTGCAGTTCCTCAAGGCTCATTAATCAATCTGACAAGAGGCACATGAATGAAAGAGACAAAATTTCAGAGTATAACATTAGAATGGGATGGAGCTAAAGTCTGAGACATCTGATTTATGCATTAGAACTTAATTTCACAATTTTACAATTTCAACGCAGCTCCGAAACAAATAAAAAAAAATGAAAGCAAAAAAATAAATTGTAGAGACTTTTATCCCCTTTGCGCTTGAACAATTCATAACTTTCCGGAAAACTTACGGCCAGTTTACTCTCCAAACTCAATCAGCTCATTCCGTTGGCCTACGAACACAGATCTGTTATCCCCCTGGGTCCTGTCACTGGCCCCAATGGCGAAACATTTTTCGCTTGCTTTGTTTTTGCCACGGCATGCAAAATCTTTAAAGGGTGTGCTACGGGGTAATGGCATGTGAATAGGCGTAGGGTAGATGGGGGATGAGGGGATAGGGGATTGGATATGAAAATGGGGTTGGGAAATGTTGAATGGGTAGCTGATGCTGTTTGTGGGTGAATGACGGCTTCCAAGTGGCATTGGCGACGTCGTTGGCTTCCGCAGCGCAAATTTACGGAAGGCCATTGTTTCGCGATGCCACGATGCCCCGATGCCATCATGCTCGTCCTTGCTGTCGCCATTTTCTATTTAGCTAAAAGTTTATTCGCGTTCAGCACATTTAATAAGCGCTTATTGTACTTAAGTTTCGCATTGTTGCCTGTCACAGGCTTCATCATTGTTGTTGCAATTGCTGCTGCTATTGTTGTTAATGTTGTTGTTGTGTTTGTTGTTAGGTTTGTGACTTTAATGAACAGATTGAATGAGCTTGCGGCATTTTGGTTACCCCCTAATAAATCAAATTTGTTTTACAAACTTGTCACAAAATTGCATTTACATTATTACATTTAACCATAGCTGCAGGAAATTGAACTAATTAGTTAACTTTAAGAATTTTCAAATATTTAATTCAATGTGACATAAGAATCAATTCAATTGATTCAATTTATATATATGTGGAATATATAGCTACCATATGGATATGCATGCATATGAACAATAAGGCCATAGTGCAACAGACACTGTTAACAGCATGTGATATTCATATAAAAACGTTAACAGACAGCCGCAATGGATTGCCGAATAAGCAGAGAATTCTCGAACTCAAATGTGGGGCTTGGCTATGGTATGGCTTAGCCACTGTTGTCTGGCTCGTGCGCTGTTAGCTGTTAAACTAGTCAGTGCTTAAGTAATCGTGGCTCTCTTCGCCCGCATACGATACATGAACGAAGCTCTTGACGCTCACAGTTGTCGCTGGTTGCGTCGTTTTAGACTTCGGCTTCGGCAGCTGGTCGACCGTCGACCGTCGACTGTTGCTGGTTCGGCTCGGCTGGCCAGTGCTTCAGTTCTTCAGTAGCCAACAACGCAGCACGCGGATGCTACGCTTCGTGTGTTGTTATTTTTTTTTGTCTTCTGGCCTGCGTTTACAAAAAAGTACAAGCAACGCTCTCTTGCATTAGCTCTTTAACTTTGAGTAATACTCGTATTCTCTGTCGCTCTCAACTCATACAAGCATAACAACGGCTGTTGCTGTTTCTGTTGCTGCTACTGCCGGTGCTGCTGCTGTTGCTGTTGCTGCTGCTGCTGTTGCTGTTGCCGTTGCTGCTGTTGTGTGTTCTTGAGTTGGCGCTGTCGTTGGCTGCTGCTGCTTTTGTTTTTGTTGTTATTATTGTTGTTGTGGTGGTCTCGGTCTCTGTTTCAGTTTCGGTTTCGTTTGTCTGCTGCTGGTTTGATTTTTGTGTGCTCCGCAGCGTTGTTGTCGTCGCCGTCACCGTCACCGTCACCGTCGTCGTCGTCGTCGTCGTCGTCGTCGTTGCTCTGCAGCTGCGTTCGTGCGCTTTTTGAAAATAGTTACAAGATGTTCATCGAAGTGAGTAGAACGCCGGAGCGGTAAATTGGACAAAAGACATAAACAGCCGCCGTCGTTTAAGAAATCGCATGTTGAACACTAACAGAAGTAGAAACTGAAACTGAAACAGAAACAGAAACAGAAACAGAAATTGAAATTTTTCAATTTCAAGCCGTAACAGAAACTAAAATAGAAATGTGAATGCTGATAAGAAGAATTAATGCCACAAAGCAAATTGAAAGAGTACCAAATAAGCACATGTTAATGAACATACTACCCACCCCTCCATACAGTGCAAGTGTCAAAATAATACGATCCAATTTTGTGCTCCAAATATATACAAGATCGAAAAGAGTCAGCATCAGTCCATATCCAACTTAATTGCAATCCATGCGGAGCTGCTGTTGTTATTTTTAAATTGCTGACCGCAAGAATATTTAAAACGCTAAAAATAAAACAGACCAAAAGAAATCTACAACTGCAACAACAACAAATAGAAAATAAACAAAATAAAAATACAAATAAAAATAAAAATAAGAATAATAACAAAAAAAAAAAAAAAAAAATAACGCGTCGAGTTGTTCCTCAACTATAAAAATACCCCCAAATGCAAAGGGTAAAAACTCGAAAGTGACAAACAATACAACAACAGCAACAATTCTAACAAAATCAACAACTGCAACTACAGCAACAACAACAACAACAACAACAAAAGAAAGAAAAAAAACCACAGCGGAAATCTAAATAAAAAATAAAATAAAAAAAAAAATAAAAGAAAGAAAATAGAAAAATATAAAAATAAAAGAAAAGTGCGTGCTGCAGCATTTTCCACATGTGAGTGAAATTTTCCGACGCTAAAAATATCACAGCAAACATTTTTTTGCTAGAATTTTTACACAACTTTCAATTGATTTAAAACGCCAACAACAACAATGGCAAATAAAATAATATTATTACGTTAAGTTCTTAAATAGAATATCAACAATTGTTGAAATCTTTATACTGTGTCAAAGTGAAGTGCATAAACAAATAAAATAATCACAAAATCACACACACACACACACACACACACACACACATACATACACACACAAATAGTGCATTAAGTGCAAATCGATTGGAATTTAACATTTTCCATTTAAAAAAAGAAAAAAGAAAATAAAAATAAAGTTTTAACTTTTATTGTGATTTTTCGTTTAAAGTTTTTTTTTTATTGCACAAACCTAACACTTGGATACACACTCATTCACACACACACACACACACACACCAATATAGTTGGACACTGCATCAAGTGATAAATTCTTGGATTTTTTTCTTCATAGACAAAAGAGGTTTTTGTGCGCTGCGTTTTTTATATGTGGAATACTTTGGATACAAATTTCATTTCTATTTAAAGGGAAAGGTTTACGCCCTTGGGAACAAATATATATATATATATATATATTTACATAAATATAGATGAAAACCTATTGTATTAACTAAAGTAAGTACAAATATTACATTTTAATAATTTAAAACATTTTAATAAGCATAAAAATTGCAAATAATTACGTATACGTTCTGTTGACAAATAGTTTATTGTTTATTTAGGCTTTAAATATATTCTAATAATTATCAACAATATTTACATTAGTTTTTTAATTTATATTAATTACTAAAGGTTAAACGAAACTTATTAAATTTGTTGTAAAATTTTAATAAATTATTTATTTATTTATTTATTTATTTATAATATTAGGTCTAGTATTAAATACTAAGCTTAATAATAAATTTAAAGATATATATATATATATATATATATATCAGGCTAGTGAAGTAGACTTTAATAGGAGGAGTCTTCAATACTAAACTGTATTTAAAGCAAAAAAAAATAAAATAATAAATAATATAACAGAAAAGAAGGAGAACATAAAGAAATGCCCACAGACAGACACCTGTGCAAGTACTAAAGAAAGCTACAAAAAAAAGAACAAAAAATATATACATAAATTGTTATATGTATTTTTTACACTCGTATATCTATATATGTATGTATTTATATATATATATATATATATGTCTGTAAGAAAATAAAATGCTGCTTAGCGAAGTGCTTGGGCATATCTCATTACAAGCCCAAGGATCATCGTAATCATCATTGTTAGCAGTGGGAAGACTTTTGTCTTGGTTGCAGCACAAAGAAAATAAGAGTAAAAAAATACAAAAAAAACAGCAAAAAAAAAATCAAGAATAAGAAGAGTAGCTGGGTAAAACAACAAAATAAAACAAATAAAAATGAGATGAAGGAAAAAAAAACAAAGAGAAACAAAATAAAAAGAACTTTTCTCATTATCAACGCAAGTGTTTTAAACTCTGCTACCTTGGGAACAGGAATTATATGGCATTATAGAGGGGCGAGAGAGGAAGTATACGAATTGCATTCGTAGAGCATGGCATGGCTGTCATACTGGATACTTAGCCAGGGCCATGGATATGGCCAGCTGGTCACTCATCATCAGTATATATACTAGTTGTATACATATGCTGGTTTATATCCACAGACTTCAGTCAAGCGTCAAGAGCTTGGGTCATAAAAAGCGTTGACAATTTTTACATCTGTCATAAATTTGCGATACTCGTAAATCTATTTTCTGCATTTCATTTGTTTATTTAAAAAATTCTTAAGGCACAAAACAAAATTCTTAAAGACAACGAAATGAAAGAACAGCATAAACAACGACAAGTGGGCGCCTGATTGATGTGACAATTCCTTAATTAATTTCGGAAGCTGAGTATTTCTCTTGGTTAGCCATTTTTTTTTATTTTTTTTTACCATTTAATTAACCAATTTGCAGCTGTATATGAAATCTATATGAAATCTCTTCGAAAACCATTTTCAGTAATACATCAAAGTAAATTATAGAAACAATTTTCAAAAGTTTGTTCACATTCGACTTACGTTTTCTTCTTATTTTCACTCAAGTACATTGAACGCTTATCATGTGTAGGACACAGAAAGGTAACTGCACTTTTTCTTTCCCCATACGGAACTTAGGTGTACTATAATATCTAATCAATATATAGATAATTAAATATACCTCTAGATGATCGATATTAAATCACTTTTTGCATAATCACAGCAAAAATAAGTTGCATCACTTTAATGATTTGACAGCAGTTTGTACACACAGCTGCCAGTTTGTTCCGTTTGCTGTTACTATATAATATATACTCTAAAATATCTGTGCAATCTATATGTTATAATTATATTTCCCACGCTGTTAGTTTTACTTGGAGAGACGACTCAACATGAGAGTCTAATAAGTAATATTTTTGGCAATTATATTCACGCCTTATAATATAACTGATAAGCATACAGTATGTTTTGTCTATGTGTGTGTATGTGTGTATGTGTGTTAGTGTGTGTGTGTGTGTGTGTGTGTGTGTGTTGTCAGTTCAGTGACTTTCTTTATCACTGCAGTCACTCTACGTTGAACTGTTGAAACAATTTGGCACAAAATTCTTCATTCTTCATTCTTCATTCTGTGTTCAGTTTGTTGCGTTTCCTCTGTTGCTGCTTCAACATTGATAAGAGAATGAGTGAAAAATGTCATAAAGAGAGAAAGACAGAGAGAAGTTTGCTGTCTTTGAGATAGGAGAAATGTAAAGTCTCATTTACTTTAGCTCTTTTGTCCGTCTAATCTGGGTTAAATCAATAAGAGGCTTAAATCACTTGCAATTGCCTTAAACAAAATAAACTAAAGCTACTAAATGTTCCCTCATACTCATTATGTTTGTATAATATATGTATATATGTGTAATATATATATATATATATTATATATGTATATAGTATATAGTCCAATCGATCAGTCATAAGTGAGTTTCTTTTGCTTTTATGGCATAATAAAATATATTTTATCTTAAATATGCAGAAAATATTGCATTTTCTTTTCTTGCAACTGGCACTGGCTGTGTGTGTATGCCTCTGCCACTGTTTGTACCCCGTGGTACTTGCCACCCACCCAATTAGCTTTTGGCTGCTCATTTTGTAGACTGCAGTAAATAAGCAAACAAAAATTTTGCGCCATATTTTGCAGCCAACGCACATAAATAAGCTTTAGTCCAAAGCCAACTTGGACGAGGTTGAGGAGATGGATACGAATGAGCAGTTGTCGTTGTTGTTGTTGTTGTTGGTATTGTGGTTATTGTTATTGTTGTAAATCTTGTTGTTGGGAAGCAGCCACCAAAAGTAGCTGGCAAATTGCCAAAAAGGCATGGCCAAATATGCCGCCTGTTGTTGTTGCTGCTGCTGTTGCTATTGCTGCTATTGCTATTGCTGTTGCTATTGCTGCTGTTGATGTTGCCATCTTTGAATTTGTTTTCATTCTTGGCTACTGTTGAGGCCAATTTCTGGCTGCTGCCTTCTTTCTGTACTTGAAGATGCCATCCTCAAGCACCAGCGCACTAATAAATAATTATAATTATATTCATTTGTTGTAGCTGTTGCCATTTGCTGTTGTTGCTGCTTGTGTTGCTGCTTGTGTTGCTGTTGCTGCTGTTGTTGCCTGCTCCACTTTATTGCACAAAAGGCGGCCAAGATACTAGCGCATGGCAAAAGTTAAAATTTACATTGTTTCACTCACAAAATGTTTTCAGAATTGAAGAACGTGTTCAACGAGCAATCGACTTGCTTGCTCGAGTTGCTCGTTTTGGCCCACTCATTTTTGGCCAAGCTATGACCTGGCTGCTTATCGGGCTCTGCCCGTGCTGACGTTACCAGCAAACCTGCCAAGTTTCGTTTTCGGTTTCAGAATCAGTTTCAGTTTCTTGGTTGGTTTTCAGTTATGGTCATATATACTTGTACTGTGCCTTGTCTTGGGTAAACTTTAACACTGATAAGCAGCTCTCACTCTCTCTCTCTCTCTACCTCTCAATCTACTCTCCTCTATGCATTATATTTGCCTTATTTTCATCATGTCGGTCTGTCTGTTTGTCTGCCTATCTTTACGTCCTATTGAGTCATCGAACACGTCTTGAACGTTGCTTTACGAGCATGCTGTCATAGAGAGATATGAACGGTGTATTGCTGACCAATTGCCTTTATATTGCGCATACGCTACGTTAAACGATTCGTCTTCTTCATGCTGCCATTTGGCGACTTGGTCACGTCTTAAGTATGCACTTTGTACTTCTGTTTGCCTCATTTGACGCTGCATTCAAGCAACGGCTGAGGAATGTCTCTGGACAATTGCTGCAAACTGTGCACATTGGGACGTGCGTTTCGGTTGGATAACCTTAATAATTTGTATAATTTTTTAATAAGAAAGGAATTTATTTTAATAAATATCATATATATATATATATGTAGTATAAATGTGTGTGTCTGATACATTTGGTTAAAGCTAACTTATTTGTTATATTTATCGCTTGTCCTTGTATTAAGTTTAGTCTTATTTTCGTACATATGACAATTTGCTATGCAAATAGATATTGAACCAATGTATTACACTGGTACATTTTGCTATTTTGAAGGCGCTTTTCTTACCCCTTTCGCAGAGCACTTTTCCTCTGACTGCGGCAGCGACGGCAGCTGCTACGTCAACAGAGACATCGTCGTCGTTGTCATTTATTGTTGCTTGTTATTTTTTGCGGCTGTTGTTGTTGGTGTTTGCTGCTGCTGCTGCTGCTGCTTCTGCTGTTGTTGCAGTAAACTCAATGCGCTCGATATCTGCTGCCAATACATGACACACACACACAAATACTTTTGTATGGACACACCCACACACTTACACATGCATACATACATAGAAAATAAAGGCAGTGTTTATAGGTGCGTTGTATTCATGCGCCTCAATTCTGGGCCAAGGTAGTTTTTATCTTTCTACTCTTCACGTTGCTGTTGTTATTGTTGCTGTTGTTGTCTGGCAGCTTTTGCTACGTTGTTTGCTTGTTTGTTGTTATTGCGGCTTGGTTTTATTTGTTGTAATTGCAATCCTTGAAAATTTGTTTCACACACACACAAACACACACACACACACACGCTCATGCGTAATTACAAAGGCAAATAAAACACTCTGAACACTTTTGACCGCCATTTACGTTGTCACGTCTTCAACGCCATTAAGCACAGCAGCAACAACAGCTCAGCCCACCGCACCTCTTCCTGGTTACGTCTCTCATACCCCACCCGCTTTCCCTCTCTCTCTCTCTCTCTCTCTCTCTCTCTCTATCTCTTACTCATTTTATGTACTTTACACTTACTTATTTAAGTTTCATTTTATTTGCAATTCTTTTGGCTTTTGGGTCTGCAAGTGACAGCCGCAATCTGATTCCTATACAAATCTCTTAATATATATATGAACTGAATAATTATATATATATAGTTTAAGAATGAAATGATTAGTATAAGTTCAAATGAATTTACAGTTAATTTGAAAAGCGAATAGTCTTTTAAATATTTATATTGAATTGAATTTGTTACTCAGAAATTGCAATCGAAAATTTGTTCATTTAAATTTCTTATGCTCTGCGATTGCTTTGGTTTTATTTGATGACGCCTGCTACGAATTTCCATTACAACAATTGCCACTTCACTTGCAACAATTGGTTGCCAAGTCAAATGAATACAATTGCCTTTCTGTACATACTCACACAGCTTTCTTTGATACCCCTCTCCCTGTCTTTCTCTTCGTCGACCCCAATCAGGCAGTCCCCCCATTTCATTTCATACTGAGAGACACAATGCCAGCAGAGACGATTGTCAATGCTATTGATTTGAGTACAGGACTTATGTTTGCCAGCTGAACGCCTTTCAGTTTGGTATCTTCTCATACTCATAGTATACCTTATTCTCATTCCCATTTCCATACCCATATCCAAATGGCACTGCTGCACATCTTTTCCTTAGTCCTTTGGGGTTCCCCCTTCTGGCATTCGGCTACAGCTTTTTGCTGTTAGTTCTGGCATTTTAGCCTCTGCAATCAATGACTTTGCTTCGACTGGCAGCTTTGCTTCGTCTCTGTTACAATATTGCCTTTGTCTCTGACATTGTAGCATTCGAGCGTTGTTATAGACATTACAAACACACACACACATACACCAACTACTACACACTGATACACACTATTGCATAGAACGAGTGAAACTGCAAAGTAGCGCAAGAAAAATTTACACTGCAAAAACTTTGTTGCCACTTTGTTTTACTTAAATCTGTATTTTCAACGTACGTGACGTATTCCCACCTCTACTCTTCTCCCATCCCTTAACCCCTTATACACTGTGTGTAAACCTGCAGCAGCTGTGGGCGTGCTAAAGTCACTCAGCCAACACATTGGTAAACTTTAAGTTTATTTTTTTATTTCTTCTTTCTTTTTTTTATATGTTGTTTGTATTCTTTTGTTTTTGTTAGCCTTGTTACTGCCTTTTGCTATTGGCCTTAACAAGTTTTTCAAGAATTTAACAGTAAAGAGATATAACGGCTTCTCTGCTAGTTCTTCTTCTGTTTCCGTTTACTGCAAATTTAAATCCTCTTTTCTGTTTTAGCTTATGCAACAAAAGTGTGAAACGGAATGAATTTCTAATCTAAAGCTGTCCAACTATACAGCTATTTCTCATCTAAACTCTCTCTTTCTCTCTCTCTATCTTTCAATTTCTTTGTTGTCCCACTCTTTCAGTTGTTGAGCTCATATCTCAGTTGTGTGCTGCAGATCCTGTCTGCTCCCTAGAGGCCTTGTTCAGATTTATTGCTTTTCCGTTCTATTCTCGGGGCCCTTTTCACTTGATAATTGATGAACCTTACGAATTCTGCATTTGCACAAATACATCTATACATATATATATTTATATATATGTGTGTGTATGTGTACGTGTATATATAGGGCTTAAGGTTTGCTTAAAGCTTTGTTTATTTGCATGACAAATGCTCAGAGATCAAGCAAAAACAAACATAACATGTCAATCATTGATTCAATTAAGTCAAGTGCACTTCTTACACACACGCATACTCATAGAAATTTAAGGGTCTCAGACGCACCTTAAACGGCCATTGAAGTCGCTGCAGGTGTAAAAGGCTCAATAAAAAATACAAGTGTGAAGCCAGACTATCAGCAATAAAGAAAGAAAGAGGATAAGAAACCAAAAGGAATGGTAGAAAAAGTCTAAAAAGGATACGTGACAAAATGTTAGACGGCAAAGTAGGTAATTGAAAATCAAATCCTGTCACAAATGAAAGTCAACAGACACAACAACAACAACAAACAAATAAACAAAACAAGTCAGAAAACTGTAGTCGAGTGTACCCGACTACGAGAGCGCCTTTGCCCACAGACACAGCCATACACACACATACACACAGTGATTATTTCTATCTGTTAAATACTTTTCAATTCTGCAAATTTCCAAATACTTCCCTTTAAGCCTTTTTTAAAGCGAAGGGGCTAAAAAGTTGTTTAAAAAGCAACTCGAGTTAAACATATCCTTTTGCCAATAATAACAAATGCAAATGTTGGCTAAGAATACAATTTATATACTTAGACTTATACTTATATATTCTGATAGTATATTAGCAGGTATACATGGTACATATTATACCCGTTAAACACCTTATTTACTGGGTATAAAGGCGACAACAGCAACAATTTACAGGCGCTGCCAGGCGACAATTTAATGATGGCGGCAAACAAAAAGCCAAAAGGCATCAGCCAAACAATACTCAAAGTCGCAGACAGTTGTTTATTGTAAATGTCTATCTTTGTGTTTGTATATATATATATATGTGTGTATGAGTGTTTCTCTGTTAGCATACGTGCTGGTGTGTGAATGATTGCGGTGGATGCTGATGACAAGTGTTGCGTGTTTTGAATATAGGACTATAGCACTTATACTTACACAAACATACTTATACTTCCACACACACACACACCAAACACACACACACACATAATATACTACAATCATATATGTTTAAGCACGCCCTGCTTAATGACAAGTGAATGCCTCAAGTTGTGGCATGATATTATAATAAGATACTTAAAATACTTTGCCTGCTATTTGTCACTGAGAGTGCTCTTCAACGAACATGTGTTGAAAGTCTAGCGACAAAAGCAACAGATATCACAAGGCAAAATATTATCTACCAATTGTTGCATATGTATTGGTAGCAACTATTCTATCGATACTTTTATCGATCATATCTATAAATGTAGCATTTAGATATTTCTGCTGATGCAGTTTGATTTTTAATGCTAGGATTGTTGCAGCAACTGCATTTATATTTCAATTTAACACATTTCGATAAACGATATATTCTAAAACATCTGGTAAACTTTTGTGGATATAAGTTTACTGTTACCTTTTCTTAATGGACTCGCCGAACTGTTAAAACTTTTGCATAGTTTTTAACGCGATTTTTATTGCAATGCCATGAAATGTTTTCTGCACTGTTCCTTCTTATATTATCCGTCGTCTTTTATTCCTCTGCTTCTGCTTTTGCTCTTCCTCTTTTGATTTTGTTTTTGTTTTGTTTTTTGTTGAAATAGTTGCTGCATTTTTTAGCTACCGCCATTGCTCGCACGGCGGAATTTTAATTTGCATAAAAACTTTCTCTGTTTTCTGTCCCTTTTTGTCCCATTTTCCTTTTCCCTTTTGATTGCGCTTTTCAACACTGTTGCAAGTTCTTATAAATAATGAAAAAAAAACCAAAACAAAATCAAAAAAAAAAGTTTTACTTGTAGCAGCCAATTTAGTATTTATGTCTCGTCTGGGCTATAGAACTTTTAAACAGGATGCTTTTTAAGGGCATCTTTTCCATCTTTTATTCACAGTTTGTTTTGTCCAAAGTTGTGCAAAGAAGCAAAGGAAGGGCAACACAGAGTGTGAGAAAGAGATGGGGAAACATTTTTACAAGGTTCGTTAAGCGCTTGGGCTTCATTCAACTTGGATGCCATCAATCATTTGCCAATCTGGCATGCCCACGCAATCAAACCAGCCAACAATAGTGTCAAACAACAACAGCAAGAAAAACAATATATTTTTATATATATATATGAGAAAAAATATGCGTATAAGGCAGCACAGGTTGAGGTTATGGTCACCATATGTTCCATGTGCGCCTAAAAGGCTGCAGCAATTTCGTTGATTAGTGCGGTATCTGCAGGCATATAGCTTACGTCTTGCGTCTTTTGCTTTTCGCTCAATCTCCAAAAACTTCAGCTACATAAAAACTAAACGTCCCCACACAAACATACACACACACATATATACTCTATATATAATTGATATAGGAACACATACAACCACACGCAGTTACATAGAACTGACACCACAGAAACTGAGGACAAACATTTTACGTAGCTCTTTTTTCACTGTTTGCCTGCTACTCCTCTATCCGTCTCTCTCTCTCTCTTCCGAAAAATGATGTTAACAAATTTTTACATGCTCTTAAATGCCTGAAAATAGTCCTGCGAATGAGTATTTTTAATATTTTAAGCAGCAAAGTAATAAACTATTTTTATCAACTATTTGAATGGTCAAAAAAAGGCTATGAAAATGTAAAATAATAAGAGAATAATAAAGCTATTCTATTTAGTTCTCTTCTTTATAATCTCTTTATTATCAGCGATTCTTACTTACTAAAATAGAAATCAATAATACAATTTTAGAATCTTCTTAAAGTTTAACTAGAAATTTATGATTTAGTAATAAACGCAAAGAGCATTTGAGATTCGTTATACGCTTTGCTAAAGCTCAACAAGGTTTTAAGGTAAAGCAGTGTGACTCATGCAAACATACACACACAGGCACATGCACACATAAGAGAAATTCTCACACATTACGGATGCTCGATGAAAACATGGCAGACTTTTAGGCCCTTCAACCTCGGGACACCTTTCTGTGGCACAGGTTCTCGCTCCTCTGCTTGATATATGGCATGGGGCAAAGTCGTTTTAGACTTAGGTCGCCTGATATATGTGGCCACGTGGCGTCAACCTAAAGCCAGCTTGTCCTGCCATGTTTCAACCTGTATGCTACACCGTCACACACACACACACCCTCCTCACTTCCTGTGTAGTCCCTTACCATCAATGTGTTATTTTGGCAGGCACCATTTGAGTTTCTAATCAAGGTTATTTTATGTTTGCCAAGCGCGCGTTTAATGCCAAAATTACATTTTTAGTTATCGTTCTGAATGTGTTGGCTGTTGTTGTTGTTGTTGTTGTTGTTGTTGTTGTTGTTTCTTCTTGGTTGTTGCATGGTTGTTGTGGGTGCTGCGGCTGCCATTTGGCTGCCAATCGTATGTTGATTCTGATTGCTAATGTAAGCGGCATTTTGCCAATGAGTCTATATGCATGATAAATTCAAGCCAAAGCCCCAGCCACAGTTACAACTACAGCAAGAGCGACAGTTCCATTTACAGTTTGAGCCAAATCTAAAGTAGCTTTTTTGGTTTATATGTAATGCGGCATGTATACGTTTACAGACACATTTAAGAAGCAGCTTCGTACCCAGTGCTAATTAGGCTACAGCGTGGGGAGTTCTGCATCCTGCGACGTGGCTCCAAACAAAAGCAAATAACAATGCCAATTGTTTGCCAAGACAGGACTATTATCGTTAGCATTGTATGGTCTATAAGCCACCGTTATACTGAAGAGACAATAGACGGCACTTGAGGCCACATTTGTTGCCTTGACTTGTTGGCTTCTATACATATTCAGATACATATACATATATATATATATATATATATATATACATACGTTGTTTTTTAGCCAAATTCTCTATCTTTATCCTTCGGCTGGCATTGCCAGTTTTTGGCCTGCACATGCACCACTTTGATGGCTTTTTATGGTCCCTGCCCAAAAATCATTATTATTATTATTGTTGTTGTGTTATTGTTATGATGTTGCTGCTATTGTTGTTGCTTTTATACAATTTGTGGTCATGTTTCAGCCATGTTATCTTGTCTTATGCAAATTGCTTAGCCAGACAATTAGTTTTTCAAGCAATTTGCAGCAACGAATTTGATTTTAATTTGTTCTTCTGTTGAAGCTCTAAACTATGCTCTAATAAGGATACCAAATCAAAGTGTATAAGTGTGTGTGTGAGTGTGTGTGTGTGTGATAGATAACTGTTTGCTGGCATACATTCATCAATCAATCAATACATTGAATAATCTGTTGGGTTCGTGTCAAAGAGCCATTTGAATGAGGCTGCAAATAGCTTGCAGCAACACTCCGTAATAGTCCTTATAACTGCACATGTGTGTGTGTATGCCTCTGTATGTTAGTGAGTGAGTGAGTGTCAACTGTGAAGCACTTAATGCAGCAATAAGCCAGTACACCAGTTAACTGAGATAATGTTTAAACAGAGCTGGGACATTGACACTAAATGCTTGTCAATTTAACAATTTTTTGATTATTTGCACACATTTTGCATACTAAATGAAGAGTAGTTACGACTATTAGTTACCCTAATAATATGCACAATTCATACTTAAATAAAATTATTGTTAAATAAGTTGTCAATTTAAAAGTAGTATTTCATTACCAACTTTGTTAATATTTTATATCTTAATTGTTTCTATTTCCTTTACTTTGCAGCTGACATGTTCAAGGAGAGCAAAGAGAGCACATTACTTATCGGTAAGTTGAACTTAATAAACATTTAATACTCATATAAACAAGAGAAAAACTCATTAAAAGCGAATATGCTTTGATAATTTAATCTTTGTATATACGAAAGGGCAGATAAAGATAAAGATAAAAATGAAAATGAAAATGAAGCTGAAAGCTCCATAGAAACTCTTGCCTATAAATTGTTGTCTCCTGTTTACCACAGAGCGACAACAGGCTACTGGCAACAACAACAACAATAACAAAAACAACAACAACAACTGGCAACTGGCAACTGACAACTGACAGCGACAAGGACTCTTAAATAGCTAATCAAAAATACATATTGACACCGCAATACGACCACACAAAGGACCAACTTTTCGGGGGTGCTATAAAGGGAAAGTGGGGGAAAATGTGTTGGAGTGGAGTGGAGTGGAGTGAAGTGGATCAGTTGAGTGAATGTGGCAGCAACAACAACATTTTTCAAATGAGAAAAAAAAAACAAAATTTAAGCAAAATTCATAAATATATTTATAAAGCAGCTCAAAGAATTTTCTTGTCAAAGTAAATACAATATTTGTATATGTGTATGCTCTCTGTGGTTATATATATATATATGTGTGTGTGTGTTAGTGTGTTGTATATGTGTGTATAAACTTATTAAAGCTAACTAGACACGGAAACCAAAGCAGAGATAAGCTTAAATTAATCATACGCCATGTTGTACGTCTGCCGCATACAAAATACAAATTTGCTTTTTCACATAACTTCCGAAAACTTGTCACCTACATGGAAATTTCATTAAATTTAACTAAGGGATTTGAGTGTTGTTGTTGTTGTTGTTGTTATACTTGTTGTTTGTATCGCTGTTGCTGTTGCTGTTGTTGATATCTTTCTCTATCTCTCTGAAAGAGTATACAACGCCCCCAAACTGTCATTAGTTGAAATCACATGTCATTGACAGAGCAAAGTGACCTCAAGCCCAAGCAGAGTTAAAACATATGTGAAGTTCTACAGCTCTGCAAATACATACAAATAAATACAAATACTCATATTTACATGTAACAGTGGCGTAGTCGGATTTCTTCAACCAAAGAGAGGGGTTGAATTAAAAATATGACCTAAAATTCAATTTTTTTCATCAATTTACTTCGTGATTTTTATTTATTTTTTTTCTGGTATAGTCCTGATGCCACGCTACTGACACATGCATATGGAGACCTATTTACATGTATGAGTGTGAGTGTGTATGTGTGTGTGTGTGTGTGTGTGTATAAAGCGCTTTGTTCTAAGTGTGAACTATTGTTGTTGTTTGTTGGGGGGGCTTAAATGTTTGCCTACGTGTCAGCTTCTGTCAGAGGCAGTCGCCTCTTGTCTGCACGTCTCCGACTCTTCGCACACATCCCTAACATATGCTGGCGCCTGTTTTATGACAGTTCATTGATATTCATTTGAGTATATGTGTATACATATATATATATCTTTGTATATAAATCTATTTGTTTGTTTGTGTGTGTGTGTTTTGGCGTGAGGTTTTACCCTTTATAACCAACTTTTGCTGGCACTTAAATTGCCTTCAGTGGTTGACAGAGAATACAAGCTGGGTTGCACAGGAAATTCAATTAAAAACGCTAAAGACGGTATGCGCGGTATGTCCTTACTGTGTATATGTGTGCTGAAAACCGGCTTATATATCCTGTCCAGCAATTGTTGGCAAACGTCCTTAAGTGGAAGCTGCAAAGTCAATCAAACTGAAGTTTGATTTCCTTTTGTGTTTGCATCACTTTTTATTGCATACTTTGCTGCGCTTTCGTTCGATTACTCCATCCGCATATCTATTTTGACCCTTGCTCACAATCACATTCACATTTATATACATATACGTATACCCATTCGCTGTTCGTTTGTATTTGTATGTGTATTTTCAACCGCACAATCAATATGGCTTTTAGGTTCGTTATAGATTCATGTCCGGCGTCATTTTTTCTTGTTTACTTTGCTTTGAATATGAATGGCCTTACTACTACTCGTACCTAACTATAGTAGTTTACTATAGTCCTTTACTATAGTCCTTTAGTACTATAGTCCTATAGTCCTGGTTGCTCTATGCACTTCTTATTGAAGTTTTTATGTGGCTCCTCTTTACAGCCAGTTCTTTGCGCACTGTTTGACTTTTTCAATGGTTCCTCAACAAAAAAAACAAAAAACGATAAAAAAATGTGAAACTTTTGCCTTAAGCCAGCCACAGAAATAACGTTTTATATCCGCTTATGATTCTTGGTAGGCGTCTATGCTTCTCTCAACTACATCCACTATATATAGTTTTAACTGATTTTGTTGGTTACCCTCTTTGCTGGCTTTAAAGTTCAAGAGTTACAGAAAAGTTTATGCTAAAAAGCAAAGTACACAAAACCTCATCAATTTTTCAATAGACACCTGAGAGATTGTGAGCATTAGAAGCTGTAACAGAACAACAAATAGCAGCAGCAGTGGCAGCAGTAGCAAAAACAGCAGTAGCAACAAAATTAGCTAAGTTTTTGGCCAAGTTCCAAACGAAGCGTAAATTTTATTCAGCCCCAAAAAGTTCATTGATATACATCTCTATACACGTACATCTCTCCGTGGGCCAACTGACAGCAAGACACTTAATCCGCACGTTTACACCTCAACGCACACATACAAAAGCGTACAACGTGAATTAAGGTGGCAGAGTGGGCGTGTCTCTCTGGCAGGAGTCGCAATAAATTCGTGTATCTACTTAATAATTAACTGGCAAAAGTTTTAGCACCCCCAACAAAGGAGCTCATAGCCTATGGCCTAACAACAATATATGACCTGAGGCATGTGGCAAGTTAGGCATTTGCTGGGGCAGAGTTAAGCTAATAGATTCAGTGAATAGTTATAAACATAGTGATTTTGATAAGCATGTGTTGTTTATCGATAACATTAAAGTAATCGATATACATATGAATGCAATTCAATAGAATATTGAAATCGATAAACAGACAGCAAACTATCGATTAATTTAAACCAACTATGGAAAACATTTGTTATCTTGACATTTACCATAGCTTGCCTGAACACTTTCCCCAGTGAAAAACTCTTGACAGCCAACTACTGTCTTGTAGTCTGCCACAATAAGAGCAACAACAGCAGCAACGGCAGAAAGGAGAAACAAAAAGAAGATTACACAGCAAATGCGACGATGTTGCTGTAATTGCACTTGAACTCCCCACCAGGCACGAGGGCGCCCCCAAATAGAACCTTACGCGACCCTCTTAGCAGTTCAAGTTAATTTGCTTCGCTTCGGCTCGGCGATGTTCCAGTTGCTCATTAATTACGGCTTACTCGTTTGGCCCCTAATGATTTACCTGATGTTGCTGTTGCTGTAGTTGTTGTTGTTACCTGTTTTTATTTTGCTTATTATTGTAATTTTTGTTGTTGTTGCTGCTGCTGTTTCTGCTGCTACTGCTGCTTGTGGTTATGTTGGTTATGGTGGTTAAAGTGGGAGAATGGCCATATTGGTGGTTGTAATGGTGCAACTTTTGCGTTTTATTATTTCTTGATTTCTTTACTTGGAAACCTTTCAGCAAGCTTTTGGCTTTTGCGGCTTCTATTTATCTTTGTACGCTTCTTCTTGTTCTTGTTCTTCTTATCGCTGTTATCCTTGCTGTTTCCACTATACTTCTTATAAATGTTTTGTAATCAAATACAGGCAACAGCTCTTATCCCTGTTGCTGCCTATTTCCCTATTTCATTTCCTTTTTTCTCAGTTTCGGTTGATTATTTTAAGCGCTTCTTCTATCTGACCGTTACTAAAGTTTATATATATATATATGTTTTTATAGCTAACACCGACCATACCCTCTTATTGCGCATTTAATTAAGCAAATAGCAGCAGCAACTGAGCTCAGCATTTTCATAATTTTTGTTTTACTTATTTGGGGCTTTTCTCTTTCGCCCTTTCCCTTGAAAGCTACTCACACTTGTTCACCATTTAGTGGCATATTTTTTTGGTAGCATGAAAATTGCCAACAATTTCAATTGACATTCGCTCCAATCAATATAAATTGAACTAGTTCATAAAGTGAATAACTCACCAATCGAAAGAGTTTACTCTTGATTAAGTTGTGTGCATAGAATTTTCTCCACTTTATTTTCATATTGATTTCTTGATAAGTTTCATGTCAGTTGCATGCAACTTTTGTGGCAAGTTATAGCCTTGTAGCTGTGAGTAGTTGTTAGCCAACTGTAAATGTCCTTGTATGCTCCATTTCCGGTGTAGCTCATTGATTTCTTTCCTCTTTCTTTGTTGCTTGCTGCAAAGTAACTTCAACAACGTATCGCCTGTCGCCTGTCAGCTGACAGTTGCTTTCAACTGCAATCACTGCCAATTTGCAACTAAATTGCAAATCTGTTCTTGGTGTTATTCGTGCACCAACAAAATACAATACAACAGCAACTGCAACATAATAAACTAACTCACGTTGCTGCCACTAAGAATTTAATAGCAAATATGCTACTTAGCGACGTGACAACTGAGAATTGGGAATGTTGAACGTAGTCGTAGGAGTGGCAGCAGTGGCAGTAGTGGCAGGAGTCTATAAAATATTTTCATGTGCAGGCATTTCAGCCTTAATCAAATGCCACAGTTGGTTGCACATTCAGCCAACCGCAGGCTCTGCCCCAGTTAAGGACAGTAAGCAGCAGTTGAGAGTTACCCGCAACACCCGCAATGAAATTGAATTTTAATACAATTTTAAAGCAATTAACTTATGGGTGGCATTTTGCTCTCTTACTCTCACTCTCTTTCCCTCTCGCATATCTCTGTCTCTTTCTACTGTTTCAATAGAGTCTACTTTAATTTGCAACAATTAATAATAAATTACAAGACGAAGTATAATAGAGTATATATATGGAAAGAGCTGGAAAGTCAGGAAAACGAGCGCGGAGCATGTTGCATGGTGGCTGCGGCAACAGCTTAAGCCAAAATGTCAAGATTACAATTGCAGCAGAAAGTTAGTGAGCCGGCAACAAGGTCGTTATGGCACGGCTATAGACAACTTAATTAACCTCGACCTTCTCCAGGCGGCCAATACAAGCTGACGTCAGCTTCAGTCATAGTCACAGCCACAGTCACAGTCACAGTAGTCGCAATCGCAAGTTGCAGCCACAGTCACAGCCCCCGCTTGCCAAACAAGCCACGTTCAATGCCGCTGCGTACAACAGACAGCAGACAGCAGACAGCGGACAGCGGACAGCGGCTCTATCGCTCTCCAGGCCTCAGCAGGCTAGTTGACCATCGCCGTTGCCACATTAAGACATCAATAATAAAATAGTTAATAACGCGTGTGCGTGCAATGTTAATATGAGCATAAAAATGACAATGTTGATTTGACTCTACCGATGGAAATACAAGCAGCAACAGCAACAGCAACAGCAACAGCAACAGCGACGTTCGCTGCGTTAATTGACAATTCACCAAGGCGTATGCAAGTGCGAGAGAGATGGCATTAGTAGTAAGCTTTTGAATTGTCATCGCATTGTTAATTTTGCGCATGCGCAGCCCGCAGAGTCATACGCGATCTGCCCGCGGTATACCACACTCCCGCCTCATCATCATTCTTTATGCTGTTGTTATGTCCAGTCCAGTCAGACGCCGGCAGCCAAGCGATTTAAACTTATTGCAGTTGTAGTTGTTAGCTGTATGAAATGGAAACCCGTTTGGCAGCCTCTCTCAATGTTGCACAAGCATTGACTATAGCTGCGGCTGCAGCGATTGTGGCGGCTGCGACAACAGCTGCTGTTGCCATTGCAGTTTCAAGAACCGGGTCAAGGTTGCTGCTACTGCACTGAACAGCTTCGTTGCGTCGTTGTCAACGATCACAGCCAACGGCAAAGTCAACGTTAACATTTACGTCGACGGCGACTGCAACTGCAACTGCGACTGAGACTGAGACTGAAACTGTGGCGTTGCCATCGCTTTCGCCTTGTTCGCTTTTTTACATTGAAAGTCAAGTTCGTGCACATGTTTGATTGGCATTGGACACAATGGCTTAGGGGTCAGTTAGCGGGGCGGGGGAGTGGTAGACACTAGATGTTGAACTACTGCTGCTTTGGGGATAAATGCAAGTAGTCTGGCATCAAACATGTTTGATGTGCTTATTGCATTTCGTGGCACTCTTTTACTGCAGTCTGTAATGTTTCACTTGTAATTTGGAATATTGCTATCCTTGCGATAAGACAACTAAACTAATTATTTAATAAAATTAAACTATCTACTAATTAAACTATTAAAAAACAATACTCAAGTTTATTTATAGAACTTTCGATTCAAATATTTCACTATAAAGTTTTCAATTGTTTTATAGTTTTCTTATTATCATATTTCAATGAAAAGCTACACAAAATCCTCAATAATTCAGGTATTTAACACTTTGTTAAAGTCCTTGAACGTCAGCTACTACTCCGGCTACTGTTCCTGCCATTGCCCCTACACTTGTAACTATAAGGTTGCCATATTCCCGTACTCTTAACCAACTAAGTGCACTTCAGTTAACGCTACGGCAAACTTTTCTTACTTCACTTCCCAACGCCAGCTATTCAACCCGTCTCTCTTGCTATATGCATATATATATACATATTGTATATATATACATATATATACTATGTGTTTGTATAGTTACGTGTCTGCACAGTACGCACATCAATTTTCATTTACTTATGAAAATTAATAGCATTTTCGTTGAACTTTCCTGGCAGCCAGAGGAAAATGTAAAGTGTGCTGAGCACAAGGATAAAAAGTGGAAAACTTATATATATATATATATATATATAATATATTTTATATATGTATATATAGGAAAGTAAACAATTAATCAAGCGCAGAACAGGGTCACAAAATGAAATTAAAAGTGAGTGCAACTGTTGGTAGACAGGCAGATGCCACAGCAACTGCAACAGAAGCAGCCGAAGCAATAGCCACAGATGCAACCGCTTTGAGCTTTTCATTGCACTAAAATGAATAAAGAAAATTAATAATACATTATGAAATTAATGCATATTTTATAATTGCTCATTAATTTTACATTTGTGGAAATGAAAACTTATTAATAATTAAATTTAAATATTATTTAATTTTTTACTTTTATGTTTTATAAATTAATTGAAAATTCAAATGGTTTTAACGGCAAAAATTTCTTTGAATCAATCGATTTTTTTGCGCAATATTTGATATAATAAATTGACTATTATCTTTATATATTTGTATAGTTAGAAACATTTGAATCAGACTTTAAATTAAGCTTGTAAAACTATTATTGAAATTAACGACATTAACTTTATCAACAACAGCAACAATTGCAACAACAATAACAGCAACAAAGCAGCTGCCATTCAAAGCGATTTTCAAAGTCAGAAGAACACACCATGTGGCCATGTGCACAGCATATACACACACATATATATAGTTAAAATACGTATCTCTATATATATTATATATACATTATATATATAGTATATAGTATATTGTATGATATGGCATACACATGTGTTGATTTAGATGCACAAACTTAGATTTGTAGCTGTGACGACCCTGAAAATGCATTGACTGAAGGAGGCAGCTAGAGAGTGTGTATCATTATCAGAACCGAAAGCAAGAAAGAGAAAGAAAGAGAGAAGGAGATAAAGAGAGACAGGGAGAGCGAAAGAGAGAGAGAAAACTGTTAAGAGACAGAGAGACACAACATTGAGCTACAACAAACTTGTCAGCCTCGATGAGCACTCATCGACACTTGTGTATTGCGTGTAATTTGTTGTTGTTGCTGTTGTTGCTGTCGTCTTCTGCGGGCTCTGATTCTGATGCTGTTGCTGCTGCTATTGCTGATGTGGTGCTGGCACCACATTAACAACCAAGTGCAACCACATTTCGCAAGCAATGCCAACCAACGACTCAAATGACTCAGTCTGCTATGCCAATAAGAATGAGGGGGTACTGGGCGGGGGGATTGTGGGGATAAAGAGTATTGAGGATAAATAACAGCTTGTACACTGTTGATAAGGCAACAGTTTGCAAGAATAAATTATGACTAACTTTTGCAGTCAGCCAAACAAAGTGGCTTCTAAGTAGTTCACTTGACACCTTGCCACGTTCTGAGCAGAAAATCAATTGATACAAGGCTAACAATATACTGATGGATGATTGGATAGATGTATAGATGGATAGATGCATAGATGGACAGACGAATGAACATATGAAGCTGCCTCATTTGCAATACATCAGAACACGCAATGCCTATAAAAACCTATACAACAAAAACAAAAGCAAAAAGCAAATGGCAAAAAACGCAAAAAAGAAAGAAAAAACCAATATGTTTCGCAATTGATCTTGAACCAATTGCAATTGCTAAACGTTGCCAGGGCCACAGCAGCCACATAGAAAGCATATGGTTGCAAGCACAGTGGTGTAGTCACTAGGGGGGGGGTTAAACTGTTCAAGAAGAGGGTACAAGCACATATAAAAGATAAATGCAATGCAATATAACTCTGTTCAGAACCTATATATATATATAGAAAAGATTGTTACATGGTTTATGGTGTGCATATTTCAAGGGGGTGTGGCATAACTTACTTATAATCCAAACCAAATTAGTGTTGCATATATTCATATATAGTAAATGCTATAGTATATAGTATATAGTATGATATAGTGCCATGCCATGGCATTGACTCAGTTAGTCAGAGATTGTCCCCAATAAATTTGAAATGAGTATTTTTATATGCACTTGAACTTGCATTGCAGTTGGTATTGCATCGGTGTGGCAAATGCGTTGCGTATGCGCAATTTTACCTTATTTGCACATTGCGCATACGCAACGTTGTTGACCTTAAAAGCTTAACACTAACAATGCAGCGCCTAATTAGATATACTCACAGCCTGAATACTGCTCTCTATACTGCAATGGATAACTGGACAGCTGGCCAGACGTCAAGTGCATTCAGCTCCTCAGTTGACTGTTTGATTATCAATTAGTTAACGTTAACTATATGTGCGTGTGTGTGTGTGCGTGTGTGTGTCTATATGTATATACAATTGACCAAAGCATACGAGTGTGATATATGACCTTAGTAACTACCCTACAGTACACTCCCCCTTTTGGGGTTGTTTGTAACAAATGAAGCCAATGTCAAGCAAATACACACACACATACACACACACTCAAGCATACGCACACACACGTAGTAGTGTGTCATTTGCATATTGTGACTGGCATCTCTTGAGCAACTGTAGCAATTGTAGAGAGGGTGGCGAAAGATAAAATCTCCTACTCTTTGTCATGTTCTCTGTGCATTTATCGCTTTCATATACAAATCAACACATATTTATATATATATATATATATATACAGATATGTATGTATATATATATATATATACGTATATGTTATATCTACACACACACGCTGCAGTGTGAGTTACACTTACTCTATATATAGCTATTGCTCACACATTTCATTTCTCACACTGGCCGCAACATTTTGCTTAAGTAAAACTAATTTTTTTGATCGTTTGATAAGCAGCTTAACGTTTTGGCTTAAAAGGCGTTTATAATTAATATTAATAAGATTTTAAGTTAAAGTCTTAATTAACTTATGATTCATATGAAATAAGTATAACTGAATATTATATAAATGTATAACTGGGTCACAGTTATTGTTGAAGCTTTAAAAATTTCCATATTTTTCTTATCAAAAGAGGATGCAAAAAAAATTCTAATTCTTTTCCATGAATTTGTAGCCTATCTTCAACATTCTTTATATTATTTATTTGCACATGCCAGCACATATCTTATGAGTACTCAATATGCTTCAAGGACTTTCACAGCCTTCTACTACGTAGCTGTTGGTGTTGTGTGGTGTACGACAACAGCTGCCGACAATTGTCGGGGCACGTTCGCATGGTGTTGCACGTTTTTGGTGTTTGGGCCTTCGGCTGGCTGCCAAAGTTGTTGTCGACACATTAATCACAATTTTAATGATTAGCGCAAGTTTTGTTTATTAAATATTTTTGTTTTTCTCATTGTTTTTGTTATTGTTATTTACGAGCACTGATGCCACGAGCCGATTGGCTTCAATAACAACTTCAACTTCGACGTCATAAATTGCAATTATTTAGCTTATGCAAAAAAGCAATTTGCAACCATTTTTGGCCAACGATTTTAGCAATTTTTATTTTTTTTTTTGGTCTTTCTCCCACTTCATATTTATGGCTTAGTCTAAGGCTAAGCTCGAAACCGAGCCACCTGCTCATAAATCATTTAGCAAAATGATTAATAAAAATATTACTTAATACATTTCTGACATAGTTCCAACTAAAACGTGCTTAAAGTCCTGGACTGCTGAGTCCTTTGAATACTTTCCTTATGGATTCTTAGATCTACTTTGTGCTTGCTACTATTTGTGGCTTGTTAACTCCTTATGGAGGTCGAAAAAATTGCAGATGGCATAGTGGCATCCATAGAATGTTGAATTTACAATTTCTTTATGCATTCCATTGAAGTTTCAATCTACTCCAACCAGTTCCCTTAGATATTTTCTTTAAGGCAACTTATATAGGTACTTAGTAACTTATATAGGGACTTATGCTTAATCTGCAGACAGATTGAGGCCTACTATTGGGTTACATTAGGCCAGATGTCTTGGCTTTAATGTACACACTTAAAATGCTGAGCTGTTGCATTATTTAACTTGCCGCATACTTAGCAACTGTTACATATACAGATATAAGTATAGGTATAGGTATAGGTGTAGCTGTAGGTGTATATGTGTGAGTATTTAAGTTGATTTTGTAAGTTGCTGAACGAAGTCAATGTCGTGGCTGCTAGTCAAAGACAGCTTATTAAATATTAAAGCACCCAAAACTGAGTACCCACTAAGTCCTGTGGCTCTGCTGGTATGTGGCAGGAAGTCAACTCAAAAGCTTGTCACACATCCTGTCAGCTCTCTCTCTCTGCTCTGTGTCTCCCTGTATAAATATGTGTGTGTGTGTGTGTGTGTAACATTCTTAAGGTGTTGCTGCTGGGACTCCTGTTGCTACCACCTGCAGCTGAATTCAATTTCTTTGCGTTTTACTCTCCTTCAACTTTCTTTATTCCATTTGTGTAGCGCGACAGGCCAAAGTAAACTCTATAAGTAAGTGGGAAGAGAGAAAGAGCATTCCAAAAAAAGACAAAATATAAGAAAATCAACTACTAAAAAGTATTATTATTGTTTTTGTTGCACCTGCAGGTGGTTTACTGTACTTTGTCACGGATATGTTTTCTTTAGAGTTTCCATGTCAGCAGCAGCTCCAACGACGCATTGGGCGTCAGGTGTGTAGGGCGACTGCCTATGGGCGTTGAGTGACTGAATTCTAAGGATCTTGTAAATGTGTTTTCTGTGTCCCGGTATGTGTGTGTATGTGAGTATTGTATGTGTGAAACATGCCGGAAGTTAAATAGGAAATTTTATATGCTTTTATAGCTGTGAACGTGCCTGCAAGGACGCCGCCCACTTGCATCAAACTTTTATGCCTCTTCCTCTCTACGATATGTATGTAAGTCTGTAGTTGTCTGTGTGTGTGCTTATATGTGTATGTGTATAAGTATAACTTACCTTGCAGCAACTTGTGCACTCGTTTGTTTGATAAAGTGCCCTTCATGACTTTGCGGTTCGAACAACGTCTTTGATGTCTGCCAACTTTCAGTGCCAGCGCCAGCGCCTGAAAATGAATTAAATTTGTCTTAAAGGAGTTAAACCTCAATAAGCATTAAACCGATAAATTAACAAGCAGGTCAGATTCAAAGAACTATAACCCTATAGATCAATGTTAATTTTAACAGCTATCAAATGCCTAACAGCTGTTTATTACCAACTTTTTTGTAGCATAGATTTCAGAGCATGCAATTTACTCACAGTAAGCATTTCATATCCATTCAAGTATTAATCCTTTTTAAATGAATTTTTAGTAATTAAAATTTTTATTGTTTGCCAAGAGTTAAGTATCCGTTAGTAATTTGTATTCTCAGGTACGTGAGTTAATACCTGTACGGAATATAAGACCAACTTTTGCGTAAATTTGTGCAGCTTCATTACATAGCAAGTGCTTATATCCTTCGGCCAGACAACACTTGGCAGACTAACACAAGCACATACACACGCCCACACACACACACACACACACACACACACAATATAGTATATTGGCTAACTTTTGTTGGTACACAGTATGTTGCCACAGCTCAGTTCATGTGGCTGTCTTACATGTTGCACTAGAGCAACTTTTCTGTGGCCAGTGTGTTGAGCGGCTTCATTTACCGTAGAAAGCCATGAGTATTGAGGGTATGGAGGCATGAGAGAGGCATTGCAGTAGTCGGCACTTGCCCAAGGGAGGAAACAAGTAAACAAACAAGTTGAGCTTTGGACATGTACACTAACATATTGCCATACCAACACTCAACTCACACACACACACACACACACGCACACGCACACTTAACCGAACACAAACATAGACAGTAACACTATAAGGAGCAATGCGGCATCAACTGAGCAAGTGTTTGATTAGAAAAGTTTTTTTTTGGTTAGGTTTCGCCGAAAACTTGCAGTAAAGATTTGACTTAAAACTTAACTTGTGTCTCTTGGCTAATATTTGTTTCCTACATATATATTTATATACATATATATATATTCCTGTTGCAGTTGTATCCTAGTGCAGTTCACGTAATTCCAATCGTAAGCTAATGACTTTGAAAATCAGTATCCGAAAATCTCTAGCTTCGCCCTTCTGACTTCTCCATTTCATTCGTTTAAATTGCCGGCAATTCTATATATCCTTTTCTATATATATATATATATATATATATTTATGTTTAATATTCAATTTTTTATTTATTTATTTAACTCTGGGACTTGGGCAAATATATCACATACAGCACACACATATATTATACATATATATATATATATATATATATTATCTGTATCCCTTTTTCCGTCTATTTAATAGTTTTTGTGTGTGTCCCGTGACACTTTTCAAAATTCTTCTTTTGACAGTCGCAAATGTTAAGTGTTAGTATGTGTGTGAATGTTATTGTGTCTGCATGTGTGTTGCTCTTTGTATGCTGCTTGCCGCCTGGCCATGGCTAGAGCCAAGATCTAACAATAGTGTCCTTATGTCCCCATGTCCTTTGCCCGCATGTTTAGCCTGGCTACCAGACCAAAACGTATAAAAATGCATGACCGCAACACATTTTTCAGCCGGCCATACAGCAAACCTTCTATCATCCATCCCTTTTTCTACTCATGCTCCTTCCACTTTCTCACATACTTCTACACACACACACACAGATGCACACACTCACATACATATATGTTTATATATAACAGGCACATACCGCTTAGTTCACGGCATCGCCTCTAAAGTGTTAAAATGTTGATTGTCCTTTTTTTGCGTTTGTGTGTGTGTGTGTGTTAGTGTACATGAGTGTGTGTGCTAAGTGTTTGTGCCTTGCGATGCTTCTGTCTCGGATATACGGGTATCTCTGACTACCTCCTCGTATCACCCAGTCCACCTACTCCGTTACACCGATTATATCCCTTCTATATCCTTCTGTAGGTCTCTCTGTGTTTGTCTGTATGTGTGTGTAGCTCTCGTGCGTGTCGCAAATAAATTTTTAAGTAGCATTTGTGTTGATTGCGTTGAAAGAGGACACGAATCCAAGTTTATGCTCGTTGCTTGCCACACTTCTCTGCCATTCGGCATTGTGGCTTATTCCTTTTTTTTTCAATTTTTTTTTAATTTTTTTATGCGGTATTCTCAGGTCCGCCTAGAAGCGTGTTAAGGGTCCTTGAATTCAACATTTATCAAGTGGATTTCTTTTTGCTGCTTGTTTAGCAAATTAAGTACGGTAAATGACTGAAGAATGTCAAATTAAAATGTGTTTTCCCTTTAAACTTATTGGATTGCCATTACGCATATCTACGCGTTTAACCACTGATTGGAATTGATAACAATGGAAAGGACATTAAACAAAACTTAACTAGAAAATTATTTAAATTAAACGAAAAAAAAGGATTACCACAGATTTACCTACTTTAATCATACATAATTACATTTAACAACAAATTGGATGCTCTCTGACTTCAACTAACACTTCTTAACGCACAGTCGGCTTACAGTTAGCAACTTAACAGTGGCATTAACAGGCAGGCAGATGTTGATTTAACAGCAACTGTTATACAGTTTAAGAGAGCACAATGCATAGTCACAACATAACATTAGTCCTCTGCAACTTACCAACAGCTGCTGCTACCACAGAGGACAACTAACAGCAGCAACAGCAGCAACACAGCAACAGAAAGCAACAGCAGAATCTCCTTGGCGTCCACTTCTTTTCGGCGGCTGTGCTCAGTTGTTGTTGGACCGCAAAAGTGTTTCGTTGTGCGACGGTTGAAAGTACTTAATGATATTCACAATATAATAGTACTATAACAGAGCTAAAAGTAGTCAAAAAGAGCGAGAGAACGTACGTTACATGAGAGAGAGAAAGAGACAGCATTCGGTACATTACTAAGCGTATCGGCTAGAACGAGCTAGCGCTAGACGCAGTCAATTCTTGTGCATGTTAAAAGCGGCGATAGTCACAACGGGTAAGCTTTTACATGTAATATATGAATAAGTCAGCGAGAGTGTGAGTGTGAGTGCGTGTGTGTGTGTGTGTGTGTTAGTGTCTGTGTGAACTGCCAAAGGCATTGTATGCTGCCATATGCACTTTATGCCTAAGGGTGGGTATAAGTGTGTAAGTGCAGACAATGCGAGAACATCGCATTAGCAGCACTGTCGACGTTACTTTTGCCACAGCTGCTGCTGCTTCTGCTGATGGTGCTGCTGATGCTGATGCTACTGCTGTTGATAATGATGATGCTGATGCTACCATTGGTGCTGTAAATGTTGATGATGTTGTTGTTGTTGTTGTTACTTTATCCTCTGGATGCCTATGGGCTGCATGTTAATTTCCATGTGGGCGCAGATTTTTGTTGTTTTTCTTCGTCTTGTGGCCACCGACAAGAACAACAATACTGTGTTGCAGCCACCGGACATGCATCAACTTTTTTGTTGTACTCTATATGAGTGTGTGTGTGTGTGTGTATTAGTATGTTGCACTATTGTTAGCGGTTGCTTGTTGTTGTTTTTTTCTTCTTTTTATTGTAACAGCTTGTCCATTGTCGAACTATCCAGCCAACATTCAACATATGCCAACAGCTTCTCCCCACCGCATATGAGTTAATTAAGTGTATGTCTGTGTGTGTGTGTGTGTGTTGGTGTACTTGTGTTTGTGTGTGAGTGTAATATGTATGTTTATCTTGCAATTTTGAAAACTTTTTTGTTACCATCGGGGCGTATGAGTAATGCCCATGGCCATACATTAAAGGTCCTGCACGTACATATGCATAAGTCTAGGCGAAACGAAAGAAACAGAAACAAACTAGTGTAATTGTTATTCATCTGTCGCACAGCAGGTTGAAGTGCACAGTGTACAGCTGCCATATCCTGGCAAACATATGCTAACATATGTTAATGCTACCAGGAGCTCTCAGCATGTATGTTATCCACACGCAAAGGATTAGGGTCACAAAACGCTCCTGTCATAGGGGAGATGCTCGACAATGTGGAACTTCGCTGGCAAATAAAATGACTCAGAATTGAATCAACTTAAAATTGAATTAGAAAATATAAAATTTAAAATTTAAAAAAAACACAAAGTTATGCTCTACGCATTATTAATTAGATTAGAAGAAAAGTTTTCCTATATAGTTTGTATTAGTAAGAAAATGCTTTGCACTGTTCTGAGATCAGAAAGAGAGCTCTACGATATAAGCGTAATCCATGGATAAGGCACGTAGGTGCTACATAAAAAACAAAACAAAAACAAACATTTTTTTATTTAAATTTCTGATGAAGCTAATCATATGAGAATATATGGTATGATGCATAGAGCTATAGTCCATGCAACTGTGTTGAAATTAATTGCACTCTGTGGCGAAGGCCTTAACAACTAGCTGGAATAAAAAGACAACAACAACAAGAACATCAATAACAGAGGAAAAAAAACACGAGAAAAACTTTTCAACTCCATAAAAAGTGGACTTTGCCATTGCCAGTTGTCCATTAAAGTTTAATCAAAAACGGAAGTTGGGCACGCAACTTCCGGCCAACTTTTTAGATTCGCTCTCTCTGTCCGTTCGGCGCCAGGCAAATAAGCAACAGCAACGAATAACAACAATAATAACAACAGCAACAAGAACAGCAACAACAACAACAAAGAAAGCTGTTTAGCAAGGACGTGATGGAATTTAGCGAAGTAGGAAAAGGAAATGGAAGCGTTGAAAGGAAACGGAGGCTGCAACCAAATGCCAAAGTGTCCAAGCGCGGCACAAAAAATTTTCGTTTCTAAGCGTGTTGGCAAAAGCAGATGGAGACTTCTCCTTAGCATATTGAAAATGGCTAAAATCACAGCAGACAAAACATTCTTAAAAAACAAAACAAAAAAAAAAGAATATAAAGAAAAAAAATGTAAAAACAAAAAAGTTTTTTCTCTTGATGTCTATGTGAGTTGAAGATGGAGGAAATTGAGAAGAACAGTTTTCATTTAGCAGCCAATAACATCAGCAGCAGAACAGCAACAACAATAATGCACAAACCATGTGTATGTGTATGTGTGAGCTTGTGTGAGTTCGTATGTGTTTGTGTGTGATAGAGTTTCTGAGTGCCTACGTGACAAATCTTTATTTAATTTTAGAAAATGCGAAATAAACTTTGACATTTGTTGCGATTTATGTGAAGGCAATATAAGAACTACGCACTTCCTATCCACCTACCCCTCCACCACCCCCTTGCACACACCCATAGCACTTGGTAACTCTGCAAAGTTTTGGCAATAACAAGAAAATCTAAAGTCTAAGAAAAGATAGAAAGAAATACTTGAAATTTAAATTTAAGCAAAATTTATTGTTTTTTTTTTTTTGTTCTACATCCACTTCAAAGTTTTGACTGCTGTCACTTTAGTTTTTAACATCAGCATTAACTTAAATAGCTTAAAACTTCCTGTTCTCTATTATAACTTTAACTTAAGTCTCTTCCATAATAGTTTTTAAAAAGAAAACGATTTTTATATCAATAATTATAAGCATGTTGCAACTTTAGTTCTATTCAAACTATTACCTTTCTTTAACTTCCATTTAAGTCTAGATATTTATTTATTTTTTCCTCTAAATAAGATTTGAAATTTGTTGGTTCTTTTATCCTTTTTATGCTTATGGTGTTAAAATATTTAAAGCAAAAGAATTTACAGCAAATGGCACATAAATTGAACAACTTTCAGATGGAAATGTTTAAAAAACTGTGCTCAAAGGCAACAAATGCAATGATGTTGTATAAACATTTTGTATACCAAAGTAGAGTCTCTCCCTCTCTTTCTCTCACTTTCTAGCTCTTTATTAAATAGCATAAAAATAACGCCAAAGGGTATTCTGACTGCATTTCAGTGCAGCCCTCGCATTCGCTTTCCTTAGATATATTTTCAACCATTGCAGTTGCAACTTGCCACTGCAGTTAATTTGTAGCAACACATATTTAATTTGGTGCCAGCGGCCCGGATGCCAGCTTCCCTTTGAACACCACCATAGCACATTTGGCCACATTCCCATACCAGAAATTAGCTTGGTCTACTGACCAATAAAGTGACAACGCTTTTGGCAACGCATCTACCAAGCGGAAATGGCACAGGACACGCTTTCGGTGTTTGTTTGTGTGCATTCTGTGGTGTAATTTTATCCTTAAACTTTGCTAATTTGTGCATTAAAATTTATTTTGTCTAAAATAATTTGCATAAATAAATGGCTTTTCCTTTGATAGTTAATCAATTGAGCAAAAAATAATTAAAGATTTGGGTTTAAAATAATTTTATTTCTCTTTTCTGCCCTTTTGATGCTGAGATTTTTTGGGCGAAATTTCATTTAAATTAAATGCAAAAGTCACAAAGAAAAATTCAGCTACGCCCATCAATCAGAAAGGCGTTATGCCCACAGTTTCGTGACCGCTTTTCTTCTTTTATTTTGCTTCCTTTATTATCAGCCAACAGGCAACAGTCAAAACAAGGAAAGCAAAAAATAAAGAAGCAAAAAACAAAAAGGATAAACGGCGTACAAAGTAGGAAAAAAAATTAAGTAACACGAAACGAAACAGAACAACACAGGCGACGTGCTAAGCCCACGGCAAGATTAATTAAGTCCGCGCAGGCAACACTAACAGCAACAGCAACAGTAAAAGCAACAGCAAACAAACAAGACACACAGCTTTTTCTCTAAAACACCGAAGATTACATATCCTTTTTTTGATCATCTTTTAACTTAAAGGATACAAAACTTTATTTTTATGCAAATTTTAAAATGATTCAATATTAAGTATATTTATTCAGTTTTTATAATAACAAAAAGTGACAATATGTAAACTATATAAACTACATTTACTTGTGATAAGCAAATATAATTTTGAGTAAGGTCAAAATTTTCGTCTGTGCAAGCATACAGGCTTTTCTCTAGGCTTAACACATTTCGTGCTCAAATTTGAATAACCTCTTCAAGGGTATAACGAACAAACAAAAGGCAACTTGAGTCACTGTAGCTGAAGCAAAGGCAGCATCAAAACCAACAGCAACAGCAAAAGCAACAGCAACAGCAATGCCAACAACAACGGATGCTGCAACGCGTCCTGGCGCTGTGTCGCCAACTGCGTGTCAATGTTTCTCTTTCTCACACACATTTTCTTAGCATACTTTTAAGCGTCGCGCGAAAAATTAAAATTTCAAAGCGCTACAAAAAATGTGGCGGCTGCTCGGTATATATATATATATATATATATATATATATATATATATGTGTGTGTGTGTGTGTGTGTGTGTGCGTGTGTTTGCGGCAAGTATTTGCTTTGCCAAGAAATACAAAAGCAGCAACAAACAAAAATAAACAAAAGTAAATAAAGCAGGAAGCATTGTCGCTGTTACCGTCGTCGTCGCCGTCGTCTACGCGTAATAAGCATATTTTCAATGAGCCTAAGTCTTGCCATCAACAACAATGTGAAGGGATATACCACCTTTTATGCACACTCATATACACATATTAAGCACACACACACCACACACCGTAAAGGTTATGATCGACATAACATTAATTATGTCTATATATGATAATGTTTTATTTCTTTCCTGTTCCAAATTTTAAGTACAATTTCCAAACATTTTTTTTCTCAGCAAATCAAAAAATATAATATATATTTGTCCTTCTTATACTTAACAAAAGAATGATTATCCTTTTGTTATAAATAATTTCCATTAAAGTAAAGATTTTTTTTTGTTATCCTTAAAAGGAATGTATTGCAACTTTCTATACAATAGCTGTTAACAATCAATAGAAAACAACTGCTAAGTGAAATTTTAGCTATGGCTAACACAGCATACACATTTTTACAATAAACAGACACATATGTGTGTGGGTGAGTGTGTGTTTTAATAAGTTCGTCCTGGCGTTGATAAAGACATTGCAAATTGTGCAAGGGTATGGAAATGGAAATGGTACCAAGACTTCTGGAAATGGCAACAATGATGTGTTTCTTGCTCGACAATGTCAAGTGCATATTATGGGTTTGAATTGCTGTTGCCGCTTGTTTTAATTTTTATAATGATCTACTTATATGAATATGAGCATACTCTACCATTTTGCTTTCTATTTTCTACTTGAAACATTGCAAAGCATTTCCGTCCGGTTTTAAGCCAATAACATAATTGCGACTTTGTCGACAGCCAAGGGCTGCATTTAGAGTCCGCATTAGTCGCTTATTTGGTTCAATTTATGTAATGTATGTTTGTGTATGTGTGTGTGTGTGGGCTTGTGTGTGTGTATGAAAGCCGTTTAAATGGAAGACTTGTGGCCCAAAGGATTAAGCACACTTCACATGCGAGTTGTTTATTATGCGTATTCCTGTAGCTCCACCTACACCACCACCACTACTTCGAGCTCCAGCTACTGTTCAGTGGACTAACTGTCAGCAACTTTTCCCAGTTGTTCACTCATGCAAAATAGCCCGCGCTGACCTTCACAATTTTACACAGAGGTCTCCATTTGCCTCCCCAAACATCCTACGCCCCCTTACACCATGTTGTTATATTTATGTGCAAGCATCGGCTTTTCCGGAGCATCCAAACTGCCATGCCAGCAACTCCAATTAGCCCTAAAATGGATTTGTGTAACACATTTGGGACTGTAACATGCGAATACACAACTACAATACATTTGCCTCATTCTCTTTGAAATGTTGTTGTTGTTGCCATCTCTACCGCCTGTGTCCCGCTTCACTGACTCAAATTTTACATTGGTCTCCCAATGAATTTTGCCGCCAGTCACCATAACCCAGCCACCAATAGATAGCAGGAAGCAGTCAGCAGGCAGCAGGCAACAGCCAGAAAGCATCATCCAGTTGAAGTCTGAGTTCGAGCAGCAATTTTAACTTTGTCGCACTGTCGCAGGCCTTCGGACAGCGACATTAAAAACGACACAAACATTTCATTTTAATATCCTTTTTTGGTTATAGCGTGCGGAAGGCAAATGTGACATACAACAGAAGCAACAAAAGCTACATGAGCGGCACACAATCTACCTACTCCCCCCTTACCGCCAAATCCACTCACGAACCGAGTCAAATGGTGCTCCGGGTCCCAAAGCTGATCATTCGGGTAGCTTTTGTTGCTTCCCTTATTTCGATGTGCCGGAACATTAAGCGTTGAAATATTTATGAGCATACATACATACACACACACACACACACACACACAAACACACACACACATAAAAATACATATACATATACAGACAAACAGACATAAATATACACGCACAAGTGTCAAGTACATGTGTATACTATGCGTATACTTAATGAGTCACCATTGTGTTAAAATCTGCATTTAAGGCAGCTTTAAGGTCTAATGGGAAATTTATATGCGCTTTCTGGTTTCATTTTTCCTTCATTCTCAAAGTCCTTAATTAAAATAATAATAAGAAATAATTTATTTAAACTTGTTTAAGTTGAAACTTAAGTAATTAATACTATATTATCTTTAATTTATTGCAACTTTCTTTTGGCTTTATTTCTTGCAGTTAAAAATAGTTAAGTGAAGAGACAACTAGACCAATCCTAGACATATAGATACACAGTACCATCATGGAACTACCGTCGATGGTACAACGTTCTGGCGATACGCTCATTGTACGCAGCGTTGTCAGCGGCAATCAACTTTACATGGAACATGGTCAGAACAGCGGCAACAGTAAAAACGTGCACAATAGCAACACAACACCGCCTTTGGCCACCAGCACATCCTCATCGCCACCGGTAACCAGCGCTTTGGAACAGCAATTGGAAAGATTTCGTATGCAACAGTTGCTGCAACAGCAGCAACAGCAGACAGCTGCAGCGGTAGCTGTTGTGAATAGCGTGCAACAGCAGCAGCAACAACAACAGCAGCAACAAGCAGTGCTCTCCCTAGATGCCAAGGAAGAGGGTCTGCCACAATGCAAGATCAAGCGCAATTATAGCTGCAATCTTTGCGCATATTTCACACAGAATCCCCGTTACCATTTGACGCATCTGCGAGATGTCCATGGCGAAAAGATTATAATTCACAAATGCAAACTTTGTCTATATGCTTCCCGCCACTTTCAGAAGCTGGTGCGCCATATGAAGATGGTGCACGGCTGCACAGACGGCTTACCCAGCGGTCATGGACAGGCGCGTGGCAAGCGCGGTATGAGCCGTGAGGCACGTAAACGCCGATTGGAGGAGAGCGTTGGTGTTATGGGTGGACAAACGTTATCGATTACTGTGCCGGATATGCCCACGCTGGAGCAGGTAAAACGGGAGCTGCAACTGCAGAAGCAGCAACTGAATCGCAACATCGAAGCCTACAATCAGCGACAACGCGAGGAACTTCATCGCGAGCAACAAGAGCTGGTTTCTAACTATGAGCGGCAACTGCAAGCTTTCCGTGATCTGGAGGCGGTTGAAAGCTATGAACATCAGTCATCACCAGCGGAACCGCCTACACCCTCACCTAGTGGTTCAGCCACACCACCGCCGGCACTTTCGCCCAGCGGCGAGGAACCACAGAATCGCCTGCTAAAGTGCAGCGCTTGCGACTTTACCACACTGTACCGCACCCAACTGCGTGCCCATGAGCTAGAAGAGCACGGGAAAACAAAGTTCTTCCGCTGCGATAAGTGCAGCTATGTAACGCACATTAAGGCGCGCTTCAGTAAGCACGTCAAATATCATTCGATGCCCATGATTAAGTGTTGCACCTGCGATTTCCGTACACCATACAAATGGAATCTGGATAGGCATATGAAGAATCATGGAGGCGCTGGAGCGTTTAAATGTGCGGCCTGTGACTTTACAGCTGATATCAAACAGTCACTAACCGTGCATGAGATGAACCATCATGTGCCACCTGTGGGCAATGCGGGCTCCATATGGCCACGTAGACAAAATAAAGTCGGCGCAAGCGAAAT
This sequence comes from Zygothrica quintamaculata, assembly GCA_037044455.1. Classification (NCBI taxonomy): domain Eukaryota; kingdom Metazoa; phylum Arthropoda; class Insecta; order Diptera; family Drosophilidae; genus Zygothrica; species Zygothrica quintamaculata. The sequence goes on from JBAMBS010001869.1 coordinate 78,091, forward strand.
GTGCGATGACTTTCTTAGCGATTCAGCTGAGATGGAGGACCAATATAATAATAACAACAACTTGGATGATGATCTTGAGGATGTTGATGGCGGAGATTTAAGTGCTTACTATGGCAAACGCAGCAAGTACGATGACGACGAGGAGCCCACAGATCTATCTCAAAAGGGCGGCTGCTCCTCCGATACTTCCAGCGTGGGTACAGCCACACCACGGGCCCAACGTCCAGTACCCAATCTTATACCTATTACCAAGAGTCCCAAGGAGTAAGTAAAGCTCAAGTCTACAGCAATCTATATATCTTATTTAACTAATTATTGAATCTTTTTTAATTAACAGCGTGCTAAACCTTTCCAAGGATACCAATGCCTCGCGCAGTTCGCTAACAGAGATAGCTTCCATATTCTTTAATGACAAGCAAATATCGGAAATGCTGGACAAATCAGATGTTCCACAGCTGTCTCCCGCTACGACCATCACCTCGCAGGCCTCTTCTCGCAGTCTGTTGACCAAGAAAGGTGGCTCATTCTTTGACAAGCTAAAAACAGGAGCACAGCATGATAATCTTATCTGCCAGTGTGGATATGTTGCCAAATGTTTATCCGAATCAATCATACATGGTAAGAGCTGTCAGTCGTCTATTGTAGTGCCTGATGAGGATGATGTGCAACTCCATGAAGATGATGCTGATGATCGTTTGGAGATCGATGAAGATGATGATGATCGCCAGTCTCATTCGGCTCTAAACTTGAGCGTATCAGGATCCACACGTTGTCAGCACTGTCGACATCGCTGCAAATCCTCTACAGATCTGATTCATCATCTGACGCAGTGTGCAGAGGCTATACGCTGTGCCAATGAGATGTATGATTCTAACTCTGGGGAGAGCTTGGAGCGCCGCTCTGATGCACATTCCCTGCAGCATCAAGCGGCAGTGCAGCAACAGCGCGTTTGCATATGGAACAAGGCAGCTAAAGAGATTGCAGCTGCTGTAGTGCAACAGGATAAGGTTAATCTGCTGACAAAGTCACCAGGCAGTCAAGTGGCTAGCAATGAAGAGAACAGTTATTATGGCGTGGAAACAGCACCCGGCTATGGTGAGGTAAGTGCTCCATATCCTCGTAATCCCTTAAACAAAAACCCACACCCACACTACACATTAGAATCCATGCACGATCAATGCGTCAAAATGAAATTTGACTCTCTCATGCACTGCAGGTAACCAAAAAGATGACGCCCGAGGAGGAGGCAGCCAACTCATCGCTTAAAAAGGTCTATAAGTGTCCACACTGCAGCTTCTGGGCCTCAACAGCTTCACGCTTCCATGTCCATATCGTGGGTCACTTGAACAAGAAACCCTTTGAGTGTTCGCTCTGCTCGTACCGATCCAACTGGCGCTGGGATATCACCAAGCATATACGCCTGAAGACCATACGCGATCCCTCCCACAAGAACGCCAAGGTGCTGATGAACGATGAGACCGGGCGTCGCAACTATACCAAGTATAACAAATACATTACACTGATGAAAGTCACTGAGGAGGATGGGGATCCCAAGCTCATGAAGTCCGGCGAAATGACGCCCAATCAAGTGGCATCATTAGCCTTCCTAAAGGACTATCAAAAGGTTGGTGTTGGTGCCAACCATGATATAACCCTGGAACCCATATCGCCCAACAAACCCAGCACAGTGGATGATGCACAGCTAGCTGATAATCTCATTCGTCTACCGCTGCTCGCAACCATGATGAACGCAGCCATGGCCAAGCAACAGCACCAGCAACATCAGCAATTGGAGCAACAACAACAGGAACAACATCTGTCCGCCATGATTACACCTTCGGTAACTATATCGCCGGTGAAGCGCAGTGCGCATCAGCTGCCCAGCAACAAACCCAGCGATGATCTCATCACTGAGGTACATCAGGAAGGCAGTGAGAAGAAGACCTTTTACCGCTGCCGGAAATGCAACTTCAGGTAAGCTGCAACCCATCCACAACATAAATAGTTAATATAATAAGTCATACCTCTAATTATCTTTCGGTTAGACATCACAATCGAGATGCTGTATTGGCCCATGTCAAAATACATTACCAGGAATCGAGCTATCCGAAGATATCGTCCGCTGCAAGCAGCACCACGCCATTGCAAGTATCCGTTACACCGAATCAACAGTTCTATATGAACAAGGTATTTGCTGCCATGTGCCTGTCACAGTCATCCCCTACATCCGTTAACAATTCGGGAGGTAATAGTCAGCAACATTCCCTAATCTCGCCGGGCCTGCTACAACGTGCCATACTGGAGGCACAGCACTCACCCACACCGAATGCTAGTGCATTAAGTGGCTTAGCTCTTGCGCTAGCTGGTGGCAAGTGTCCAACCGGAAGCGGTGGTTCGTCGACTACGCCCAAAGCCAATGCCGCCTCCATATTAGAGCACGGTGAGCAGAAAGCGAGTCAAAACGAGGCAAGTGCCGACAGTCTGACGTCGCCCACAATCACCAGCACTGGCGGATCTTTACAAGATTTGCTCACCTCACCCCGTACTAGACATGGTATACACTATGGTGCGGGCTCAACGCCATCAACAGGCAACACAATCGGTGGAGGCAATGCGCCAAATAATGCTAATGCTAACAGTTGTAACTCAATAATGGTTAAGGGTACCGGAACCAATACCGGATACAGGCTGGATGCGACTGGTTACAAGAAGTCGTCGAGTGCCACCGTCACCGCATCATCCAACACATCTACCACCAATACATCGCCTTTGCCAGTAACTACCACTCCTACTCCTATTTCTACTTTTCCAACTGGTTCAAAGTCCTTTGTTCATACTTTGGGTACTGGTAACAGTAATAGCAACAATAACACAACATCCAACCTCACCGATAATCATACTCATAACCAACTCATTTCCGGTGATGGTTTATATATGGCATCGGGACTAACCCATGCTCTACACACTACTAATCTAAAATCCACGCCAGCCTCGTCTATATCGTCGTCGTCGTTAATGGCATCTGCATCTGCATCGACATCGACATCAGGGTCGACATCGGCATCAGTATCGACATCGTCCTCATCAGCATCGCAGGCGTCTGCAGCGTCATCGCCGCACTCGTCGCCGCCATCATCGTCGTCGTATATGCCACAGAGTATGCCAGGCCAGGCTACACGTTTCCATAGCCATAGTCCAGGTAGTCCCAGCCTATTAACGATGAACGACGCCGATCGCCGCGATCCGTCACCCTATCGTTGTGGCCACTGCCATCAGGTGTCCAATTGGAAGCATGTTATTCAGGTATTTGTTTAAATGCATTTTAAAGTTTGTGTTTTGTCCCACTTCAAAGCCAAAACGAAACTTAAACCGCAAAAGAAATTTATATCGAAATCGAAACCAAAACCGAAACCGAAACTGTGTCCCCAAATCTAAATACCGTTATCCGCTTTAAAGAAAAACATATAGAGGCCATCAGCAAGTTTATCCACTTGTCGAACAGCAGTTATTCCAGTAGCAAAGCAAATATCTCTTAAACATCTTTGGTAAACAATCCTAAGGGAGTTATTTCTCCCTTTTCCTTTAACTCGCTCTGACCAACCCAACGGTTCCCTACATGTTGCTATAGTCCTTAAAATTCCTGTCCATCTAGTACCATATTCAACTCAGATCAACTCATATTGTCTATAGTTTCCCTATGTGCTCGTACGCTGGTAAATATACAAAAAAAAAAATATAAAATTAAATTTAATAAATAAAAATTTTTTACTTAAATTAAATTTTTTTTCCTTATGCAATTCCCTTATGTTATTTGTTAATGTTAAATGTTTTGGTGTCTGGTGTTGCTTTTTTAATTATATATGTCTACTATAGGCTTACGTTTATTTATAAGAAATCATTGGTGAAAGATTTGCTTGCTCTCGAAACTAATGAATTACTTGAATTACCACATTTACCGTTTCAATTCTATCCATTTACCAAGCCATGCAACAAACCTAACAACAAACTCCTCCTCCTACTGAAGGGGTTGTTTGCCTTCATACGGTGCGGGTATTTCGATTGGGTTATCTCCCAAAACAAATACACATACACATACACATATACATTATACATACACACATACACATACACACACATAATACATACATTCATATAAAATATATGTCAACATCATGCTAATTTTTTGCACAAATCTCGTTCTCTTTTCATTTCATCAACAGCGGCATTGTCGCTTAAAGCATTCCGGGGATATTCGGATCGAGACCCTTGAGCGTAGCGCAACCAGTGGCTCCAATGCGGCGCCCATTTACCGTCCACAGGGTGCTGCCGCTACCAACGAGTCCCAATCTCATTTAACCAGCAGTAACAGCAACAATTACAACAAACCCAGCAGCAGCCACAACAACAACAACAACAACAATCACAATAACTCTCTGTTGAGCACCAAACAACTGGAGCAGCTGCTACATTCACCACTCTCTGCAAGCGCTGCTGCAGTAGTAAATGCAGCAAATACACCGCAGGATCTACAGGCAGCTGCTGCTTATTGGGCCGCCGCTTGCAAGGCAGTCAGCGCTGTGGCCAGTGGAAGTGCCGAAGAGCTACTCCAGCTGCAGCAGAACGATCAAATTGAGATCACAAGACTGCCCGCGGCTGCTTCTGCAATCAGTCCACAGGAGCTAACAAATAGCAACAGCAACAGCAACAACAACAACACAAAGAGTAAGCAGCAAAAGTGTCCTGTTTGTCCTTATATCTCGGAAAGCAAGTCCCAGATGAACTATCACGTCTCCTTGCACAAGCCCACCCAGTACGAGTGCCGTCTTTGCACATTTGTTTGCGCCAAGAAGCAGCATTTGAGCAGTCATATGCGCAACATGCATCAACAACAACACCAGCAACAGCTAAGTACAGCAGCAGCAACAGCTGGTAACAGCTCCAGTTCCACATTGGGACTTGACTTTAGCGTTGCACTTCAATTGGCAGCTGCCAAACAGGCACAGCTCCCACACATTGATTTGAGCCAATTGCAGCTGGTGGAGAATTCCAGTTCCGAAGTTCAGGCACAACAGATGCCGCCAGAGTATCAATACAAACTGATTAGTTATTGTCCACGCTGTCCAGCGCGCTTTGCCCAGAAGCACAACGATGAACGCAATGCAAAGCTTGAATTGGAGCAACATCTGGCTGCACATGCAGCCAACGATCGCGACTTGGAAGATGCACATATTTGCAGCTACTGTGAGTATCGTGCTGATGCCGAGACACTACTGCAACTGCATCGGGCCGTGCATATGTCGCACTACCAGGAGAAATGCGAAGAGCTCTATAGAAATTGCAAGGAAGATATTGAGTATCCAGCACCCAAGCTGATGCAAATTACTGGCCCTGAAACTATATGGGTAATAGACAATGAACTAGGAGCCCAACTTATGCGCCAGAGCACAGTTAGCTCCTCGACAAATATTGGAGGCAGTTATGATGGACAAAACTCGTTGCTTAAAAAACAGCTGGAAGCTGGAAATGGAGTGATACCCGGTGGAGTTGCACTGGCATGTGAATTAGCTTCACCCAAAATTGAGGAGGCTGATCTACCTGAAGAAACTGAAGAGGCTGAGGAAGCTGAGGAGGATGATGAACGTGAAAGCAGCTCAACGCCCTCGACTAGTGCGTCGGTGGCTACAAGTGATTTGGCTGGAGATGGCAGTAGTGATGCTGGTTCTATAGACATGCCACAATCAGCACCTGCGCCTCAACGTTGCCAGTACTGTCCCTTTGAGACGCACCAGTATGCTGAACTCCAGGCTCATTTACAAAAACACGCCTGCATCAATGAGGCTCCTGAGGATGCACAGAAATGCGCCCACTGCGATTACTACGCATTCGACGAGACGGAGATCGAAGCGCATACGGCCATCCATTTCAATGCCAGCGAGAAGCTGAAGTCTGTTGAATTCTTTACTTGCTATGATAATTTGGAAATTAGTGTGGAACAGGAACCCGAACCAGAGACAGATCGTTTCCCAGCTGACAGTAACAAAGAACAGACAGAGCATAACAATAATCAGGATAATGCTATCAATGCGAATGTACACAAAACCGAAGAAGGGGAACAAGCTAATCATGAACCGACCAAAAAACCAAGCACCAAGCTTATACTTTACAAGAACGATGGTGCACTCAGTGTCAAATCCTCACCAGAAGACGACACTACGACGACACAGCGTGCCGAAAATATCAGTGATCGCCTACGTCGCCGCAGTCTACGCGGCAACACTTCTGCCACGTCCTCCACTGCCGGAGCAGCGTCAAGGTCATCGCCAACACCAGGTATTGAGACAACTGATAAAATGATACTGGTCAATGCCAAGACGGGCAAAGTCATATTCAGAAAGTAGGCGTATAACAGCCTTCTTTCAATAAAAAAAAACCTTTCATTTTACTATTAAAAAGTATCTTATACACCTAGGATATAGAGCGTTAAGAGAGTAGGAGTATAATTATAATTAATTAATTTCTGGTATATTATATTGTTAATATTTTGTTGTTTCTTTGAATAATTTGGGTTTTTCTGTAGTTATTTAGTTCATATATGAAGTTCTGTTTTAAGCACCAATTATAAATATTTTTACTTTAATTATAATTATATAATTGTTACTAACCCACACACTTACACACACACACACATACACATTTAGTTGGAACATGTTCCTGCACTTTAAATCATAAATATAATTTGTTTTACAGTTGCAGCTGATATCCTTGCAGTCGATACAAGATGCTTCCTGAAGGGATATCAGCTCTTATTTCTTATTATGTTTAATACCTTAAAGTGGTGCAAAATACAATTAACTTTTATTTATATAAAAACATAAACACATATACATATATATATATATATATAATATTAAATATATATGTAAGGATAATGATAAATCAAAACTAATATTTAAAGCCTATGAAAAGGAAAAAGCGTTTCAAAGAAATCAACTTTGTGCATGGAAAGCAAACAAACAAAACAAAAACAAAAAACAAACAAACAAAGAAAGAAACAAATTCAAAATTTTGTCTTGCTAAAAAACAAATTTGTTTTTGAATGGGAACTGTGATTATTGATTATTAAAGTAAAATAAAAAAAAAAACTAAATTTAAATAAATTTAAATGCAAGAAAATGCATATATCATTCAATGAATATGGTACTATATACAAAAGAAAGATTTAACAAGCTGCTAAAAGAAGCAAAATTTAAAAAAAAAAAAAAAACTAAAATGAAAAATATTTAAAAACTTTTAAATTATTTGCAATATTTGCAATATATTGATTTTTGTACAACTACAACACACCGTTAAATAAATATTTTAGTGATTAATTTCTAGTTAATATTAAAATAAGATGGTTTTTCGTTTCCAATTTTTATTTTGTTTTTTTTTTCCTTTGTTTTTTTTAGCACAGTGTTAAAATACAAAAACTTTATCATTAAAATTTAAGCTGATGAAAAGAACACATGTGGAATAGCGGGGCCATATATAAATAGTTTAAATAAAACGAAAGTAAAAAAAAAAACAAAACAAAAATTAAAATCAAAAATAAAAATATTTAAAATCAAAAAAATTAAAGTTTAAAAATAACTACACGAACAAGTACAGTAAAGTATACAGAAAAAACTATCTTGCAAATAAAAGCGACCGCCTTTGATATACATATATATTATTGTATCAATGTATCTATACACACGCATATAAATATATATACATATATTTAAATAGTCTATAACATGAAATACTTCTAATTAATATAGTGTAAATAACTTAGTTTTGTTTATTTACTACGCACACACACACACAAACACATGCACACACACTTATGGCATAAATTTAAGCCAAGAAAATGTACAAAACAATTGTTAATAATAAAATGAATATTAAAATAAAAACACACAAGTTGCATTTACATATTTATAGTTATTCAGTGATTGACTTATTTAAGTTGGAGACATACTAATTAATACAAAAATCCAAATATGCGATAATATATATTGGCATTATTGGCATATTAATTGAAATTTGAAAAAAGATTATGTATGTAGTCTTATGAAAAAAATTCATCATTAACAAATTTGATGTATTTAAATTTATCATAATTTCAAAACTATTAATAAGTTTATAGATGGCGTTGATTTTTGTTTTAAAACTTTTGTTTTTAATTGACACTTTAATATTTGTAGTGCTTCAGAAATTATTCCGATTTGGGACTTCGTAGTGTGCACAACAAAAATTTTGCTGGTAAAGTTTAAGATCTTTTGGAATTCCCAATTTAAAAATTGTAAGTTTTTACACTCCATATAAGATATATTAGCTTTTAACTTTTTACCTATTCATTTCAAATTAGTTGGAGTTTCCAGCAAGTGCATTACTCGAAGTCCTAAAGAGGAACACTTTAACTTAATCAATTACTATTCTGTTGGACGTATAAGCTAATTCAAACAGGTTTCAAGATGTGTGGTGGGTGCTGCAACATGCCCTCAAGTATCCAGTGTACCAACTTTTGCTTTAACTACTGGACCGGGTGTGCTACCACTCCATGCTGTCGGACTAGTTGTTCTCCATGTTGTCCGCCGTATGGAGGATGTTGTGGTGGTCCACGCAGTGGGTCATGCTAAAGAAATCATTCATGTGACAATAAGAATTAAGCTTCTTACGATATTTAAAATTAATAGTACAGATTAAAATAAGTAACAAAAATATAAACCGGTTGTTTTATGTTAATTGAAATTATATATCACTGTGTGTGTGTATATATCTCTTGTTAAAGGGAAAACTAAATATAAAATGATACAATAAAGTATTATTGTTTATTTGGTGTTATTGTTCAAAGGTTTGTTTACAAACATTTTACTTCACATCTAGGTCGATAAATTTATAAGAATCGATTAAAATGAGTGGAAATCGATAGTTAACAGCAAGTTGTTAGGACCATTAAAATGGGAAATGCAAAATCGATATGTAGCTATCGGAATGGCAGTACCAGATTTGCTCCTCATTTAACTGATTTGTTTGCAGAAAAAAAATTGTTTTTAAGACACATTGTTTTGCTGCCACACATGGATACGAAGTCCAATGATGACTCTGGTGGCAGTGACTCTCTGGACAAATCAATGCAGAGAAAGTGCGTAATGGTTGAGTCAACCAGTGCAACGACAGAGCTTGCAGCGGAGGTAGATAGCTGTAGCAGGGATTCCGCTGCAATTCGAGTACCGCCGCCAGGTGAATCAAAGACTGATCCATCCGGCGATGAAACACCTGCTGATGAAGGTTCAACAGCGCGTAAAACGAACAGCATTACGACAACAACAAATGCTGCTTTTGAATCGAAAGTAAAACTTATTTCCCAGAACCTCAAAGAAACAACGCTGGCCGAATCGGGCGTGATAGCGTCAAAAACATCAAACGATTTTGCTGTCTCCTCTGACAATACAAATAGTACAGATAGTGCCCCAACAGAAGAACAAAATTCCACGGATGATAGCGATCAACGCGTGAAAAGGGTACGTTTTCATCCAGACGTGAAAGAAAACGATGGTAGCAAACGAATAAAGAAGAAACGGCGATCGGCACAGAATGCAAACCCGGACTGTGATGCTATGGATATGGATGAAGAAGATGAATGTGATGAGGAAGAGGAGGACTTTAATTTGGCAAAAACAATTGCAGAAGCGGATAACTTCTTAAAGCAGCATCCGTTAACATTTGTGCGACGCGTGGAAGAAAATGGCGAAAGAATACTCGAGCGATTAACAAGTAACGAACACGTACCCCAGATGCTGGACAAAGAAGTAAAGGAAGCTAAGGGCAGCGATGGAGATTTCTATAAACAATTTAAGCCAGAAAACGGTATTGAGCGTGTATTGGGAAAAGAGACAAAGGCAGGCAAGGCAAGTAAAGTATAACAGTGAAAATAAGCAATTAACATCCGTTTAATACAACAAATCGTAGGTAGAATTTCTTTTGCGGTACGAAAATCAAGGTGGTCTCTTTTGGGAATCCGAGGAGTACATTCTTCGCATGTGTCCGACGCTTTTGAAAGCCTATGAGAAAAATCGGGAACGACGTCAACAGCGTTTAGTAAGCAGAATTATTTAAATTATTATTACTGTTATAATAACATATAACTTAATTTTGAATTTACATTTTTACAGATGAATCACGTTGCAAAACGTCAGAGCCTTCGTCAACGATACACGGATTTCTAGTAACGTATATATATATATATAAATTAATATATAGCTTTAAGGTCTTAAATTAGGCTTCACACGTAATTCTAACATTTTTGTAATATGGAGTAAATGATTTTCTTTTGTTGAACAAATCTACAAAGCATTTAAATCATCTTATTTCAGAAATATCGAAAGCAGTAATTTAGCTATTGATTGCCTTTATAAACTATACACCCTATAGATTAGCTTAGAAAGCCCCGTTATATTAGTAAAAATTAAAAATAAATTAAATATGAAACTACAAGCAAGATTTATTTGTATATTATATATTTTAACAATTTGTAAATTTATTACATTCTTTCGAGATTTGGTATTTACCTGTTAACGTATTTGCTATTCACAAACATTTTACAAGCATCGATAGCTACTTGTACGTTTACCGATAGGTCGCTATTATCGATAATACAGCAAGAATCCTAGTTCTAGTTTGACGGACGCAGTGTCAAAAAATTAAAAGTAGAAGTAATTAATAACTCTGCAAAGGTGTGCGATATTTTGGTGCACTAACTTCTCAACTCAATTTTAATTATAAGTTATTTAAAAGTATAATAGTCTAACATTTTTGTTGGCTGTACGAAGTCAAAGTGTATCGTCAGAACAAAAGAGAAATTTTTGTGCGTGTCACCGTCACTTACTCTCAACGTATATAAGAAATTTTCTACGATCAGTAAATGTTTAAAAACGGTTAATGTTGTGCACCAATGAACAAAATGCAATAGACGTTAATGCTAATAACGCGTTTATAAAAATATTTTATTTCTAAAAAACAAACGCAGGTGAAAGTACCCTCAAATCAGGTAAGCTCAACTGCGTAGGTCAATGCGTAATTTCATCCAGTTTATTTTTGTATGCATTTAGTTGTGTTTATTAATATGTGTAGTAAACACGTAGTTACCATTTATATACATATGTATATATATATATATATATATATATATACATAATGTATAGATATATATGTATATTTACCATATTATTTAGGGTTCTTTGCAAATGTGAGCGAAAAATTATCGATAACTATTTGTTATATTAAACCAATTTAAAAAAATTAAGAGAAAAAAAACATGAAGTAAATAATAGAAAAGATATAAATAATGCAAAACTACGAAGCAACATAATTGATTTAACATTATTAGATGCTCTTTGTGACCTACGCAACCATCCATAATGATTATCTTATCTCTCCTTTAAAATGAACCCAAAGTTTTATACAATAGAAATAAAAATATGTATAAACTTTTTAAATTAATGCATATTAACCGCGAATCAGTGTTTATATTGGTGAATGAGAATCACTATTGACAGTTTTTTTTTTATTTCAAGAGGTACATAAAAATTTGTTATGGTCATATCGATGTATTATCGATGCAGTCTATGCACTTGTTATGATATCGTCTACTGCACTCGACCTGCAATTGTTCAACCCTTACCCCGCTGTCAATCAGTTAACAAGATGTCTGCTTTGCTGAGGGTCTAAAAATAGTTTTTTCTGCTATTTATTCGGCATAGTTGCCTTTGGTTTTGAATTTGTCATAGGTCAGAAATCTATTAGTGCGTAGTTATCATAAGTTTAAGATGACAAAGAAATAAATTTGCTAGCGTCTACTAGATGCTGCGCAGGCAGGCACAGACATTACGATTCATTGTCTTATACTGAACTTGACGTTGACCGCTGGACTTTTGTTTATTTGTTAAATGCGCGTGGCAGCTCACTCAGTCACCAATCATTCTCTCAATTTGGTTTTGTTCTTTTGCGCTCTCCATTTTATTGCTTACTCACAAAACATCTGCATTTTTCTCTTTATTCATTTTTCATTGGCGTTCATTGTTTGGTTCGTTAACCCGGAGCAGAAGAACTACGCAACAAACAAACACACGGCAACTGCAGAAAATTTAAACGTTACTGCGCAACTTGGTTAGAGACATGCCGGAAGAGGATCCATCACAGAAACCCATGGATGAACATAACCAAGAACAGCCGCCTAACGTTAGTGATGCGGACATTCAACAACCAGAAGAGTCACAGCAACAGCTGCAGTCACAGACGACACCTTTAGATTATAGCCCACTTTCCGCAGAAGAGGCAAGCGAAAATAAGCGTTTAGATACAAAAATGTATATATTTTCTAACAGCTGCCAATTCTTTTTAGATTCGAGCCCGTCGTTTGAGGACCTTGGCAGCTAGAAGCATATCTCTTATTTCTAATTCTACAGCGCTACCCCAAGAGAAGACAACTGTACGTAGCGAAACTAATGTTAAAAGTAACGAGTCACGTCTAGTGCGCGAAATGTCAGCCAGTTCAAGCACCAAAGAGGCTAACAAAACCGCCATTACATGGTCTGATTTGAGTAACAAGGTTGATTTGGATGTAGAAATGAAATCAGTGGCGTCAACGCCCGTACAAGATGTGGAAATGCCGCCCGTATCTATTGCATCTACAATCCCTAGCCTGCCTAGTTCGCTTTCCAATGCGGAACCAGAATCTGAGTTTAAAACAAAGCCAATGAAACCAAAAAGTGCGCAGGAGAGCGATGAACAAATGCTTTCAGAAATATTAAGTGCAACATGGAATGAATTTGGTACTGGGTCTGTTATTTGTGCTTCAACCGCTAGCTTTTTAGAGCAGTATCCGTATATGAGATTTGATTTTGAGACTATTATACCCAATGTTCTACTGGAAATGGTATACAAATTCTATAACGATGAGGTAGACGATAGTTTAAAACTAGATGGGGTAACCGCATTTTCCTCCGCATCTGGCCTAAGCGATACAAATGGAGAAGACAAGGAATTCTCTTCAGCTAAAAAGATCAAAAGTGATGATACCGAAGTGCAGGAAATCTTGGCTAATGCTGTCGCCTCCAGTGGTACCTCCGAAGAGGATCAGCGTACCAGCGCTAGTGCCACACCCAGCCAAAGTGAAATAACGTCCGATACATGTGTTGCTTGTGTGGTACCGTCCCCATTTAATATTGTTACTACATCCAAACACAATGCTTTGCTCTATATACTCCGTTGTTATAAATCGTATCAATCTCAGTGCGAAAAATTTGAAGCCAAAAAACCAACTTCGCAAGCATTGTCTGTGGCTTTTACGAGCTTAATGCGAGTAGCGGTACTGGTTCTAACGGATCGTATACAACAGAACCTTAACTATCAGATGGATCAGTCCACATTACTAGAGCTAATGTACTTGGATCGTATTTCAGAGTCCTTCCTTCACGATTTGGTAGCTGAAACTTACGACCAGCGCGCTATATTCGATTATATATTCGGGCAGGCGCTTCGTGGTCTGTTTAGCGGAATGCAACGAAATATTTGTAGCTCAAATATCAACACACAGCAAATCGAATGGCTAACCAGGTTAGTGGTCATTAAAGTAGGTAATGCACGTCCTATTGCGGACCTAATAGCACGTCAACCAAACTATTTACCGCCCATATGCACAAAAATTGCTGGACGCGAGATTGTCAAGTGCAGTTTTCTAGGCCCTTTTCTATCCGTTTCTCTGTTTGCCGAGGAGAACGTTAAGTTTGCGGAATTCAGCACCAGAATGAAACTAGAGGACCGATCCATATCGCGATTACGTTGGGTAAGTATCATACTCTTACCACTTAAAATGTTTAGGTAAAACTAATATTGACTTTTCTATTCAGGAACTGCATACGATGCGTACACACATGCATACAGTGTTCCATTCTTTGTGCGTCAACACTAGCAGCCGTCCAAAGACATTAGAATATATTTCCCAAATCCTGCGCCATAACGACCGTCGTGTACAATTTGCTAGCGATGAAAAATTACTTGCCCGCGATGGTTTTGTTATAAACCTAATGAGCGTGTTACAGCAGTTATCAGTAAAGATTAAACTTGATCGTATTGAACCAAATTTCCACTACTATCATAACTCGCTGGTCAATATTGAGCAGGACACAAAGATTCGTTACAGCGAAGAGGAATATAAGAGTTTTTTGGCTCGTGATTTTTCCGCTCCAGTGTCAAATGTAAACTTCCAGACACAGTGCTGGTTCCTAACATTACAGGCACATCATCTTGGTTACCTGCCGGCTATTCAGCGTTATCGTCAAAAGGTGCGTGCCATCAAAGAACTGCAGAAGCTTATTGACGAGCTGGACCGCACCAAATTGCATTGGGTCAATTCACGCTATGCCAATCGCAACAATCAGTTCAGGGAGCGTTGGGAAAAGCAATTGCGTAAACTTAACCGGTTAGAACTCTCGGATTTTTCACATGCTCTACCGTTTATATCGTATATTTTTCTCTTTTTTAATATAGATCCAAGACTTGTAGTGAAATAACGCTGCTGGATCCAGTATTGCTGCAGCGCTGCACAGAGTTTTATTCGACTGTATGCGAGTTTATGCTCTATCAATTTGAAGGTCGTACGATTGAAGGTCCATTCATCTCAAAGTTATCCGTGCAGCAGCTGAAACCGACTGACGCATTTTCCGCACTGCCCGAGTGGTATATTGATGACATAGCCGAATTCATATTGTTTGCCATGCAGCATGCAAATGTGGATATACGGCAGGGCATCGATCATTCAATTATTACGTGGCTGTTAACCTGCGTGTGTGCATCCCATCTCATTAAGAATCCATATGTTACTGCCAAGCTCGTTGAAGTAATGTTTGTCTTCTCTCTAAAACCAGCTAACACGATTAATACAGCTGTAAGTTCTTAATTCATTTAAACGCCTGCATTAATTAATTTTAATACTAATCTACTACTGTTTACTATTCACAGATGTGGAACCATGAGCTGGCACAAAACGCACTGGTCAGCGCTCTTATGCGTTTCTACGTGGATGTTGAGACCACAGGCCAAAGTACTGAGTTTTATGATAAGTTTACCATAAGGTAATAACATTTATATAAATAACCTATTATTAACTGCTGAATAAGAGAAAATCTTACTGTATTTTAAACAGATACCACATTAGTCACCTATTTAAATCCATGTGGGAGAATCCCATTCACCGCCAAGCTGTCATCTGTGAGTCGAGGCAGGGCAATCAGTTTGTTAAGTTTGTCAATATGCTGATGAATGATACAACATTTTTGCTTGACGAATGTCTTGAAAATTTAAAACGGATACATTTAACGCAACAGCTCATGTCTGACGTACAGAACTGGAGCGGCATGAGCGCTGAACAGCAACAAGGTCGACTTACTCAGCTGGCGACGGATGAGCGGCAGTGCCGATCCTATCTAACGCTCGCCCGGGAAACTGTTGATCTATTTCATTATCTGACTGTAAGTTTAAATATATTTTAATAATTTAATTAAATCTTGAATATATCCATTATCAATCTACGCAGAGTGATATAAAGGAACCTTTTATGCGTCCTGAACTGGTTGATCGTCTTAGCTCAATGTTGAACTTCAATTTAAAACAATTAGCCGGACCTAAGTGCAACGATTTAAAAGTGAAGAATCCAACCAAATATGGCTGGGAGCCTCGCAGCTTATTAGCTCAGATCTTTGATATTTATCTACACTTAGACTGTGATAGATTCGCGGAAGCATTGGCTGCCGATGAACGGTCCTTTGATGTTCATATATGCAATGAGGCGGCGTCACGGATTAAACGCCTATCGCTTCGTTCGGGGGTTGAGGTAGAGCGTTTCAAAGCACTCACCCAGCGTGCTCATGAGATTTATGGTTTGTATTCAATGATATTTACACCTGATATCAATATATACTGATTGAGTATGTATATTTTCACAGTATCAAATCAACAGACTGAAGATGAATGCGCTGATGCGCCTGATGAATTCAAGGATCCATTAATGGACACATTAATGTCAGACCCAGTTGTGTTACCATCGGGTACTGTCATGGATCGTGCAATTATCACGCGTCATCTGTTAAATAGCTGCACAGATCCATTTAACCGGCAGCATCTAACCGAGGACATGCTGATTCCTAACATTGAACTAAAGCAGCGCATCGATGAGTGGCGCAAGGAGCAACGTGGCAAGCGGCAAACTAGCGAAAACAATAGCTAAGGATATTTTCTAAGCGATAATTGTAATTTCTAAATTACAACCTTTTATAGTTTAATGTGCAGTTTTAGTGTCTATCTATACATATATATTTATATATATATGGATGTGTATATATGTATATTTATACATATATATATATTTATATATTAATATATCTATATAAATATATTTCTATTATTATTATATTTATATCTATATGCGATTTAACATCGACTAAGGTTTAGTTTCTTTTTTTTTGGGGTAGTCGCAGGCTCTGTATACTAAACATGCTCAAATCCATCACATAAAACTAGTCCTTTTCGATTGCAAAATATTTTTATTTTCATTCTATATATTTCCATCATTTAAATATTGTATTAAGTCATTGTATATTGTTTCAATAACTGTTTTGTATAATTTCATAGCAAAAAGAAGAACAAAAAAACCAACAAATTTTGTGTATAAATTCACGTTTACAAATAATTTACTTCAATTAATTTTATACTTATAATTCTTATTAGTTTTTTTTTCTTTGTTTTTAGTTACTTATATACTAGTTATATACATCTGTATTAGGTAATCATCAAAATGTCTCTACTCGGAAAAGCTCAAGTTGCCAATGAGCGAGCTTCGACTATCCCAAATGTAATTAGGTTCCCAGCTTGGCTCGTGTTTTACAAAATTTGGAATTTAATTGCAATTGGAATTTACAATAAAGTTTAATGAAGCGTATTTCTAATATAAATTATACATGTACATTATTTCTTTCTATTTGTGTGTGTGTCTAGGTGTGTGTTAAAATGTATAGGTATATTTATATATATAAATATATATAGTTATCTCGCTCAGTCTGTTCAATGCAGCTTAGAGATTTGGTATAATTTCAGTTACCAAAATGGACACCAGCCAATGTAACATTGACATAGGTTCTCATTGTTTGTTGCCTGCTGTATGAGCAGTTCCACCTGCTTCTGCTCAGTGACACCATCTTTTGTCTGGAAGTCAGTACCGGTCAATTTGCGATTGACACGTTGAATGACCATGCTTGCCTTGCTGTTTGTGACGTCCGCCACGTTCGCAAAGCCAAGCTGTAGCTGCTGTGCCTCGTACGTCTTTGACTTGGCTACGGGATTGGCATGTAGCACTGTGTCCTGTTCAAGGGAACTACTTAGACTACCACCACTAGCACCTGCGGCTGTCGTAGTTGTATCGTTGCCCTTTTTATCCACATCAAGTAGACGCCAATTGAGCAGCGGATCGTATACAAAGGCTTCCAATACAGCCATCAGTGAGTCCTTGTTGCGACGGAGCACCAACATGACACTCTCACAAGTACGCCGATAGGTGCCCTCAATGCCAGTCACTTCCATGGCCTTTATGAGCATGCGCGTAAGACGGAAAGGTATCTTCTCGGGGAACTTTTCTCTGGTCATGGCCACTTCGAAGCAATCACCAAAATCAATATGCAATATCTTGCCGCTCATACGGTCTAACATTAAATTGGAGGGATGACGATCTCCCAAGCCAAGTATATAACCCACCATGGACATGACTGCCAAGGAACGTGTGTAATTGTTGCGACGTTCAAACCACAGTTCTGACGACGGTGATTTAAGCCACAACAGTTTGGCCAGATCATCGCCCTGCGTCTGACCCAAAGCATACTCAAAGACCTCAACCTTCTGCATCAGAGTAAGATGATCATAGTCTGGAGCATAGTTTAGCATGGTGCGATGTTCCTGGTTGAGCGGCACTTTCTTCTTGTCCCGATAGTCCCGTATAAGCGTGTGCAGCGTATCACAGTGCGGCACCCAACCAATTAGTCCCGAGTTTGTGCTCAGTGGTATGACGGCGTAACGTTGAATGGCCAGATTTCGACGGAAAGTATCGGGATCGTCGAGTAAGAGCGTGTTAACTAAGGAAAACAGCTGCATTACTCGCTCATCCTGTCTCAGATCCTCATGACCCTTCAGTAGATACATAAAGTCCTTGCCATTAGATCCACGTATACAAAGTTTCCGCGGTCGTTGCTTAGAAGTGATCACCTGCAGGTTAGTCTTTATGTGACTTATACGAATCAGCTCTTGGCCGGGATTATATGAACCTGGCACAGCCAATTCTAAATCTTTGCAGGTCATCAACTTGGGCGAAACATATGGCAGCTCCAGAGATGTCAGCTGCGGCAGCTGACGCGATATCTTCTGAAATACGTGGTAATAAATATCCCACGCACGATCCAGATCCATCAGCACAGCAGATGTCTTGTAACGTTGTGTCCACTCATACGCCTCGGTTAACTCACGTCCATAGGCTTGCGAGAAGGACGTCTCCTTTAGAGTCTGTGGCCCACGTTCAAGCATTGCATGTAAAGGTTCCAAAATTTCAAACATTCCCTTAACATTGCGATCGCCAAAGTAGAGCCTTGAAGCTTCCTCCAGACCTTCGTGCCATTGCTCGTGCCACAGAATAGCGACACGTATCAACTCCTCGCTGCACATGACCGCCTGTTCGACCAATGTTGGGGAATGCTTGCGCATTGAGTCGAGTATCTTAAATGCAGCATTTTTGCGTGCCAAGGAAGCAGATTTCGAGGCAACTGTAAGCGGATACACCAACGCCTGTGGATGATTCTTGCCAATATCCATGAGCAATGTATGAATTAGTTGGCCCACAAGTTTTCGATGAGTGTCTATGCGTGCAATAAGCTGAGGAATAACCTGTAGCCAAGTATTTATCTCGATCAACTTCATGCCGGAAAGCAATGCCTCGTAAACCTCCGCATGATGGCCATAGTCAAACCAGAGCGTCAGCAGACGTAATGTGTCCTGCAGTGAGTTACCACGGATCAAGCTAATTGAGCGGAAGAAACCTTGCACTGCAGGCACCGCATATTGCTGAATAATTAAACGCTCGCTATCCATACCCAACCCCATAGCAACTGCTGGCGGCTGCTTGTCTAGTTCCTGCTTCTGCGCCTGAACCATCTTGAAGTTCATGTAAGCCCACAAATGCCAGGCTTTGTACCAGTTGGGATCGTAACTGGTTGCCTTCTCAAAGCACTCCAGAGCGCCTTGTACTGCATCCTGATCCGGTTTGTTCTCATGCAGCTTATTCTGCCAAGTGGCCAGTCGCAAATAACAACGGGCCATCAGTCGCTGATCTTGCGGCTTCATAGCTTCTGGCGGGAGACAATTAAGTTGCGTACTGTACGTGTTGACAAAATAACGCAGCTTATCATAGGCTAGCTGTAGCTGAGAGGAAGCAGCCAAGTATTTGGTGTAAGCATAGGTAACCTGCGGCTGGTTGCATGGCAGCTGTTCCATCGGGGTTAACTGCGGATCGCTGCCCAGTAACATGACAAGTGTTTTGTGGGACAAGTACAGGGATCCACTCTTGCGGCATAAGCTGGCATATTTCAACCACGTGTGTATATCCTCGTGAGGATGCACTGCAAGAGAATGCACTTGTATAATGCGACGCCAATCCTCCACTAGACGCTGACCACCTTGCAAACGCTTCCACCACATAGCTTTAAGCGCCTCGCAGCGTTCCGGTATCAGCTTATACTGTATAACCTCCTCAAGTTCCGCCAACATCTGTACACAAACCATAGCACCATAAGCCCGTTCATACGATTCACCTGCCATTGAGGTCAGTTCTGTGTCCAGCAAATCTCGTGTCACATCTATCAGATGCTGTGCTGCCTCGAAGTCCTTATGATGAACCGCTAGTACTGCACGATAATAGCTGCCATCTTGAGTGTCTACAGGTATGCAGCTAACATACTCGTGCATAGCGTCCCAGTCCTGTAGGCCCCATGCAGCTACTGCAGCTAGTGGTCCGGCACGCGCTTTAGCCTCAGGCTCAAGCTTGTGCCATTCCTGTTTGCACTCAGTGCTCAGCTCCGTCCAATTCCCTAGCGCTTCTAGGCAGCGCATCAGGCCAAGACGCGCCTCCAGGTCATCAGAATTCTTCTTCAAATTGCATTCGTAGTAGTGAGCAGCTTGGTCCCAATTGTGTAGCTTTTCGTACCAGCGCCCCTGCACCTCTTTCTTTGTATTGCGATAAGTGGTCAAAAGACCTTCGGCAGCTTCACGCTGCTGTAGCTTGTTATTAATAAGGATAAGCGATTCAAATACGTGTGCATCTTTGCACACAAGGTACTCCTCCTCCTTGTAACGCAAAGCCTTGGCATAGGCGCGACAAGCCATTGCACGAGTGCCGAGCAGCTGCGTCTCAATTGGTATGAGATCCCGATCGCAATGCTCCATAAACTCCGCTAAATTAAGTATAGTTTGAGTAATCTCCGGCATGTCCGTAATTTGCAAGGCTTGGATGAGAGATTGGGTGAGTTCATGCTTGTGCTCCGGCGACAATTCAGTCCAGCATGAGATGAATGCTGCATTAAACAGATCACGTAGTAGTGTATCATAGTCCTGGGCCAGGGCACAGCAGGCACGCAATGCATGCGATGGAGATTCCTTCAAAAGACCAATGGATAGACGCTTTAGCCACTCAACCCAGTCTTCTTTGGATACAAGCCGTGTGACCTGCCACGCGGTACGCAGCGCATTTGTAGACACCTTAAGATTATTATTGCTGTTGCTGTCCTCCACGAAGGGCTCATTGTATTTTGCCTGGCGTTGGCTAAAGTCATCATCAATTCCATAGTCTTTGCCGCAGGGATCCGCTAATGTGCTATTGGATTGGATGCGAGTCAGCATCTTCTCGTACTCGGGATCCGAGATGCGATGCTTGTTAATGGTGCGCTGTACCATGGGCACAAAAGCAAGATACTTTTTACCTAGCTGATTGACCAAGGAGCGTAGCGTGGTCATTGCCTGATTTCGCAGTTCTGGTTCCGTATCCAAGACACGTACTAGCGGATGTATAATGCGGGACGAGAAGTCTGTAAAGTCCAGTTGACAGGCCAAGTTATTGATTGTCTCCAGTGCCACCATTGACACCTGCTGCGGCACATAGGGTGAGTCAAAGAGCTTCACAATGGGTGGCACAATCAAGGGTAAAAAGTATCCAAGAGTGCTTCCAAACTTTTGCAGTGCTTGCAGCAGGCGACGTGTTACCATGCGATCCTTGGAACTGTCATGTTGCAGCACTCGTAGTATTTGCGGTATCAACTGTGCGAGATAGTCACGGAACTCACAGCCTAACGCGACGGCAATCTGTTCGATGAGATTGATAAGCGTGGAATGGAGTGGGGAATTAATGGTCCAGAACTCTTTGATGAGTTTAAATATGTCGTCCATGTAGCTTATAATATGTAGCTTGACAAAGGCCACCAGAATGGCCAGTTGTTGAAAAAGAAACTCGCGCAGATTGTTGTCCGCTGTGCGCACATTGTCTAAAAGATTGGGCAGCACCTGAGCCAAGTATGGAACACACTTAATGCCCAAGGTATGAAAGATAAAGGTGACTGCCTGCACGACGCTTGTATGGCGTCTGCTCAAAGTAGGATCACGTAAAATACGCATTAAGGCAGCAATTGCCACCGCAGGATAGTATTCATCTAAGCCATTCCCCATATTGACAAGCAGCTCAGCTGTGGAAATGTCCTGATTCTCATCAGACTTTCCATCGGAGTAGGCAATAAGAACATTATCCTTCTGGCTATCGATCAATCCCTTGTTCATTTTATGCTTATACGGATCCATGGCACCTAGCAAGCCCAGCACGCGTATTGTTTCGCGGCGTATGGAGCGGCGCTGTTCCGTCTTAAGGAAATTGATAAGTATATCAATGAGCACGGGATATTTATGGTATGGTGTAACCACACGACCAGTGGCGCTAATCAATTGTCCTAGTGTCCAGAGAGCTACACCACGCTTGTCTGGACTACCCGCATCGCCAAGCATTTCTAGTAAAATAGAAAGCAGTTCGTCTGCCCAATGCTCCATTTCGCTTGATCCACCGTTTACCTCTGCGAGATCGCCGATTGTACGCAAAACGTTTAACACCACACCCGGATTGGATTCAGGCTCGTGAAGCATAGGAACCAGTGCACTTAGTATAGGATTCATATATGAAGATATAAGACGCGGGGTGCTTATTACTAAATGATCCAGCATACGTGCACTTTGCTCTTTGTTACGGCTCATGCCCGAATACTTAAGATCTGTAAGCAACTCAATCATTGTGGAGCGTAGCTTCGGCATAACATATGCTGGATTCATAAAAGATAGCCGGCCAATGGTCATCATGGTCAGTTCGCGTATTTCAAAAACCTCATCGTGCAGTGTAATGAACAGAGCGCTCAGTGATTCCGGTTGTGCCAGCTTTGCATCAAATGTCTCATCCAACGAGCGCAGTATTCGAATTCGTACGCTGCAATCCATGTCGGTAATTGCTGCTATCAACAGTCGCTCAATGACATGCGAGACAGTATCGCTTAGTGTTTTCGAGGTCTCCATGCTATCCGCGGTTAATACAGCTAACTTCAGCAAATGCGTGCATGTTTGCACAGCCTCCAAGCGAATCTCCTGTTGCTCGTGCACAATGAAAAAGTCCGCACAACTATAAAGGCAAATTATAAATTACAATATTTCTTATATCATATATATGTATATAATATAACTTACCGCTGTATGAAATCGAGCATGTTCTGATCTTTAAAATTAAAGGTACCTAGTGTCCTGAGGGCGAGCACAATTGTGGCATTATCAGCAGGCTGCTGCAATGCGGTTGCATCAATATTGATGGGTGGTATTGTAGCGTATGGTATAGCCGAAGGTTTGTTCATCAACACTTGGAACAGCACACCAATTAAACCATCCGTAATGGCTGACCGTAGATCCGGCACATTCTCGGCCAGTTCGCGCAAACATACAGTAAGAGCTGGTGACAGACCCGTGTGAAACATTTGCTCAAGAATATCACGTACATCGTCCGCTATTAGCTCCTTAACAGCATTTGCGAGTAATGTGATGCAAGCAAAAACAGCGGAATCAACTGGTGCTTTGCGTTTGCTAGCCACGTCTTTGGCGGGCAGAGACTGTTTAATGTGCGCCATAATTTGTTTTAAGTGCGGATGTATGTCATTCTCCACGGCGACAGCAATGTATCCCAATGTTATATAAGCCACGTTACGATCTTTCTCCTTGCCTCTCAATATTGACATTGAATATGTTACACATGTATTAAGATATCGTTCCACAAACACGCTACGATTAAAGGCTGCCAATCGGGGTAATATTTGCAAAAGTGACTGCTGGACATATGGCGATTTCGACGAACGCTGATCCATTACACTGTCACAAATAGTGATAAAGTGATTCTTAAGTATTTCGTGTGCATAGGCCGACTCTAATATGTTGTACTGCAATTAACATATAAATTATTAAATAGGTTTATCTACAATCACTACAGTAATAGCATTATATCTTACATTATTGAACATATTTTTGGTCCTGCCGTTGTGCTGTTCGGCTTCCATATGCATTTGAGTGCTACCTAGTTGTTCAATAAAGGGCATCTTCAATCGTGGCATTAAACTGCTTATTTGATTTCCCACTGTGGAATGGTTAGTCACATCCAAACATTTGCTATGGTGTACTCTTGGAAATAGATGTTTTAGCATAGTATATCGAAATTCCCATTCCGCGTTAGCACACCGAAAAAGCTCATTGAAAACGATAAGGCCACCGTGTATGCGATCGTCGCGAGTCATGCCTTTTTGTTCCTTGAAACTGTCGCTGTTAAAGCTAGTGCTAGCCTCATCGTAACAAATTTTATACCATTGTGGCTCGCTAGATTGCTTAGTATTTTCACGCTGGGCAGTCACAATGAGTGCTGCTCGTAGAGCCTCGCCAGCAGATTCACGTATCGCAGGTTTCGGATCAAAAATTGCATTAAATATGTGCTCAAAGAATGCAAGAATTTGCTGGTAAAAATATGTGGGCAACGCAATCGCTAATTCACGTAAAATGAACACAGCTGCATGTCGGCGATACTGAAAAGTTTAAGAAACTTAAGTTAGGTTCCTGTCGAATATATAAACTTATTTTATCACTGACCTCTTGCCTGTCGCCACTAAGCATCTCGAACGCTTTCTTGATATCAAAATCAAAGGACTCCACACCCTTAGAGCCGGGCATATTGGCTAGCTTAACCAGAGATCGAGCTGCAATTTCCATAACCGACACATCATTCACAAGCAGCAAGTCGCGCAGTCGATTAAGGTAGGGTGAGATACCTTTACGGGTTATCGGACAATCGCCACTTATGAGGCACTCTAAGCA
Source organism: Zygothrica quintamaculata (assembly GCA_037044455.1). Classification (NCBI taxonomy): domain Eukaryota; kingdom Metazoa; phylum Arthropoda; class Insecta; order Diptera; family Drosophilidae; genus Zygothrica; species Zygothrica quintamaculata. The sequence continues at coordinate 102,631 of JBAMBS010001869.1, forward strand.
CAATATATAAAATGCGTTGCAGTTAATATTTTTAATAATTATAGAATCGTTTTACTCACTTATGGCTAACGCGCCCCCTTTCTTTTCATTTATGTCCGCTGCATTGACCATATTAAATATGTGATGATCAAAGTCCTCGTAGAATTGCACAAGTTCCTCTTGTGACATTTCTCGCACCTCTGTTTTGACATAAATGAGCAAATCCTGAGCTGCCTTGTTTTGGACATTGCGATTACGTGCCTTAAGTCCATTCACGAACTGCTGTACGATTGAAGAAGTCGACATCTTAACGTTCTTATGTCAGAAACCACCTTCTGCCTGCGATTGCAAGCAGGTGCACCCGCGTCCAGTCGTGACTTTGAGGTTATAATTTGCTTGCCCGGAATTCTATTTTGTAAGAGCACGAAAAGCAATAATTAACAGCCAGATTTCGGCACTCTCACATGTTTACTACTGCATTATACAGAACCGCAATGCCAATAATATTAACTAATATGGCAATTATAAGTTTTTCAAATATCTTTGCTTCTCTGTTTTGATATGAGTTTGTTTTGCAGCAGAAAAGGTAGTAGAGATGTGAAAAAATAATGAATAAGCACTAAAAATAGCGAAAGAGAAGGTATCGATAGTTGGATACTAAACTTTATTTATCGACAGTAGAATTTATCGTGTCCTTACACTATCCAGCCTCAATATAAAGTTTGAGAGCTATTGGCGTCTGTTAAGCATAACAGTAAGGCATTACATATTTGAAATAAATGGTTTTTATTTCATAAGTTGGTTATTTTTTACAAAATAATATATACAACATACAAAAACTTGCACTGATAAAGGATTTAGGTGTTGTTATATAGATAGTAAAATTCAAATTCATAGCAGCTGACTTTAATTGTTGTATGATGAAAACTAATAACAGAAGCCTAACAGATAATGCCAGGGTACAAACGAACGCAACTGTTAACATATGTGACTGTTAGTCGGATTTCGATAATATGTTTTGTGGAAAACTCGATAGTAATTTTTTTTATTTAATGGAAAATTAAAAGAGCTGCCAATCTGATTAAGTGAAAACTCAGTCTGCTGAGAATTTTCATAAGAGCTAAAACAATTGTGAGTAAAAGTATTTTCCAACTAGAAATTTAATTTATTTGCATTAACAACAATATAAAAACAAATTCAAATATGCTTATAAGTATGCAAAGGTTGCAGATTTGTTGTTTTTGCTTTGAAAATTAATAAAACTTCATGTAAAACTTTGATGTCAGGCGTGAAAATCGTGTGGAAAAATCAATCGTTGTCTGCGGGCGGGGGTTTGAAGCTTTCACTGGGGGCTGCTGCTCACAGCAGCGCCCTCTATATTTTTTCTTACTTTGCCCCAAACAAGCGTGCAAAATGTGTTGTTGTTTATAACAAAATATTTTTTACTGTTATTTTCTCTGATATTTAGCGAACAAATTTCGACCATTGTAGTTGAACCAAAGTCACCTCAACTATGTCTAACCTGAGGAAATTTAAAGACGAGGATCGCGAATCTGAATATGGTCGCGTCTATGCCGTCTCTGGCCCAGGTAAGACGTCACCTTTGTCCTTCAAGAGCTGACCTTGCATAAAACTCATTATTCATATCCTTTTATTTTCAATTATAATTTTATTTTAGTCGTTACGGCTGAATGCATGTCTGGTTCAGCTATGTACGAGCTGGTGCGAGTCGGGTACTACGAATTGGTGGGAGAAATTATTCGTCTTGAGGGGGACATGGCTACTATTCAGGTATACGAAGAAACTTCTGGTGTTACAGTCGGTGATCCAGTGCTGCGAACGGGTAAGCCATTATCTGTAGAATTGGGTCCTGGCATTATGGGCAGCATTTTCGACGGAATCCAGCGTCCTCTTAGGGATATTGGCATCATGACTAGCTCTATTTATATCCCAAAGGGTGTTAACACACCTGCCCTTTCGCGCTCTGAAATGTGGGAGTTCAATCCCCTTAATGTGCGAGTGGGTTCACACATTACTGGCGGAGATGTCTACGGTGTGGTACATGAAAACACACTGGTCAAACAGCGCATGATTGTGGCGCCACGTGCCAAGGGTACAGTACGTTACATTGCGCCTGCGGGTAACTATAATCTGGAGGATATCGTCCTAGAGACGGAATTTGATGGCGAGATTACGAAGCATACAATGCTGCAAGTTTGGCCCGTGCGTCAGCCGCGTCCTTGCACTGAGAAGCTGCCAGCCAATCATCCACTATTCACAGGACAACGTGTCCTTGATTCACTGTTTCCTTGTGTACAGGGTGGTACCACAGCTATTCCCGGTGCTTTTGGTTGTGGCAAGACAGTTATCTCGCAGGCAAGTTATTCATTCCTAGTTGGTTATTTCTTTTGGTAACTTTGAACTTTACCTGCTGTTTAGGCGCTGTCCAAGTACTCCAACTCTGATGTGATCATTTATGTAGGTTGTGGCGAGCGTGGCAATGAGATGTCTGAAGTATTGAGAGATTTCCCCGAATTAACGTGTGAAATTGATGGTGTCACAGAGTCTATAATGAAGCGCACAGCTTTGGTTGCAAATACCTCTAACATGCCTGTAGCTGCTCGTGAGGCTTCCATTTATACTGGTATTACATTGTCTGAGTATTTCCGTGATATGGGCTACAATGTGGCCATGATGGCGGATTCTACATCACGTTGGGCTGAGGCTTTGCGTGAGATTTCGGGTCGTCTAGCTGAAATGCCTGCTGATTCCGGCTATCCCGCGTATCTGGGTGCACGTTTGGCCACTTTCTACGAGCGCGCAGGACGCGTGAAATGTCTGGGTAACCCCGAACGTGAAGGCTCTATTTCTATTGTGGGTGCTGTCTCACCACCTGGTGGTGATTTTTCTGATCCTGTCACCTCTGCTACTCTGGGTATCGTGCAAGTGTTCTGGGGCTTGGACAAAAAGCTGGCACAACGTAAACATTTTCCATCTATCAACTGGCTTATCTCCTATTCAAAATATATGCGTGCTCTGGATGAATACTATGACAAGAATTTCCCCGAATTTGTGGCGTTGCGTACCAAGGTAAAGGAGATTCTTCAAGAAGAAGAGGATCTCTCTGAAATCGTGCAACTGGTTGGTAAGGCATCACTGGCTGAAACTGATAAGGTTACCCTAGAGGTGGCCAAGCTGCTCAAGGATGACTTCTTGCAACAAAACTCTTACTCGCCATATGATCGTGTCTGTCCCTTCTATAAGACGGTAGGCATGTTGAGAAATATTTTGGGCTTTTACGAGACTGCCCGTCACTCCGTAGAGTCAACAGCTCAGTCGGACAATAAAATCACATGGAATACTATCAAGGAATCAATGGGCGGTATTATGTACCAGTTGTCCTCAATGAAATTCAAAGTAAGTAATGATTTTTATTGTAATATTGTTTCTGTAACTTATATATCCTTTACAGGATCCTGTAAAAGAAGGTGAGCAAAAGATAAGAGCTGATTATGATCAGCTGTATGAAGATGTGCAACAGGCCTTCCGCAATCTGGAGGACTAAACGAACTAGCCAAATGTAAACTTGAACAAAACAAGAACAAATACCAAAAAAGAAGAAAAAAAACAAACGATAAAAGCAACCAAAGATAGGTTATTATTCTAATTCCCCCATCAAGCTAGTCATATATACATACATAATGCGTAATAAGATATTTGAATTCAATTTAAGTTTTAAGTTAAACAGTTTAGAAGGCTTGAGTAAGGCATGACTAGAGTTGCACTTGATGAAAAATGAACAATGATACCAAAACAAAATGCACACAAAAACATAAGCAAAACAAAAACAGACGAAGAATATAAAAAGAAGTCAGGAAAGACGAACAATAATTAGCCGATAGCGCAAAAAAGGATTTTGTCCACTTTAACCAGCCATATAAATAACACATAATATATATCCATTAAAATATATATATTAAAACTATTCATGTTGATATATATGTATACATAAATAATTATTATAGTCCACAACTATTAATTGTTAGTAAAAAACAAAATTAATGAAAATTCGTACAATTTCGTATATTCGTAAAGTTATCTTATTGTGTTTTCTCCGTAACTGTAACTAAATACAATTTACTAACACTTATTTAATGTTTTTTGCTATTGCGTGTTACAACAAGTTAAATACAATACAAAATTATTATATTACACATTTATTGTAGACCTTTACAAACGCAATAATTACGTAGCCCAATGCATATACCTTATATCGAATAAATATTATGCGTGTTGCAAATGGAGCTATGAAAATAAAAATGTATTATGAATGTTAACATTATCAGAAATTTTCGAATTACTTTTTTACTTTTGGAAAACTTAAAGTAGATATTATACAAAGTTGATTTACCTATTAATTATATTTAATACAACTAATTGGAAGATTAAAACTACATTAAAATTACTTTTTCCAATTTTCGTAATTTTATTGAATTAAAGAGTTTTAAATTTGAATCTATTCGCGCCCAAATCATGGCGTGGCAGCACTAATATCCAATATGTAACAGTTTGTTTACAGACTCATGTTAATAACGTTGCCGGCAACTGTGAATGGCAATCAGCCGTTTGTCAGTGACGTGTTGCACTATATTTCTAAATTAGTTAAATTAAAAATATTGTTTAGTTATAAAGAAATGTCTCAATTTGGTGCACCCAACGACTTCTACACATCTGGACCACAAACGGATTCCAGTTATAACTTTGATATGCCGGAGTTTGGAGAGGAGCTGTAAGATTAAATGTAACACTCTATCTTGATGAAATTTGTTTACAATTTGCATTTGCTTGCAGCAACTTTCAAAATTTCGACAATACACAGCCTTCGGTGCCTCCAAACTATGATGCTGCATATAGTAATGCACCTAATCAAAGTTTAGGCGGGTTTTACGATCCTAATGTCTACACAGATACCAGCTTTCCTCAAGACAAATCGTCTAAGCCGGGTGCTGGCGGAAACGCCACTGGCGGTGAATTTGATGATGAACCACCGCTGCTAGAGGGTAAGCTGCAGCTAGTCATTTTCTAAGCATATATTTTAATATAATATAATTGCATTATTTTCTAATTATTTTGCAGAACTCGGCATAAATCCGAATCATATTTTTCAAAAGGTACGTTCTTTTAAAATTTTCCAACTTTTTCTTTTGAATTTGTCTTGTCTGGTGTAAAAGTATGGAACAACACTCAGAAAGATTCTAACGAGACATCTTGAAAGCTCGGTAAACTGCATATTTTATGCGCATTCCCCTGGCGTATAACTTTTGAAGCGAATCACCTCGAAGGCAGCTTTTAGATTGCCTCACTTTGTTTGCATGCGCAATTACTCCACCTACTGCATTATTCCACTTTTGCTTTTACGCAATTCGCTTTTGTTTTCAGTTTTCTAATTTGTGCAGCAACAGCGTGAAGGGCGCAAAAGAGAAGGATACGATTTTGATGGTCTTCACTTTAGGCTGAGCTTTTCTTTCTTTTTTTCGCGGCCAACTTCACTTCTTTTTGTTGCCAGTTTTAATTGAAATTTAAATGTTTTTTGCATTTTGCTTTTGTATTTATTTATTGCAGGCTGCCTCTGCCTCCTTAACATCCGTTTCGCTCTCTGTTCTTTTCTCATCTCTTTTTTTTTGCGCTTTGCCTCGTTTGCATTGTTGCTGCACTTGTTGTTTTGTCGTTAATGAAGACATATTTTTTCATTGCTTTGCTCCTGCTCCTGCTTCTGTTTCTGCTTTGTTTTTGTTGTTGTTGTTGTTATTGTGTGTTTTTAAATAAATAAAACAACTTTTGTGTTTTTAATTAAACTTTTTCTTTCATTTTCCACTATGTAACTTTTCTCTTTCTCTCACTATTTTTATTTTATTTTTAGTTTTGTTTTGTCCATTTTGTAAAAATTTTTCACATTGCTCTTTGCATGTGTTTTTTATTATAGTGTGTTTTATTTTTTATATTTTGTTTGTTGGCGAATTTATTACGTTTGTGTTAATTGAAAAATGAAAATGTTAATGAGTCTGTATGCCATCATAAAAAGTAAATGAAATACTAATTAAATTGTATGCAAAAGTTTCCTGCAGGTCACAGAATTTGGATATAAATTTTAAATCAAAGATTTTAAATCTTAATTAAAACACAAGAACAAATTATTCAAATGTACTTAAAATTAAATAATTTAATTCAAGTTTATAAACAGTATGCTATAGAATATAAGCTTATACTGATCAGTATCCTTTAGATAAGCATTAACTATATGACCTATATTTATATATATATATATGAAACCTTAAATGATAAATTCTGTTTCAAAATCGGTTAACCAATCTTGAAGAGGAAATTTAAGCCAGATTTATATTGAATATTATTTTATTGTTTAACTTTGGGTCAATTAAATTGGTATGGGTCACATGTGTTGCATGTACGAGTAATCGACAATTGTTATGTTTGGCTGTTGTTTCATTTATATTTGGCTTGGTTGCTTCTAAAAATTTTTGTTGCGTCAAACACGTTGACAGCTCTGCTGGTGGTCTGCTGCTCTGTTGCTCCACTGCTCCGCTGCTCACTGGTCAGGAATATCATTTATCATCAATTTCCATTTTTCAAATTTCACTGCGGGGACAGAACACAAACAAATATATACACACTAACACACACACACATACACACACAGAGCGAGAGAGAGAGAGAGAAAAACAACAGAAACTGTTCGGAAGTTGAGCTCAGGCTCCGTTTTATGGCCGCTGTGCGAACAAATAAATTGTGTCGTGTCCTGCCGCAGGTTGTGAATGATGATGGGTTGTATCCCATGCCATGTTCATGTCCATACATCCATGCAGCCAGCTAAAATCCTTCAGTTGCTGTAATTTTAATCTCGTTGCTTTCAATCACATGCTTACCCTTGTTCCATTTTTTTTTTGCTCTACTGTACTCATTTCTTCTTTTTTTGTTTTTGGTTTTTGTTTTTTATTTTCTGTTACAGACGCTGGCAGTGCTTAATCCTTTGCGCGGCGCAGACCAACAAATACTCCAGGACACGGACATGGCTGGACCATTGGTTTTCTGTCTCACACTTGGAGGCATCCTGCTGCTGGTTAGTACAGACCGAAACTATTCCAATTACATAATGCTTCTGTTTTGATTCAGCTGTTACATCCTGGATTACTTACTTACTCATACCAACTTTTCTCTGCTCTTTTTCCTTTTTCCTTTTTTTCTTCATCTCTTTTCCACAGAGCGGAAAGGTTACCTTCTCCTATATCTATGGCATTGGAGTCATGGGCTGCATCTTCTTTTACTGTCTACTCTCACTAATGGTCACTCGTTCGCAAGTGACCTTTGGCGCCGTTGCCTCTGTTCTCGGCTATTGTCTGTTGCCCATGGTCGTGCTTTCCGGCATCAACATTTTAATCACCATTCAGTAAGTACAAGTAATTGTTGACACAACTTGTCTGACATTTCTCAACCTCCCACCCTCCCGTAGTTCACCCAATCCATTTCCATACACTTCGCCAATTGATTTGTATTTATATTTTTAATTGAAAAGTTACCAATGCATTGTGTAGGATCGTAATTACAAACTATGTCCAAGTCAGTCCAGCTGTGACTTCAAATAGCACGTTCGACTGCTTCCCTTTGTTTGCACTGAATATCCTTAGACTTAAGCTATAGTTTTATCAGCCTAAATGAATCTTTCACATCGGAATGTCTCTTCCACAGTAAGAGTACAAGTTAAGTTTTAACTTCAGGATATCGAAAGAATAGTTGCAGGTAAGCAAGCTTATCTTTGAACAAATCTTATATATCCTTCATACAATGAAGAGTTCTATTAGTATCTAAATATATATTATATGTCCTTGTTGAGTTAATAGTTAGATAATCAGCTCACCCAATAAAATACTGTATCTATATAGAGTATAATTCCCTATAAATAGTCATGAATAGCATAAGCCACAAGTGATGACATGAACAAACTGAAACCTGCTTCTCTTTGCAGTATTCTGTGGTCAAATATTATATATGTCCTTGCAAGGATATAAGTAGAGTTTTAGTTGAATTTTGAGAGCGTTGTATGAAAATTAGGCAACTTAATTTAGGTTTTTAATGTACTTTGGGGCAACAGTTTGTGCATCGCGCTGCGAAAACCAAGAGAAACGAACGATAGAAGGGAAACAAGAGGAAAATTTCAAAAAATAGTAAAAAAAAAAAAAAATAATTTTTCCAGTCCTGTGGCAAACTATGTGCCGTTTAATTTTCGCGGCAGTCCGTAAGTGGAGAAGGCCGCAGAAAATGATAGATAGAGCAATGAAGTGAGACGTACGCAAAGAGAGTAATATAGAGAGAGGGGGTAAAGAGCGGTGTTCCATGTCCGGTTACCCACAGTTAGCCACGTATTTTCCTTTTCAAATATGTGTTCAGCACTTGGTGTATGTGTGTAGTTTGCTAGTTTGTCGTAGTTTTTTTTCCCGCCTCCGTTTTTTATCCTTTTTTGAGAGCATCACGCAAATGTTGCGTGTACCATACCAAAAAGAAAGAAAAAAATGCAAAAAAGTACAAAAAAGGAAAAAATAGGAAAAAAGGAAACCCCTACCCCTATACTTACTCTTACCTCTAGCCCGTACAGTTGTTATGGCAAAACCCATAGTGAAGCTTTTGGCCAGAACTCTGGCACGTCATAATTTCACTGGCACTGGCAGGAAAAACAACTATTGCCGGACTTGCTCGACACCAGCATCGTTTTGCCACACCCGTACTCATACCCTTGGCCTATACATGAAGTAGTACTGGTGTTCCGCTCTTTCTCTTTTTTATTTCTTTTCCGTTTTTTCATTTATTTCTTTCTTTTTGTTTTTTACTGTTGAAGCTACCCAATTGCCATTTGGTTGCCAGTTTGCTTGCATTTTTTATTTGTTGGTTTTAAACGCCTGCACTTTGTGCGTGTTTCCATGTTTGTGTATGTAAGTGTGTGTGTGTGTGTGTGTGTGTATGTGAGTGTGTGTGTTTTGGTGTTGATGTTCATATAGTCAGACTGGGAATCGTACCCGTACGTTGCAAGACTACAGTAAATATTTTTGCGATTTTTTTAGACAGACTTTTTAATTGAGTTTGTTTGGTGATGCAAAAGTGCACAAAAATTACACAGACAGCAGTTGGCAGTTAGCGTGTGTATTTCTCCCTCTTTCCCTTTCTCTATTCCTGTGTGTGAGTGTGTTTGTTTTTGTGTGTGTGTATGTTTAAGTGTCTGTGGTAGTATATAACCCACAGCATTGGTTTGATTGGTTTTAGGCTGCTTTGGTACTGCATTGGTCATTCCGTTTAAGCCAGAAATCACTTGGCACATTCAACAGCAACAACAAGAATAGGGACATTTAGTGGACAACATGGTATATGGGACACGAGTTAAGGGAGTTAAGGGACGGCACACCAACATAGCACGCAATGATGGAGAAACAGTCTAAAAGTAACACAAAAAGAAAAAAAAGAAAATTTAAACCGCAACATGTATTGTGTGTTTAGGTCAAGGGGTCAAGGGGTCACTGAGTTGAGTTTATGGGCAGGTAGGTTAGATGAAAGCGAATTGCGACAGCTTTGGGACCAAGTGACAGCTTCAACCGCACTAAAAAAAGGCAATCCATTATATTGAGAGCAACCGAAACTTTCTCTCCGTATGTCAAAGAAAAGCCGCCTACGCACAATATATTGTTTTGATTTGATAGTCGTGATTGTTGTTGTTACCTTTAAAAGCATTAAAATTATATATAGATTGTATAAAGTATACATATACTATATATCCTAATGTTGTTATATACAATTTTATATGTGTATATTTTTCATTTCTTTTTAAAGTTTAATATTTCATTTTATTTTTATATTTTTTTTCGTTCTTGAGAGTAATTGAAGTAGTTTAATTTGCTTCAGTATCCTATGGGATCGTATGTGGTAACATCCATTCTACTGCTTATCCAGCTTTCATATTTCAATTTTCATTCTCTTTTCATTCACTCATCTCTTACTCTGTTCCGCTGTTCAACTGTTTCTCCACGTAACGCTTTGTAGTTGGACTATGTTTGCACATCCTTCGCATAACGCCTGCTGTCTTTGTTTGCATTGCTCATTCATTCACAAAATGTATACACACACACACACACACACACTACATATGTATGCCATTACGTACATCTACTCATACACTCATACACTCATCTACTCACTCGTATACACTTCCCACTACTCATGCATATGCATTGTTTATTGATTTTGCACCGCTGCTGCTGCTGCTGCTGCTGTTGGTGCTCATCTTTGCAATTCCACTTCATACATCCATTCCTTTACATCTTTATCCTTTTTTTTTACCTATGCTAACATATATATTTTTTTGTTTTCAAATCTCTTTGCACTTTGCAGGGGCACACTCGGCCTAATTGTGACCGGCGTCTCCATATTCTGGTGTGCCATATCGGCCTCCAAACTGTTTGCCACGGCATTCTCCATGGACCATCAACAGCTGCTGATTGCCTATCCGTGTGCGATGCTCTATGGAGGATTTGCGTTGATTACCATTTACTAGAACGCCTGAGGCAACCACGTTGCCAACCGTGTGGCGTCTGATTGTGTGTGTGTGTGTTGGAATGTATATATATATCTATATATATATATATCGCAATATTGAGGCATGGTTTTAATTGTCCAGCATATATGTATATATATATATATATAGACAAATATACATATATAGAATCGAACAGTTGCACACACATAACAATAGGCATAATATTTTAAGAAAATAAGCGCCGATTGCAAATTTGTTTTTCATATGTTTTCCAGCTTTCATTTATTTTTTCTTTTTTTTTTTTACCTCGGCAATGTAATAAATTCGAAACAGAAAAAAATGTTAACAAATTGAAATTGGTTTTTTTTTCTTTTTATTTTTTATTATTTCAGTTCAATTTTTTTTTATATTTTTTAACTGTTGTCCCAAATCGACGCAAGAGTTGAAAGTTTTCCCATATATATATAAACAGCAGATTGAAAATTCACGCGTATGTTTCCATTTCCATTTCCTGCATTGTGCTTTATGCTTTAGAAATGTGTGTATAAATATTTACCAATATCCTTGCCAAGGACTAAAAGCAATACTCTGCACTCTGTGCAACAGGAAGCGGAAGGGTTCAATGTACACAAGAGAATATCTCTGAATCAATTGAAGCCTAATGGTGATTAGTATAAAGTGAAGCATTGTTTATTTATAAATATAGCACACACAACAGAATCAATCGTATATACCTCTAACATCCTGCAAATAAACAAATAAAACCTATAATAAAAGTTATGCTAACTGTTATAACGTACGGAGTGTCATGTACGTCAGTCAGCGACTGTACAGGCTGTAGAAACATGGATTTATTTGGGCTTCTCTTTCATCTATTCTAATAATATTATTCCAATAATAATATTATTCCAAAATATAATCCAACCTGAGAGTCTCATCTCTGGTTACTGGTTCAACATAACCCTACTTCTTATTTCGTAGATACTTTAAGATACAATTCACAAGTAGAAAAGGAAGTTTCAGCTTATACTATATCTATATCTTTATCTGAAAATTATGTTTTTTTTTTCATGAATTTCAATAGCTTTTTCTGGCATTTTTGATTGCGGACAGATGTAAATATGATTTTGGTAATGAAAAGTGTTAATTGAATCAGTTAATGACCAAAGCAAATGACGAACGAGCAACATTTGTTGGCTAACAATTGTTCGACTTTCAGATGCCCATTAAAAAGAGTTGAATTATTAGCTGTTGGTTAACTAACTGTTGGTTATATATGTATATTTGCTTACAGCTTGCGCTATATATGAAATATACATAGTAATAAATCCTTGTTAATCCTTAATGGAAGTCTTAAAATATATATAAAAGATTGTGCCAGAAGCTAGCTAAACTTCTTCTAGGCTTATTTATCATCTACAGGGTAAAATTCATATAAAAAAGGGTCCTCTTTTGCTTCCTGCTTAGTTACCATATGCAAATAATTCGACCATGGTCTGTATTCCGGATACGTTGCCCTTGTCCTTGGCGTTATTGTTGCTATTTTTGTTGTTGTTGTTGTTGGTGTTTTGGTTGTCGTTGTCGTTGTCGTTGTTATCGTCGTCACATTTTCATATTACATAATTAGCAGCATTTGGGTTGCCTTGGCTGCCCGCTTCTCCTCCATTATGCCATTCTCTCTCTCTGTTTAGCGCCTGGCGGCTGACTCCTTGTCCTTGTCCGCTTGCATGAATAAATTGCAAAATGCGTAGCATACTTTGTGCTTTGCGCTTTTTGATTTCCGTTCACCATTGCTAAAAATAAAAAATAAAAAAAAATTTGAGAGAAACTCCTCCCCGCTACCCGCTTATGCAAATTGTTGTAATTACTACAATTCGGTTGAGAATTTTTATGGTCGCTTGGCAAAAAGTAAGAGAAGAAGAATACAAAAAGAAGAAGCAGAAGAAAAAAATGTAGAAAAATAAATGCGGAAATATTTGTGCGCTAATTGCGTGGCGCGCGCATTTTGAAAGAGGCAGACGCACGGGGGAAGAAGGGAGAAGGACGCAGTTATTTCAGCAACGCCACCTACTACTTTACGCCCAGGATCTGTGTGCTTAAGCTGCTCTCATCAAAGGCGGAGCTCGCCATTAGCGCCATTAATAAACACTCGTTAGCAGGCGCTGCAGCACCAAAAAAAAAAAAAGAAAAAAAACAAAAATGAAACAACAAAAAAAAAACAACGAAGAAAATTCACCTCGAATGTGTTGCTGATAATTAGAATTAGCGCACAATTAGCACGGCAAGCATATAGGAGCAGCTCCACTATGAAGCATATGAAGACATGGTAGCAGGAGGTGGAGCAGAAGCAACGAAAGATTATGGAACAGAGCCTGGAGTGGATAAATGGTATGAAGGCGGAGTTGGCTGCCTGACGCTAAGCTTATTAGCTACGCTCAATTTTGAATTAATAAGCAGCTTGGACTTGACGTAAATCCTTGGATACAGAAAAGGGAAAGGGATTAAAAAATGGAAAATATAAAATGTAAGAGTAAAAAGTGAACACCATAATGGGCCACACTGCTGTGCTACCGTACTGTGTGCACTGTGTACAGTTTTCAGTGTTGGGAGGGGGGGGGGGGGATTGAGGTTCCTTTTGAAGCGTTAAGCCAACAATAGCAACACCTGCGGACAAAAGCAGCTTAACAATTTCGCAGCCAGTAAAGATGCGAATGAAGAGCAACTGCAGCAGCTGTTGCAGCAACATCACAGGTATACCACTATAAAGAATAGCATTCGTGGCATGGGCGTGGCCACAACAACACAAGAGTTATTACATTGTAGTTCCTTCCGCAGCATTCAACTGCTCAACGCTTGTTGCTTGCATTTTAATAAATATGCAATAAAAATGGTAAAATGCTTACACACAGGATAGAATCAGGCTTAAACTTGCTTACCAACAAAGCCACGAATGGTAACGGTAATAGCAACAGGATCAAAAACAGGAATACTGCCAGTAACAGCAACAGGAGTAGCTAGAAAGGGTCTCAGCGTGCGTAGCAGCTGCAAATGAGTTGCAACCAATGCCAAAAGTGAGAGCAATAATGACGTTCCCACAACACTCAGCGTTAGGTAATACAAAATGTGGCAGCATCATTATGGATAAAAGATGGTAGTGTAGAAGGACAGGATGTAGTGTGAAGAAATTGCAAGGCTGCAAACGGTTGCAACATGTTGTTGCCACAATTTTAATTAGCGCACTTAAAAGCGCATTGACTGTCGAAAGGGAAAGCCCTTAAGGCTGCCAGTTGCGGTTGCATGGTAACATGCCACACGCATCTTATGCCACGCGCATTTCACGCTTAAAACTCGATTATCCATAGCACAAACTATAACCAAAGACTGTTAACTGAACTTATGGCATTTATCTTAAATTACACTATATATATATATATATATAACCATATAAAGGTGGTTAGCCCTAGTTCTCTTCTATGCAAGTAATTATTAAATGGAACTTTTCTAGGAATAATTAGCAGGACAATGGCAGGATGAGCCTCATTTTGTGTGCAACATGTGCACATTTTCACAACATTCAGCTACTGTATACTACTTGGCTAGTGTATAGCCTGTGCAGCAGGACATGAGCATGATGGTGATTTCTCGGCCAGCTCTAATATATTGCTGCAATTTGAACAGCTAACTGGTGGCAGGATGTGGGAATGGCAAATTGACGGGATAGCGGTTACCATAAGCTGTCTGATGGCTGCAGTGATCCCCGGGAGTGTTGACTTTTCAAAAACCCAAAACCAAATTGCTGGCCAGCCACATCTTCATACACCTAACCTATCATGTATGCTATCTGGTAATTTTCACCAGCTCATTTAAACGGTGCGCGTGCCATGGCCAAGTTGCACGGCTAAAAGCCAAATGTAACATTTATGGCAATGCTTCAAAATGACCACCAATGTGGTGCGTTGATGTTGTGCAGGATAACGATAGAGATGGAGATTATAATGGAGAGACAGAGAAAGAGATATAGAGAATTAGGGACTACTGATTTGCTGTTGCCAGCTGAGTGCGTTGATTGCTGTGTATGCCCCGTCGTAACGCTTGTTGCATGTGTGCTTCCGGGCGACTCATAAAGCCACTGTTAATGAACGTTAGGGTATATAAAGCAGTTAGAAGTCACAATATACATATACACACATTATAGTATAAGCCATTAAGACGGCCAGGTAAAATCGATGTATGGTAAATTGAGTCTCTCAACATATGCAAAATCAAATTAGCTGCAATCTCAGACGTTGACCAGGTTAAAGATGAATCACAAGTAGTTGCAGCAGCAACAGGAACTTTGGCATGGAAAACATAACAATAAACTTGAATTAAGTCTTAAGAGAAACTGTTTAGAAAATGTTTATTGCTATTTCAGTTTTCATGCACTTCAATGAGCTTTGAGTGTTGCTTTAGTCTTGGCTTTAGAATCTTGAACGTGTGGGCCACGCTGATAGCTAGCTGCAGTATAAGACGAGATAGGGCCAAGTCGATTTCAACTGAACTGTAGATAATCCCCTGACAACAGCAGTTAACAGGCAACGATTACTTGGCAACAAGTCAATTACGGCTACAACTCAAGCAGTAGCAGATGAGAGAAGAGTGTGTACTAGATGGAAGCAGCATGCACTGAAGAGAAACAGTCAGAAACAGAGAGACAAAGAGGAGAAGAGATGACTTGAGTCCTGTACTGGGCCTGCCTGGTTGCAGCGATAAGCGGCTAACACTAACACAACTTGGCCGGGCAAACACAATAAATTCCTTGGCCTCGCTGCTGCAGATCCCCTTTAATGCGCCAACTAATTGAGCGAGCCATACGAATGACGGTGCGGATGCGAATGCGGATGTGGCTACGAATGTGTATGCGGGCATCGAATACCATATCTAAACCACACCAAACCAAACCGAACCAAATTTCAACCACACCAAGCCCCACCAATGGCGACCTGGTCTGCCCTTATCGTCAGCTGGCAATCGCTTGTAATCTGCTGCTCACTCACAAGCAAGTTTCTCACATTTTATACACTGACAGACAACGAGGACTCCTCATACATTGTGCGCTTTTGAGGAAGCTTCTTACTTCTACATATGTCTGTATATATTTGAAAATTTGTTAGGGTATTCGGAATTCAGTAAGTTCGAATCAATTTTGAATCCCTTGTTCAAATTAGTTCTTGCGATTTTTACAACACTTTTATTGCCTGTCGAATGGCAAATGGTAGATGGTAGATGGTAGATGGGAGTTGGGATATGGAGAGGGTAGATGGTAGATGGGGAGATTGAGTATGTCTGCGGTCTGGATTTGAGTTTTTGGTCAAGATTTGGCTGGCTTTGCGAATTCAGTTATGCGGTCTTCGAGAATTCAATTAAAAGACAACATAACATATTTCTTGTTACTCGAAGGTCTTGTGGATTGAGAGCTGAGGTTTAGTTGTACAGATAGAATGTGGAGTAAGATCTGGATATGGATTTACAGTGTTGAACTGAACAGTATGAGATAAGGATAAGGTTGAGTAAACGATGTTCAACCTAAAAGTTTTCTAGCACGTGCTGTAAATTTGGCTGGAAAATGCTCAGAAACGAATCATTCAGGCGGCAGCAGCAAACAGACTGAAAAACAATGCGCCAAATAGAAAATCTTATACAGACAGAAAGAGGGAAATAGAAAAAGAGTGAGAGAGAGAGAGAGAGAGAGAGAGAGAGAAGGGAAGAGAACTAGTAAAAAGGGAGTATGGAGAAAATCATGGGCTAGAGATTGTGTTAGCGACATGCATTGACGGCGAAGTGCAAAGGGGGAAGAGATATTTACAGCTCATACGCTTGACTGCATTTGCATATTTTGTTGCAAATTGTTGCTCGAATGGCTGCTAATAGGAAAATGCGGCACAGACAGCAAGGAGACGTTGCACTAGAATGAACAGACACAATAAGAATGAACATAAGTGAAAAAGAGAAAGCAAGAGAGGGAGCCAAAAGAGAGATGGAGTGCGTGTTGGCACGTGTTGTATTTGCATGTCTAATACGCTTTGAACTAACTGCTCTTGCTGCATAGAAATATGTATGTCAAATGCTTAATCAGCTGCACATACACACACAAATACACAGCCAAACAAAGCAAACGACAGAACGAGCAATGCATAAATATTTCAATAGCATACTTTTCGGCTACGTGCAAAGAGCAAGAGCGTGTAAGAGAAAGAGAGAGAAATAGAGAGAGCGAGAAGCATATTCCCTTATATCCTGTCAATGTTCATCATTGTATTTATATGTTGTGCGTATGTGTCTGTGTGTGTGTGTGTGTGTTTGCAATGGACACTCTGCTGCATTTTATTTAACGTAAATAATTGAAATGCTTTTGCAGACACACGTTGCCAGCTGCCAGGATAAATGCAAACTCGATTATTTTGAATTTTAAATGCATAAAGTTATTCTTTATTCTTCTTCTTGTTTTACCCTCTCATTCTCTCCCTCCGTCTCTGCCTCTCTCTCTCGCTTTGCATTTAAGCTTCTTTATTAAATTCAACTAACATACCCCATTATATATATATATGGTAGTTACTATACTTTCAGTCTCTTATTAAGAACATACATTTAATATAATTAACTATAATTTATATAAATATCTTTTAAATTGCAAAAAGAAATGTGTATCCTAGACACAGGATACGTCATTACCTCTCGCATGCCATATACATTAAGTATTAATAAATTGCATAAAGCAAGAATTATGCTTTATATATATTCGTTGCATAGTAAGCTGCTATTATCCTATTGCTTATGCAACACAACAATTCTTCATATACGTCGAACTACACTCGGAAATATCTAAAGTATAATCTAATATGAGTTTATATATGACTCTAGTTAATATATCCAGACTGATCGCATGGCCTCAACTGCTGTATATATAGATATATGCAATTTAACGTTACTTCACTGTTTACATTGAGTTATCTTTCATTATCATTACATCTTGGCTAGAGTTAACTGTTTATTACATTCTCAACTCAATTGTTTTTCTCTTTTTTATGCTATTTTTTGCTCTAACAACATTTTTCATTGACGTCGCGTAAACAATTAAAATGCCTTGCGAGCATGACGATTCAAGGATTCAAGTCTTAAAGTGGGCTTTGCAGTCGTTAAAAGCAGCAAAGGCTCTGATTAAAATTTGTTTGCTATTTCTGTACGCATGCTAGACAAATATATATATACATATATATATTTACATATACATAGATATGTATTTGTATATTATATACATGCGTTGTTGGAGCAACTTTAGGTTGTCTCAAAGTATTTGAAACTCATTTAGTTGGGCGTTGCTTGGGTTGTTGCTGCTGTCGGTGTTGGTGTTGCTGTTGGAGTTGTTGTTGCTGTGTGGTGTGGCTTTTGGTGTAATTTCGTTGTCATTAAGTTGGCATTATAACAAAATGCCTTTTCAATCACTTTTGACTAAATGCAGTAGCTGCTGTATGTCCTGAATTGGTAGTGAAGCTGCTTTTAAGCGTCTGCTGCTTGCAGCACCAAGGACGCGCTTCACTGAGTTTTCGGCAATTTTTCGACTGGGATAAGTGAGCACAACAATGGCAGGACCGGAACCGGAATGAGTAACAAAACAGTAGCAGTAACCGCAAAGTTACAAAAAAGACAAAAAAAAATAAAAATGGATATACAAAAAAGAAAAGTTAAAAAAAAGAAACATGAGGCAGGAGTGGCTTTTGTTGTGGATAGAAGGAGGATGAAGTTTGGGAACACAGTAAATTTGGAGCGTTTCATCAATGTCACTGTGGCTGAGACCAGTGCAAGCTGGATCGAGACCAAGAGACCAGACCAAGGACTAACAGCCAAGGACTCGAAGCATGCTATCTGCCCACGCATATCCTTTTGTATTTAAAATGTTTGCCTTCGCTGATGAACACAGCGCGAAACTTTTGTGCTTCTCCTTTTTATTTTTTGGTTTTCTCGTGTTTTTTTTTTTTATTTGTGTCCTGTACAACAATTTCATTATCTGCGAAGCAAGGACTCTCGATGAACAGTGACTCACTGACTGAATAAGCGATAGACTCTCAGTGAGAGCACAGTTTAAAGATTATTTTTTTTTATGCAACAACTTTTAAAACTGTCTCTCTACGTGTGTGTGTGTGTGTTTGCATTTTCTCGTATGTGAGGGCGCTGATTTTCACATTTGTTGTGTGGGCGTAGAAAGTTTGTCAGTGCATTGATAATGCGGCTTTTAAAGCGCTGCCCATTGGCTATGAAGATGGGTGGCCATAAACGGATACACAGCATACACGCGCTGCAACAACAAAAAAGACAACAGCAGCAGCAGCAGCAGCAGCAACAGTAGCAAGAGTAACAAACAGTAGCAACAATGGTAGCAAGGACAACAAGCAGGGAGAATAAAACAGCTTGAGGCGCATTTGCATAGGCTTAATTTAAATTCCCTTAATCAGAAGAAGTATATCAAACAACAGCAACAACAGCAACATGAGCAACAGCCGCAACAGTATCCAAAAAAGGACAATGAACGAAAGGACCCTTTTGCATGCAAAACTAAGAAGATTCAAGGAAACAACCAAAAACGAATCAGAACCAGAACCTAAACCGAAACCGAAAGACACAAACCAAAGGCAAAGAAAAAGGGAAGAGAATGAAAAGAAAAGAAACGAAAAAGGTTCACTTAACTTTGCCAAATAACTGCAGGCGTTGTAAATCTGCGCAAAAGGACATATCGTCATCAAGCAAAACAATAACAAAAGCAACAGTCACAGCGACAACAGCAACAACAACATGAACAACAATAACAATATGGGTTAACAGCATACAGGACCAAGACCTCGCAGCATCAACTCGAAAAATAACAAAATCAAAAGGATTTTGCGTATAAGTTGCAAATTAAGTTGCTGCCACAGTCAGCGTTGCCATTGTCGCTAAAGATGCTAAAGATATTCCTTGTCCTTGTGCCGTTTGCTACATATATCCTTTTGGCCTTGTGCCACCAACACAACAAATACAACAACAGCAACAACAATAATAATAATAATACAGTGGTACATCCCTGAATTCAGTTGCTTTCTATTTTGGTTATAAACTCTTCGGGTATAAAAAGTTGCTCGCAACTTACGCGTATACAATGCACTATACCAAAACAGGATATCAATTAGCCAGGACATACCATTCCCCATGAGAGTATATGTGTATGAGATATTTTGATTGTAAAATTATTTATGTATGCAAAGCTCTGAAGTTCAATTTAAACTCTAGTTGTATCAAGATATAATAATATTTCTATCTAAAGGCTAAAGATTATTTAGCAGATCCTTGCGTATCCTTTTTTCCTTAGCTATGAATGGTGTATACCTAATTAAATACACTTACCGGAAATATCAAAGTGCATTAGAGTTGTCGAGAGCTTAGACTAATGTTGAGACTCTCTTATTTTTCAATAGTAACACTGCTTACAATTCTTTCATATATCCTGGCTAAGGATTCAGTAATTATTTTCCATTCTAAAGAGCATTGAATCGTCGTTATATATAGTTTTGGTAAGATATAAAGTTTTTCTTTTCCCTGATTTGCGTGGATTTTGTATGTGGGTGTATGCGAATATAGATATGTATGTGTGTGTGTATGGTGTGTGGTTTTATTGTTGTTGTTGTCTTTTGATATTATGCTGACATTCTTATTTATTTCGTTTATTTGCTTTTTCAGTCGCTTTTAAAGCCGCTTACCCCAGAGATGTGTGTGTGGGTGTATGGGCTTGAGTTCTTATATTTGTGTGTGTGTGTGTGTGTGTGTATATGTTGGCTTGTATATGTGTATGTATATATGTGTACTTCGTAATGGCTAAAGGAGATTGTTGGTGGTATGCGGCCTTGGGGCTTATCTAAGAGCCAACATCAACCAACAGCCGTTAGCCTGCGCTCCCAAAAATCCTTTAATTGAGTGCACACTTATGCCCAGCAACGTCCATCCCATACACACTCACACATACACACACAGACAAATATACACACCCATACACATATCCAATTGCAAGTGGATAATGGGCATGTGGCGAGAGAGAATTTTCATGTCTGGGTCGTCTCAACATAGTTGCCTGCTCCATGAACTCCTTAGTTGCTAGCTCCTTGCCGCCTTTTTATGCGCTTTTAGCACCATTATCCTTTTATGATTATCGCCGCTAAAGCGAATTGACTGTTTGACGTTCAATTGAAATTTTGCATTAAAGCTCAATGGCTTAACCCCTTCAAATTATGCAATAACGCTCGTCAAACCAAACCCCTAGACCAAACCGAGCCTTTGGCTTACTGATAACCCCACGACCTCCGAACTGTAAGGCTAAGTGGCAAAAGCAATAGGGTTGGGGCTTGATTATCGCTTGGAAGTCAGTCGTAATGCCACTGACAGGCCAAACAGCATCGAACTGCGGCCAATTAGTGCGCATTGCTCATACGCCACGTTTGTCATGGCAGCTGAGCATTCCAGCTCCCTCATGCATATATGTGTGCATGTGCCTTACACCTCAACATCACTGTCTCTCTACTTGCTTTTTATGCCATCTCTTTTGCTCTCTCTCTCTCTCTCTTTTGCTGTCGCTTTCACTCTAACTTTCTCTCTATCTCTTTCTCTGTCGTTGAACTGAGCTTGCCTAGCGGAAACGGAAGTTGTAAGGGGATTTTCAATTTGCAATTGAACTGATTTTTGGCTTGCTTTTCTTATTTTTTTTTTTACTTTTTTTATTTTTACTCTCCTACGCTCATTTTATGGCTGACTTGGTTACTTGGCTGCCGCACTGTGCTCTCAGTGCGGAAATGTAATCATCGCAATGCCTTCACCCTTCATTCATCGCATTGCCCCTGCCACCCTTTGACTACACCCGCATCACTTTCAGATTCAGCACAGCTTAACGGCAAAGTCAAACGTACAAATACAAACACAATCGTATATTCACACAGCTGCATATACACACAGACACACACACACACATACACATGCATGTGTACACATATACATATATACTTGCATTTAATTTCCACTAATTGAATCGAAATCGATCTCTGAATTTTTGAGCGCTTGAGGGTTGACGTTGGTTTCATTGGATTTTGGGCCGATTGTATCCGTGTGTGTGTGTGTGAGCCTTTGTGGGTACCACAGGGGCGTGGCATCTGCCAATGATTACTCTGTGAGCGTATTAATAAACTTTTCATATAAATCAACGAATTTTGTCGACATTTGGTTGCCGTTGCGAAAATTATCGAAAATTTACTTAAAACACCAATAAGGTTAAAAGCTTAAGGATAAGCTCTGACTCTGGCAAAGGCTTAAAAAAATTGGCTTTCAGATTTTAATGAAATTTTATATCGATGCCTTAACTACAAACATTTAGTGCGTTTAAAGTGACATTAAAAGAGCATTTGATCATAAAAAGCATTAAATCTATATAGTAAAACGATGAAGGATTTTTAAACTTTAGATTTACATATATGAGTGAACATTTTCACGCAAATCTGTCAATATCTTTACTATATCGTCATTGATCTTCCTTAGTTGCGCCTCAACAATTTCCTTTCCATCCTTGGGATCCAGAAATTTCATTGTGCCCAGTTGGTAGAGTTCATTTGTCGCATATTGACGTATGAGACCCCATGTAACATGTGCCTCTTGTCCAGAAGTTGCCTGCACAGCTTGATTGGAATAGTTATAGAAGGTTATCATGTTCTTTAGCATACCAACTGTCTTGTAGAAGGGACAGTAGCAGTCGTAAACGCTATAGGAATTCTGCTGCAGAAAGTCATCCTTGAGCATTCTGGCTATCTCAAGTGTTATCTTGTCCAATTCATTAAGAGATGTTTTACCCACAAGCTGTACAATTTCGGCTAAGTCCTCCTCCTCTTGTAGAATTTGTTTAGCAGTAGCACGAAGCTCGACGAACTCGGGATTATCTTTCTCGTAGAAAGGATCTAGTGCACGTATGTACTTAGAGTAGGACTGCAGCCAATTAACAGATGGAAAGTGTTTGCGTTGTGCAAGTTTTTTGTCCAAGCCCCAAAACACCTGGACAATACTTAACGTGGCGGAAGTAACTGGATCGGAGAAATCACCACCAGGCGGAGAAACGGCACCCACAATTGATACAGAACCTTCACGTTCAGGACTACCCAAACATGTTGTGTGACCCGCACGCTCATAAAAGGAAGCTAAACGTGCACCCAAGTAGGCAGGATATCCTGCATCAGCGGGCATCTCAGCCAAACGACCTGAGATCTCACGTAAGGCTTCTGCCCAACGTGAGGTTGAATCAGCCATCATGGATACATTATAGCCCATATCACGGAAATATTCCGATAACGTAATACCAGTGTATATGGATGCTTCTCGAGCAGCTACTGGCATATTGGAGGTGTTGGCTACAAGAGCTGTACGCTTCATAATCGATTCCTTAACACCATTTACGTCCACCGTCAGCTCGGGGAAATCTCTTAATACCTCAGACATCTCATTACCACGTTCGCCACATCCCACATAAACAATCACATCCGAGTTGGAGAATTTGGACAGGGACTGTGTGAGTTCAACAATTAAAAGATTGCTGTCAATGATTACTAAAATGTTAACGTTACCTGCGAGATGACAGTTTTACCACAACCAAAAGCACCTGGTATGGCGGTGGTGCCACCCTGCACGCAGGGGAAAAAGGCGTCCAGTACACGTTGACCTGTTAGTAGTGGATTAATACCGGGTAGCTTTTCAACCACTGGTCGACTCCGCCGCACTGGCCACACTTGCAGCATTGTATGCTTGGTAACAACATCTTGAAACTCTGTTTCGAGTATCACTTCTTCTACATTGTAGTTGCCGGGTGGTGCAATCCATTTGATTCTTCCCTGAAACCGAGGATTTAGCATTATGCGATGCTCCACCATACTGTTCTCCGGTACATAGCCGTAGATATCACCACCAGTAATCAGATCTCCCGCTTTTAGTTTGCCATGGGAAAATTGCCAGTTAATAGTTCGCGAGAGAGCTTTAACGTCCACACCCTTTGGCACGTAGATTGACTTAGTGAGTTCATTGATAGCACGTAAAGGTCGTTGAATGCCATCAAAGATGCTACCCATTATACCTGGTCCCAACTCAACCGATAAGGGTTTACCTGTCTGATAAACAGGATCACCAACACTTACTCCAGATGTATCTTCATACACCTGTATGGTGGCCATATCACCCTGCAAACGAATAATCTCACCAACCAAACGAAAATGGCCGACTTGCACCAGCTCGTACATAGCGGATCCTGCCATTTTTTCAGCATTAACCACTGGACCCGATACACCAAAAACACATCCCCTTTGGTAGAACTCTAAATTAGCTGCAGATTTAACGCCGGGAGAGATATCTGCAATCGTTTCCTCATCCGACTCAACGTTGATTACATTTTCTTTTTTGAGATCAACGACTACTTTTTTTGTGTCAAATTGAGTATCACTGACATCGCTTATGAAGGATGTATTAGTTGCCCCATCTACGCGGGCAAATGGCGGATAACGGTTCTCAATTTTTCGTCCACAATTGCATTTCTTCATTTCAAGGATATAAGTTTCTGAACGTTATTTATAAATATAAATAACTATGTTTTCTGAAATCAACGAATAATTTTGTTTCTTTGCTTTTACTAGTACTCGTAAACCTTAACAAATTTTGCGCTCTATTTTTAACATAATTGTAAAAATAAAACTGGAAAATATGACAAAAAAAATAAAGTTAAACAATTTTTTTCTCTATCGAAAATCTACAGTTACTTGACTTGGAGATACCTTGAACATTAGCTTCTGCTTCTTAAGAGAAGAAGGAAGAGTTGTATTAGGTGTATACTCTTTATATGATTGACTGTTCACAAGTAGCGTTATCTCTGTTTAAGAAAGTGTATAGAGTATTTTTAATTTAATGACAAATATAAAAATGAAAGACAAGAAGATAAAAAACTGGGAGCTCAGAAGAAAGTATATCCTTTTGACAGACGATCAAGCGGAATTTTGAATGCAACTTTATGGAAAAATTCTGATAGTCTTAACTATAAGCTATACGATTTCTGGTACTTAACGCGTAACTATCAGAGCAGAGGGCTCCATTATATATGAATATTTCCTTCTTATTCCGGAACCTACATTCATTTCATCTAATTACAAAGAAAACTCTATGTGAATCCTGCCACGCTGTCTACAAGCTGTGCCCAGTTTAGGTAGACGGATCTAAATATATATATATCTATATATGGAACGATAATTGAATTGACGTCGGTTGCTTTCAATTTATATGAAATGTATTTGTTGTTTGCACTTTATTCGTACATTTAATATTTCATACTTTAAATATTTACATAAGTTTAACAAACAAACAAACAAAAAGAGAAAACATGACTTTTTCACAAATAAACAAAAGAATTTCCATTCATTAAACAATAATACTATGCATGCATTTGTATTTGCGTGTGTGTGTGTTTTTGTGTATGTGTATGAGCTTGTGTATGTTTTATAAACAAGCGTTGGTTTTTTTTTGTGTTTGTGTACATGTATTGGTAATGGAAGTACATAGAAAGGACGTTAGTTAGTTTCTGTTTCTTTTTTAGTTTTAGTTTCTATTTCTATTACTGTTACTATTTCCGTTACTATAATTGTTTTTTTTTTTTTTTTTTTTTTTGAAGGCCAAAAGGAATAAAAGTAGCAACCGCAGGCCGGAATGTTTACATATTTTATAGGCTCAAGCAGAAAAAAAAATATTGCATAAAATAACAGTAGAAACGAAGCAAACAGAAAGAAGGTAAGTAAAGGAATGTTAACAATAGTTTTGAATAGTTGGAATCTTTTGTTGCTTTTTCGTTGCACGGAATTGCTTGACGGAACTGTACGCAATGAACGTTTTTGTTGCCATATTTTAAAAGTTAACTACATAACAATATAAGATTAGGGTTTAAAAGTACGGCCAATGCGTTTTAATCCTCCAGATTTCTGAAGGCCTGTTGCAAATCCTCATGCAGTTGCTCAAAGTCAGCCTTGATCTTGGCTTCACCATCCTTGACGGGATCCTATAAAAGCCAATAAAATATTTATATTAGCTTATTTTAGAGTTTGGGATTGGTATTTGTACGCACCTTGAATTTCATGGATGATAGTTGATACATGATGTTGCCCATAGCCTCACGAATAACGTTCCAGGTGATCTTGTTCTCAGACTGAGCCGTCGACTCAACAGAATGGCGAGCTAGATCGTAGAAATCAATAATGTTCCTCAACATACCGACGGTCTTATAGAAGGGGCAGAAGCGATCGTAGGATGAGTAGGAGTTTTGTTGCAGGAAATCATCCTTGAGCAGCTTAGCAACTTCCAGGGTAATTTTATCTGTCTCAGCCAGGGAAGCCTTACCAACCAATTGCACGATTTCAGAAAGATCTTCTTCCTCTTGCAGAATCTCCTTGACCTTGGTACGCAGTGGGACGAATTCAGGGAAGTTCTTGTCATAGAAATCATCTAGAGCACGCATGTACTTGGAGTATGAGATAAGCCAGTTAATGGAGGGGAAATGTTTGCGCTGAGCCAGCTTCTTGTCCAAACCCCAGAACACTTGTACAATACCCAAGGTGGCGGATGTAACGGGATCGGAGAAATCACCACCAGGTGGTGAGACAGCGCCGACAATGGAGACGGAACCCTCACGCTCAGGATTACCCAAGCACTTAACACGACCGGCACGCTCGTAGAAGGAGGCAAGACGTGCACCCAAGTAGGCAGGATAGCCAGAATCGGCAGGCATCTCAGCGAGACGACCAGAAATTTCACGCAAAGCCTCTGCCCAACGTGAGGTGGAATCAGCCATCATGGATACGTTGTAACCCATATCACGGAAGTATTCTGACAATGTGATACCAGTGTAAATGGAGGCTTCACGAGCAGCGACAGGCATGTTGGATGTGTTGGCGACCAGTGCAGTACGCTTCATAATAGACTCGGTGACACCATCGATTTCAACAGACAGCTCAGGGAAATCACGCAATACCTCAGACATCTCATTACCACGCTCACCGCAACCGACGTAAATGATGACATCGGAGTTGGAGTACTTGGAAAGGGCCTATCGATTTCATTGACGTGAGATAAAGAACAAAAATAAAAATTCAATTTTGTACCATACCTGGGAGATGACAGTTTTGCCGCAACCGAAAGCTCCGGGAATGGCTGTGGTACCGCCCTGCACACAGGGGAACAGGGAATCAAGTACACGCTGGCCGGTCAACAGAGGATGATTGGCGGGCAATTTCTCAGTGACGGGACGGGGCTGACGCACGGGCCACACTTGCAACATAGTATGTTTGGTGATTTCACCATCGAACTCAGTTTCCAATACAACATCATCAACTTTGTAATTTCCGGAAGGGGCAATGTAACGTACTGTACCCTTGGCACGTGGGTTAACGATCATCTTGTGCTTGACCAAAGTGTTCTCATGTACCAAACCATAAAGATCACCACCGGTAATGTGGGAGCCGACCTTAACGTTAAGTGGATTGAATTCCCAGCTGGCTACACGGGACAAACATGGCACATTCACACCCTTAGGGATGTAGATGGACTCGGTGAGTTCGTTAATGTCCTTCAGTGGACGCTGGATACCGTCAAAAATGCTACCCATAATACCGGGACCCAATTCAACGGATAGAGGCTTGCCAGTACGCAACACGGGATCACCGACAGTGACACCGGAAGTTTCCTCATATACCTGAATGGTGGCCATATCGCCCTCCAGACGAATGATCTCACCCACCAGTTCATAGTAACCGACGCGCACCAACTCGTACATAGCAGAACCAGACATGCACTCAGCCGTCACGACTAAGATAATATTAGTTAAATTTAATTATTTTTTAATCGACTTTAGTTATTGCTTCTCTTTTGCTACTCACCAGGACCAGAGACAGCGAAGACACGTCCATATTTGGACTCACGCTCCTCGTCATCGAAACGCTTCAGGTTGGACATTTTGCTCTTTATTTAAATCTACAACTATAAAAATGAATAAACAGTTCAATAACAAAAGGTATTACAAATTATAACTATTATATTTCATTTTCTTCTTTTTGCACAAGATACGAGTCTATAAAAAGTTTTCTTATCGCTGTCAGCTGACAAATAGGGCCACACGTTGAAACAACAATTACAACAACAACAACAACAACAACAACTACATTAATAACTACTACAATGAATACCAGTTAAACGTCTCGCTGCCGTGAATTTGCATTGAACACGCAGCAGTGGGTTTTATTTGGTTTTTGTTGCCTAATTTCGGTTTCGAACAACGTAGCCGATTTTTTTTTATTATTCTCTTTTCTACTGTGTTTTATTGTGTTTTATTCTTCTTGAAACTCCCCTCAAAAAAAAAAAATGAAAAAAATTTACGCTCATTGAATGAACGAAAGTTAATAAGCAGAGCTTTTATTTCACGTGACAAAGCTTTGTGGAAATTCGAATTCCCACCTACCAATACGACACGACGTTAATAATTTTTTACACCGGACAGCAAGTTAAAACTAATTCAAAAGTAAATATGAAATGCAGCTGTATTTTTTTCTCTAATTTTTTTTCTTTACTGAATGTAGCTACGATTCATATGTGAAAAAAAAATGCGGGCGCTTCCAGTTTTGTTATCTTGTCAGGGAGAGGGAGAGATTGTATGTGAGCGCGAGTTCCAGCAAGAGGAAGAGAGTGAATTAATAAGAGTGAGAGCGAGCAACGCCGCTCACACGCTCTCTGGCTCTCGCACTCGAATTCGATTTCGAATATTTGACAATTTGCTTTTGACGTTGATCACAAGACTACTGTCATGCTGTCAGCTGACAAATGGAAAAAAAAATGCAGATTGAACTACAAGTGCGACACACTCAAGCCACCATATTGAATTTTTGCAGTCTGCCCTAAAATTGGGAGTAGTCTCCCACAACACTGCATAGCAAATGTATGCTTGGATAGTAAAAAGTATTCGTAGCTCCGATCACAAGACCTGTTGTATCACTATAGTGCTGCCTGGAGGTCAGCTGACTGTGGAACAATTTTTCACACGACAAACATTTAATTATTTTTTATTGGCATATTTTACATATTTTATGCGCACTTTTTGTATCGCCGATTTAGCTGTACGTTTGCACATTTTCTATTTTTTGTATTGTTGCATTCATTATCTAATATGCATGCAAATTACGTGTTTGTATTAAGCTCTATTTTTATCACTTTTTTGTGTGCCGCTATCAAAATGTAAATTTATCTACAAACTAATTTTTTATGGTTGTTTTTAATTAACGAAAAATGTGATTTTTTTTGCTGATTTTATTGGTTGTATTTTTCTTTTACTTGTTTGCTTTGGGCTTACTTTTCTATATTGACGTTCCACGTTACGAACGTTGCTGCTTTACTCCAACAGAACTAAAACCGACTGAGCAGTAACGCAAGCAAAGTTGTTACTCGAACTTCGAAAAGTTCCAGTAATTCGTTTGGAAGTCGATCCAATGATCAAGCAAAACAGCTTTTGTATAAAGCTTTATGCTTTTTTACTTGCACAGCTTTGCATTTGAGTTGTGAGCTGCTGCTATCGATGGAAAAAAGCTTTCACAATCGAACCGCAGCGTTGGTTTAGTGACACAGAGTTGCCAGACGAATGAGCTGCTATATATATGCTGGTATATATATGTATAGTATAATTGTCGTTGGGTAGGGGGGAGAGACAATGGGCCAAAGGTAAATGATTTTGTTAAAAAAAGTTTTGTAAATTGTTAACTTTTATTTTTACTTATTGTTATAGAACAATCTTTTTTTTTTTAATCTTAAACTATACTAACAATTTGTTAGTAATCTGCTATTCATAACAGATATTCACATACATGCATGAACAAAAAGTCAATCCCACTTATGCTATAATTTATAGTCTATAATGGAAACAAAGAAATTTCCACTTGTCTTACTGAAAAGTTAAATTTTACATTTTTTTTTTTAAATAAAGTTTTCTTTTTAGTTGCTTTTAAAAAATATATTAATCTATAAAATTGTAGTATTAATTAAGTTTATGAATGTAATTAAAATAACTAAAAAATACAATATCTAGAAAAATATATATAATATAATTTCAAATTTAATACAAAACTAAATATTAAAGGGATAAAAAAAGATTTTACTTATAAAGGATAGTTTTTGCTCTACTATCATTAATTTAGCTTTTTTTACCATGTCAACTGAAAGTATCACGTTCCTACTACATTGTTGACTCTACCTAAAAATGTAATAAATATTCCTTCGCAGTTTTTTGCAGTTTTTCTTTACGGATATTTGCTTGTTATTGTTTTTTATTTTTCTAACTGCGGCCGCAGCGCAAGCAAAAACTTTGATTAAAAATCGCATTGTAAAAAGATATACACCTGTACACTGTTGTTGTTATTGTTATATGTTCCGTTTTGTTACAGTTTCTGTTTTTTGTTTATGTGCAACCAATCAGCAGCAAGAGCGGCAAGAGCAGCAACAGCAGCAGCTGCAATTGGAATAAATAAAAAAAATCAAACCAAACTCTAATTGGAAAGCAAGGCGAGCTTGGGCCAAGAGATTGATTTTGGTAAAAATTTTCTGATTGCAGTCAGCAAATGCAGAAGTGGCAAGTGCCACAGTAAACCATTGCTTACAAAGTAGTCAACAGTCAATTCTGAAGATGGAGGAAGAACTTAAGGCAGAGACAAAGATAGTTAGAAAGACAGAAAGAGACACAAAGAGTGTGGGAGAGTACAGTGATAGCTGGCAAGATAGCAAGATTTGCTGGTTCGGGGCTGACACTTGCATAACTTATAAATCGATGACGTTGGCATTCAGCCCGTGGAGCATCTCAGTCGAGACATTTGCATAATAAGGCAAGCTGAAAAGTTGCTGCACTTGGCTGCCTAGCTGGCTCTGAGTGTGCTGCGCCAATGAACGCCAAGTACTTGTCCACATCATCTTTACCATATATCCATATTCTTCTGCTTCTGCATCTTCTTCTTAGTCTTCTTCTTTATGTTCGTTGCCACTTTTTATCTATAGCCACATTCTTACATTCCGTTTAATCGTTGGATGAGTGTCGGATTCTGTGTCAAAACGCCGCACAAAAGCAGAATATATTCTCGAGTGGCAACTGTAGAGAAAAGTTAAGAGAGCTTCAACTGTCAGACTGACAAACAGGCGAAACAGTTAAGCAGACGGTCAGCTAAAAGATATAGCTACTATATCAGGTATCTGCAGTTGGCCAAGTGGATTCTTGGCCAAGTTTATGTTTCATGCTCATAAATCATTAGCAACTATCTAATTATGATATACAATAACAGTTAATATACTTAAATAAAAAATAAGTATGCTCTTTCAGTATTTCAACCAACTTTTAGGTATGTTGTACCTTAAAAGTTGTTCAAGGTAACTGATACCATAGCCAAGTCTTCTATCTGGTAAGAGTTTTAGCCCAGTATGAATACATTAAGTCATAACTTTATTTAGTAATTCATTCATTCAGCTTATTTTACGTGGGTTTCTCATCGCGTCTACCACCACCACTACCAATAAATTCATTTACTTATACACATACATAGATACATAGATACCTAGTAGCATATGGTGTATGGGTGGGTGGGTTGTGTGGTTCATTTTTGGTGCTCGAGGATGCATCCTGGCTGAACTAATCTTGTTGCGCATTGCCATAATTTTCAATTTACATGCGCTCAATGAAACCCCGAGCGATGCTCATGCTGCTCGGGAGCAGCAGTGTTGTCTCTGTGTTTCTCCTTATCCTGGGGCGTTATATTGGTCACAATAAATTAACTGCAATGGGAGAGTGTTGTTAGTCAGTGTGTGTGTATGTGTATGTGTGTGTTGTCCATTGGCATCCATTCGCTTGATTATAGCCAGCCATCCTATTTCTCTTCTCTTCTCCCTTCTTTTCATCTGTAACACGTTGCTATCCCGCCTTGTCACGCATTGCAGTTGCATTAGCTTGTTATTGTTGGCCCAATGGGAGCTAATATTGCTATTCCTGCTACTGCTCTTGTTGCTGTTGCTGCTGCCTAAGTGCAACATTTACATTTGCGCTATCATTTGCCATTGTTCTGCATCCTTGTATATCCTGTGTGTCTTTATGCCACTGTCACTGCCTCTGCTACTTCTGCTACTGCTGCTACTGTTAATGTTGTTGTTGCAGCCGCCTAATCATTGACACATTCATTGATGCATTGAAGCGCATGTGGCATATTTACGAGCTTGGCTAATTGCTTCAACTTGGTCCATTCAACCAATTCCCAATCTGATATTCAATTTTAAAGCTTTAGTTATGTTTCCAATTAGAGAAATGAACTTTAAGTTAAATAACTCTTTGGCTTTTATATTGTCAGCAGCTTTCTTTAACTATTCAGCAATTTCTTCATAATGGCCAAATATACAAACAAAATCACATACTTTATATATATATATATATATATAGATATAAGCATTATACAGTCTTAAGCCTGCTGAAGTGCACTCAAATCACCGCAAACGGCAGTAGGAACAACAGCAGCGGTAGCAACTTGCAACTTGCAGCTTGCAACAAAAACAACGACAATAATAACCAGAAAGCAGCATCAGAAAATACAGCAGCCTCTGGCCTCAAAAAACAATAAACTTTTTCATACACACACAGAGGATTAAACTAATTTGCAAGAACATTGAAAATCCCTTAAAAGTGGTGCAGCATTTCCATCCTTGCAACAGCTTGCCAGGAAATGAAATGGCCAATGGGAGGAAAGTGTTGAAGCCACCAACTAAATGAACACTATTTTCTACCGAAACAAGTCAAATCAAAGTAAAACTATTACAGTGAAACCTGACTATAGATAATTGGTTTACTAATAGCTGAAATCATTTCTTTTATTACTGATATCATTTAAGATTCAACGTAATGTGACATTATTATTATCCAAAAGTGTTATTGATCTCTTAATATCTTTGATTAATATAATCGGTAGTGAATTTCGATAATTTATAAGTTATTGTTTTTTCCCTTTAGACTATATAAAGTTCGCTTTTGCTATATATCTGTATATCTTTTAATAGCCATTATTTTAGTCTTTTATTTTACTCGATAGTTTCAATTGTTGCCTATATCGGGTGTATACGTTGTCTGCTTGTGTATGCATGTGCTTTATATGTATATATAGATAGATATGTATCTATGTGTGTGTGTGTGTGTTTGTATGTGTTTATTGCACATTTCAACTTAACTGAATTATTAGCCAAGTTATGTGAATTATGATCTCTAAGTGCTGGTATCAGGCAACTGGCTTCATACCGTCTGCTGGTGCACTCAGTCATCACATTTGCTTCTTCTTGTAGTCGTTGTAGTCCTGCAGCTCCTCTTATCCCCGAGCACTTTTGTTAATGCATTTGCCCACTGGCCATGTGGGATTGCATTGTTCTTGCTGTTGTTGTTGATGTTGATTGCTGTGGTTGTTGCTGCTGTTGTTGGCGAGGCAGTTTGAAAACAATAACAAAAACAAGCATAGTAAGTAGGAGCTTATGTGAGAGCAGAAGGGGGGGCATGAATTGTTGACTGCTCACCTGGGTTGCCTGCTGTATATACACACAAATACACACACACATATACACACTCATTGCTATGAGATGTTGCTAGTCGCATATTAAACACAAACACTTTGCAATATTTGCCTGTTTGCTGCAACTTGATGCAAGTTTCTGCATGCCTGTGCCGGTTTTCGAGATTTTATCTGTGGCTACAGCTGATTCAAATGCTGAGTTTGAAAGCTGGAAGCTTTTGTTATATTCATGTCCTTGTTATGGCCTTTGTATTGGTTGGCAATGCAGCCAACACAAATCCCAGCAGATTGCAACGTTCCTCCGTCAGCAATAATAGAACTGAACTTAAAAGAGTTGGTTTTGGTTGTCTACATGGGTGCAAGGGTGCAAGGACTTTATTGTCTTGACTCTCGATTGAGCAATAGTCTGTCTAACTGTGCATCTGTCTGTATGTCTGTCTGTCTGTCTGTTTATATGTCTGGCCGTCTATGTCTTCAGTTGCTGTTTCTGTCGCATAAGGACGAGGATGATTTATGACACAGCTCGAAGGATTAGCATATGAAAACCAAACAAAGATGTTTGTCCTTTAAGCTTTTCCAGCGAGCTTTACGACGAGCCATGGCTAAAATCGAACCGGAAATGCCTTAAGCAAACATATTCGCAGGCACACATGCACACACATACATATATAAAATATACTACACAAGGCCAAAGTGTTCAAATCTGTGTGCGTGTACGTTAAGCGATTTACGGACACAGCCAAGGACGATGCCTCGAACAATGGAAACCTAAGACGTAACAAGGCAATGGAAAGAGCTGCAGCATGCGTAATTAACCTTTGACACAGCCCATGTGTGTAGGGTCTGTCTGCGTGCGTGTGTGTATAAAGTAAGCTCAAGCACACAATCATATTTCATTGTCCGTCCAGCCCCTTTGGCAATTAGGACAATGCAGGTGGCTAAGCTAACGTTGACTGTGACTGCGACTGCGACGCCAACTACTAAACGTCAGCCGTATAGGTAGTGGCCGCCAATTGAGCTTTGAACTTTGGAATCTGGCAAGCCTTTAATTTGGGCGTAATTCTAAGAAATCTATATACAAAGCAGCCTTCACGCACAAGGGGTAACTTAATCCGCCCAGCATACTTGGATTTCTATATGTATTCTCATATCTAATTGTTTGCTATGTAAAACATTCAACAGGACTTCCTATTAAGCCTTATAATTACTCCATCTTTAAGGATAATAAGCATTTAATGAGGAACGATTTAAGAAACATTTAAACGTGAATATCCTTTAATGAGCTTTACTTCTAAATATATATATATATATATACATATGTGAGTATACATATGTTGTCCTTTAAGTTTAAGCTTTAAGGATATTCATAGTATATTATACTGGGTGTGTTTGTATGTTTTATTGTAAAAATTATAAAGCAAAATTTCAATTAACTTTCCACAGTGTAGAGAAAAAGGTTAATCTTTTGTTATCCTTGTAGCTTGTAGCTGTAGGTTTAGTATGCACATCCTGTTAGTGATGTCCATGATCATGTTCACTGCTCTTCTTTTCAGATTTGTGCCACTTCTTTTTGTGCTCCTCACCACCCTTTTTACCATGCTCCTTCTTGTGTCCCCACTTCTTGGACTCGTCATGCTTCTTCTTGTGTCCTTTGTGGCCCTTTTTCTTATGACCCTTTTTGCTGTGTCCCTTTTTGCCATAGTGCTCCTCATGGCCGCCCTTTTTGTGCTCACCTTTTTTGAAACTACTGCCCTTTTTGTGCTTCTTTCCCTCCTCAAAGCCGCCATGCTTCTCCTCGCCGCCTTCCACATGATCTTCGTCATAGTACTTTTTCTCCTTTTTGTCCTCGTTGAGCTTATGCACGTTGTGCTTGCCCTTGATGGAGTGGCCCTTCTTGTAGGAGCCATGATCTTCAAATTCGCTACCCTTTTCACCCTTCTCACCTTTTTTCTTCTTCTTGTGATGACTCTCAGAGTGCTTGTGCTTCTTTTCGTGTCCCTCCTCCTCTTCGTGTTCACCCTTTTTGCCTTCCTTGTCATGATGTCCCTTCTCGCCCTTCTCCTGGTGTTCAGCATGCTTGTGACCCTTTTTGCTCTTTTCTCCATGTTTCTTATAATGTTCACTATGCTTTTTCTCTCCAGATTCCTCTTCCCCCTCCTCACCATGCTCCTCTTCATGCTTTTTCGATGCGGCTGTCTGCAGGTCATCTAAATGGGCGTGGAAGTCAGCCAAGTCCGAGCTGCCCAGCGGCTGCCCTATTACCATGGCATTGTCTTTGGTGTATGAGGAGTATGGCAGTGGCAAAGTTGCCATTGCCATCGCCAGTGCCGCAAGCGTTGCCAGGCATGCCAGTTGCCAGGGTACAAGGCTTGACTTGGCCGCCATTTCGCCTAGTCCTTTAGATATCCTTTAAGGTTATCCTTTGAGCTGATGCTGTTGCTGCCACGCCTTGTTGTCGTTGCCGTTGTCGTTGTCGATGTATCAAGTGAGCTGCTCGAGCAGTTTCTCTCGTCTTTTATATATGCCCACCCCGGGGGCCACGCCTCACTGGAGTTCAGTTATTGCTGCTTTGGTACTTTGCTACTTTGCGGCTCTGTGGCTGATTTGGCAACATTTCTTTTTGGGTTTCTCGAATGCCTAAGTGCATAATGCTGTTCCAAAACTAAAAAAAACCCTTCCAACAAATGGCCAACTTCTTGCGGTTTTCCCCCTGCTGCTACTGCACCTCCCATTGTTGTTGTTGTTGCTGCTGCTGCTGCTTTGGCTATTAGTTTTTGTTGCCCAGAAATAAGCGACTTTGTTACGTGCACATTGAAAAAAACATCAACAGCAAATGACCAATAGAGCAATGAACCAATAGGCCAATAGACTAGATGACCAAATGAATTGTTGGCTAGTTGGTTAGCTGACCAAATAAACAGAGCATGAGCTTTGGATCAAGATGATAGATTAGCTTTGGTTGTGATCACGTCAAACTATGTTATCAGATGCTAAACGTTAATCATACTGAAAGTTGGAAAGCATATATTGAGGTAAAGGATATCATGTTTAAGCTCAATCTTCAAGTTGCGATTAGCTCTAACTTCTGGTTTGCCTTGTAGCTGGTTGATGCTTATATCATTCCAATAAGTTATCCAATTACTAAAGCACTTCATTATTTCTCTCAGTGTAATGTCATACACTTATGTCTATGCTGAGTTGTTATATAAAGCCCAATAAGAGAAATTGGAACCGTTGAAGTATTCGCTGAAGTTCCTCGATTCTCACATCGTTTGCATTGATGGCAGAAGCGTTGGAATTTGCAAGCTTTTGATTATGATTAGTGGAAAAGTGGTGAATGCCGGGTGCCAGGACAACGGTATCGTTATCATCTTCATCATCATTATTACCAAAGTCATCAGCATCAGCCTGGCAGCTCAATAAGGCTAAAAGCCAACAGAACCCACAGGACCAACAGCCTTGGTATTAGGCTAATTGCTGGCCATCAGCTGGTCCAGAGTTGCCTGAAAAGATGTCCCCAGCAGCATGGAATCAAATGAAGGTAGATTTGAAGTGGAGGTAAATTGGTCTGGTTACCAAAGGCTGGACACTGAACCCTGGCTGCTGGATGTTAGTTGTTGGATGCTGCTTGTTGGTTGTTGGTTGTTGCCTGTCAATGCAAAACGAAGTTTAATCAACGTTGTCCAATTCTTTTACTCGTCTGCTCCTTGTTTTTTTCGGCTCTGTTCTGATGATTCTGCTTCCAAATTAATTCAGCAAATTCAATAAAAACAAGCGGCAAAACATGGCAAATAATTTGGCTAAAATGGAGATGGAGTTGGTGCTGCTTTTGCTGCTATTGATGCGGATGCTGCTGTTCCTAATGCTTCGGCCGTGCAATCAAAGAGCGCACAAATAAATCA
Source organism: Zygothrica quintamaculata (assembly GCA_037044455.1). Taxonomy (NCBI): domain Eukaryota; kingdom Metazoa; phylum Arthropoda; class Insecta; order Diptera; family Drosophilidae; genus Zygothrica; species Zygothrica quintamaculata. The sequence continues at coordinate 139,782 of JBAMBS010001869.1, forward strand.
CCAAAGCCAAAAACTAAGCCAAAAGTGGAAAGGGTCCTTGCCAAAAGGAGTTTGAGCTCTGCTTAAAGAGGAGGCGGAGTGGGAGGCCAAAATGTCAATGCAAATTTAATGGCTGACAATTTATATGCATGCCAAGTGACTTTTTGGCCAACTGCTGAACTTTCCTTCTGTTTGTATAAGTGTCTCTCTCTGTGTGTGTGTGTGTGTGTGGGCTTATGCATGCCATTGGTAATGGTTGAATGTGGCATGAGGACTTGGGTTGGCTCAGTACGGAAAAAGTTCGAAGGTGCCAAGTGGCTGTCAAACTTTTGCCATTGCCTTGGCGCAATGTGAAAATCGAATTGAGTCAAATGGAATGAAATGAAATGAATGCTACCAAAAAAGGAGTCCTGGTCGTCGACAACGTCTTGTTGTCCTTGTTGTCGCCAATGCCGCGACACATAAATTAAGGTAACGCATTGCCGGTACATACCAACATACGAACATATACTACCCCTACCCTCTGCCTCTTAAACACACCCTTGAGCTGTGGCAACTCTGGCTGTCGTGTGCATGTTAACATTAACGGGTTATTTACGTCGCGCTCGACATTTAAAATGCATTTCCTGTTCTACTCACCAGCAGGTCCTAGCGTCCTAGTCGTTACCTCAATGCAACCTTGGTCGTTAACTCAATGCAGTGGGCAGGATGGTAATTCGGTTAGCACTTACCCCCCCCCCCTCCCCACCCGACCATGAAAGGTAAATTGCTTTAAAGCGCATATTTATAACGTACCGCAAGCGCTTTATGGGTACCAGTTGACCCCGAGGGCGCATAAATATCAAAGTAACAGCGATGACAGTCAAGAAATTGTAAGATATACTCCAAACATATCCCAAACATACCCCACATACTACTAAAGCTCTTAATATGCCAAAAAAAAACTTTATCTTTAACGAAGTTGTTGCTGAAAGTTGCACTGAAAGGTGTGCAACACGCGAGCAGAGATCCTTCGAATAGCTATAGTTATATCCTGTCGATTTCTATTATTGTGTTAACAATTGTCACTTATTTTATATTCTGACATATAGTTAGTGACAGCTGCTAGTTCTCAATTGATTGTCATAAGAATGAAACTGCCGTAATAACCATTATGAAATATAGAAAAGATTGGAATTGGCATCGATTGAGTCGTTAATCGTTGATGTAGACAACATACTGAAAGTGGCAAGACAATTTATTAACTCATTGGAAAATTGTATCTAAGTCCTAAGGCATATTGGAATGCGTTTCCATTAAGAGGTTTTTATTGATGTACTTATTTTTTCATTAAGTTAGAATAGTTCCTAGAAGATCCTTATCTGATAGTCCGACTAGTAGCATTGCATAAGATACAGGACCTGAAGTCATGCCTAATATTCGAACAACTTCCCCACCAGGCAAAAAACAATGATAATATGATATGATATATAAAAACTATATTAATATATATATAAATTGTTCGGAGGAGACTTTTTGTGGTTAGTTGAGCCAACTACTCGCTTGAAGGTCTTGTACGGAATTGGATTTGAAATAAGACTCAAACCTAGAGGAGTTATTTTAAATAATACATCTCTTAAGATTAATTTTGTTTATATATTAACTATTCAATATGTAGGTTTTAGGCATGCCAAATGATATGATTGATTGATTAATATATAATTTAAGATTTTAAGTCTTTAAGTTGGACTTAAGTCATCTACAAATGACGCTTGAATAAGTCCTACAATTTGAATAGTCTTTAAAGAGATTATCATCTTTAAGGATTCAAATTTAAAACTAAATTAAAGTTGCGAAGGACGTGTTATTCCTATTCCCTACACAACATTTTAAGGTGACTATGTTTACTGCACTTTGAATGGCAACTCATTGGCCATTTTGAGTGTTGAAATGGTTTAAATGTTGAATGGAACTTAACTTGTATAGCAGCTATTATCGTTAAGAGTTATTTACCTTTTACTAGAACGAGAGAAAGAGAGAGATGAAGAAAGATGAAGAGGGACAGAGAAAATGTCGCATTCACATTCAAGTTGAGATGCCACATAATAATGTTGTGCACCTTAAGCATCGTTCTTAGTAACTAAAGGATAGCTGTGACCCAGTTTTCAGTGCTTCATTGCTTTATTTATGGCTGCGTTTTGACAAGCTTTAAAATAAACGCGACAAAATCCGCTCAACTTTGATCGCACTTGCGTTTGAGTTGCTGCTTGCCACAAAATGTGGCAAAATAGGTATGGTGCTGAGGCTGGTGTTGAGGCTGGTGCTGTGCAGGATTACAGCTGCAACTAAAGCGCAGCACGTGCTACTAAAGAAATGAAATGGCTGTACACCTGGGCATATCTGTATATATATATATATATACATATTCTTACCTAGATGCTGTACTATGGCAAATGCAGCGTGACAGCCATGCCTTTTTCACTCACTGAAAAAGGCACAACAACATGTGGCAATGTGGCAGTATGGCATGTACATGCATACAACCACTACTACAACCACTAATATCACTCCATGTACGGTGTCTTACATCAGTGGCTCCACTCTAGCCGCACCTTAACACAACGTTTCAGAATTCAATAAAAATCTTTTGTTTTCGCTGTGCGTGCATTGAAAACTTTGAGCCAAGGTTTTTTGGCTAACGGGGCGCATGACTTACTGGGTCTGTGTATCTTTTTACCAATACCAATTGATGGCCCTAACTTGCTTCCTCTCTCTCTCTCTCTCTCTCTCTCTTTCTCTATCTCTCTCTCTTTCTCTCTCATTCTCTTTGTATGCAGTCAACTACTTGTGGTAAATTTACACGTACGTTGCATTTTCACGCTGTGAATTTTAGCAACATTTTCCTTGGCTTTTTCCGATGCAATCCCAAACAACCCACCTACACACACACACACACACAGACATGTATATATAAATATCTGTGTATGTGTGTATGTGTGTATGTAGTACGTGTGCATTGTCTATACAATTTTAAATGATTCGCTATGTGCTTGGCTTTTCATTAAGCTCAAACCCGAAACTGCCCTGAGATTTTTACCAGCTTTAAATCATTCAGCAATAAAAATCGATAAACCAAACTGAACTCGACAACAACAACAACAATAAAAAATTATAATAAAAACAACAACAACAACACTAGCCAAACGAGCGATTTTGAGAACAAAGCTAATTAATTCCCAATACGCCAGAATTGCTGTCCAACATGGCGTATGAAATATTTGAGGTATGAGGGAATTTTTTATGGGAGAAAGGACGAACTCTTGAGCGGCTTTAAGCCATTAAATGCCCAATTGAAAGCCACATTAAAAAATAAAAGAGTTAACTAAAATAAAAGGGGTTAATGCACACACAAAAAAAAAATACCAGAAATATGGCTAAATGGCGTAAAATGGATATTAAGTACTATTTTTGAAAGGATAATCTGGGAATTGAAGCGCTTTAAAATTGTGTTTGAAGCATCTGCTCAAATCATAACAAGAGGTGTCAATGGGGTATACATGACTTGAAAATATCTACTACTGATAGAATGTATATCTCGTTCTTACCTACTTACCAACCTAGAAAGGCACCTCTAAAGGATACATAGAAAAACAATCAGATATCAAAGCAATCCTAAGCATAGCTGCAGTTGATGTTGGGATGTTTGACTGCATCAATTTTAGGTAGATTATACTTCAAAATATTATCTATATATAAAGTATATACCGCTTATATGCAAAACCTATAATGCACAAATTTTTTTGCATATATTCGATATTTCCTTTTAAGCAATCATAAGTTATATGCAAATATATTTAGAAATTTACTTAAATTTATATTCAATGCTGTTCGTTAGCTAAAAATAAAAAAAAAAATAAATATTTTACAGAATATTAAATATAAAATGAGATAAAAATTTTTAGTATTGATGTGCTACAGCTTATAATTTGCATAAATCCGATTAAAATTATATGAACTGATTCCAAATGAAGGATTTTTTATTTGTATATAAACAATATTTTCTTATAAGCATTTTTTTGCATTTATGAGGCTCAATTTAGTTCTATACAGTTTTATGATGTTTAAAAATAACATAATTTTGCATTTACGCAATATTTTCATATAAGCAGTGCGTCATATATATATACTATATATCCGATTTACTAACATACGTGCTATAGTATTTGGCGTGCCAACTCCTAGGATTCTGTTTTAATTTAAACTTGAGTTTTATATTTGACCAATTCGGTAACTGAATGATTTTAGAATAAATATACTCTAAACTATAAAGCCTTTACAGCAATATTTGAGCTATTTATTTACAGTTAGTACATTGAAGATGCTACAATAAATATGTGGAAAATAAAGTAAAGATTTGTTAGCTTATTTCCATTTCGTTGTGCCAGATAATATTTAACATGATTGAATGTTGGAAATAAAGCAATTTTACTACAAGCTTAACTCAATGTGCAGTGTAGCATGTATTGATACAAAGATAAAGGAGTAGGAGTGCAAGTGGGTGTGGAAGTAGTAGTAGGATCAAGGTGCAAGTTTAGGAGCTAGGTGCATGAGTAGCACTACAATCTGCAATTGGCCCAGTTGCATTGACAAGCGAAACTAAATTATGCGAATGCGAGCAGTCAGTACTCACATACACATACATATGTACACATAGTAATACATATGTTATATACATACACACGTATAGTCACACACACATTGATAGCATCACATTGTGTTTGTTCATTGTATTTGGGTTTTCTACCTTTTATTCTTTATGTGTATTGATTTGAAATGAATCTCAGTGTAAGCTGTCCAGGCGCAGCTTTCTAGCTTCTCCTAAGTCCCACCCTATAACAAATCCATAACATATCCCCTTCTTACAATCTTCTTCTTCTCTCTCTCTCTCTCTCATCCCAATTTCTGTAGCAACCAACATCTGTTCTCGTTTTCCACGTTTTTACCTTGTAACACTACAAATTGCAATGTTTGTTTATCTCTCGCTCTCTCTCTCTCTCTGTCGCTCTCTATTTATATGTTTGCTTCTTTCTAGTTTTGTTTTTCTTATTTCCTATTTTTCTTTGTTTTTTTTCCTCTTTCATTCATTCCATTTCTTTGTTGCCGGGTTTTAGCATATAACTTACTGTCATATTTTCATCTAGCATCTGGGCTGCGGTTCAGTTCCTTTCGGTTCGGTTCAGTTCGGTTCAGTTCGGTTCAGGGTCTTATAGAGGATTTTTGGCCGTTGCCTGCTATACACCAGCTTACTGATGAGTAGTAGGGGACTACTCATTCCAGAATGGTAGGTGGTAGTGAGGGATGGGGGGGTGAGTAGGGGGCTAAATTTACTAGGTATTGGGTATGAGGTACTATGCTTCATGCTTTAGCTCTTGTTATTGTTATTTGTGAAAATGTTTCGTTCTATACATTTACTCGTATTCAATGCTTCTCTTTATATTTCTCACTCTCTCTCTTTCGCTCTCTCACTTGGATTCAGAGTCAGAGTCATAGTCAGCATCTCATACTTGGTATTATTTGTAAAACTTTTTGTTCTTGCTCGCTGAATGTTTAGGTTCTTTTGGGTACTTTTCCTTCTGGATTTTGTTAACTTTGTTATTTCTGCTTTACACTTGTGTGTGTGTTTCTTATCTGTGTGTATATGTTTGTGAGTGTGTGTGTGTGTGTTTTGTATTGTCAGTGGATCGAAGGAGGAGTGAAGGGGGGTAGGATTGGTCTCTGTCTCTGCTGCTGCTCGACGCTATTCAATTTTCAATAAAATATGTAAATTTATACCGCATTCCTTTGCTGCTGCTTCTGCTGTTGCTGCTGCTGCTATTGCTGTTGTTGTTGGTCTGCTTGTAGTCTTTGCATTTGGCTCTTATCTGTGCCGTTTCTCATCGACAACATTTGATAGCTACAAGTTATGGCCAGCCATGTTGCTCTTCTTTCAACAACTACTCCATCCATCCATCCATCCATTCATCCAGTCAGCCAGGCTGCTATCCCTCTAGTATTTCAGTGCTCTTCGGCTTGCCACTAAGCATCAAAGTATGTTATTAATTTGTAATTTGTTTATGGTTATTTGTGGCATCAAATCAAAGGGCAAAGATTCAACAACTTTCACTCTGACTCCACTGACTCTAGAACTGTTGTTAAGTGAACTGTAACACTTAAAATATTGGTTGGCAAAAGGAAATTCTTTATATGCTCCTGTTGATGAATAACCTTGAGGAGTTGTCAAACACTTTAGATATCAATCTGTCTCTCTCACTCTCAGTCTGACTCTCTTTCTATCAGGTTGTGCCTACTGACCAGCAATGACAATTTGTATACAGCTTAAGGTTTATTTTAGGCCAACTTATTCGTCGTTTATTGTGTATAGATTTCAGCTAAGAAATAAATCTTTTCATTTTGAATTTAAATTTAAATATAAATAGACTTCAGATTAGATTTCATGAGTCTTAAAATGGTATATAATCATTTTGCGAAAATTCAATGGAATTCTATTATTATCCACTCCAAAGAAATAACTCTGAAATGCGAATATGTAAACATATTCAATTTACAGTTCCTTTCACTTTCACCTTGAGTAATTTCTTTATATAATTGAAACGTTAGAAGCTTGTAAAATGCTATTAAATTTTACTTTACTTTACTGTCTCCTTCGTTTCTGAATTATCTTTTAGCTTAAAGTAATATATATTAAATTATTTAATATATTAGATGCGACTGTAGAATATTAAATTGAAATTGAATTGCAATTGTAGTTAAGGTAACATACAGAAACTATATTAATATTTTGGAAGGGACTGTAGTTAAGGTAGCAGCTATAGTAATATATTGTCATTAATTATTGATTAGAGAACAACTATAGTAAAAAATTAGATTCAAGTCTACATTAAAGTTAACAAGAAACTTAATATATGAGACGCCAATGTAACTAATTGCTATAAGTATTATATTGGAAGCCACTGTAGCAAGGGGTGCACTTATTCTACACCACTGGAAACGGAATTTAATTAAAGAAGAAACTCTGCTACCATTTGGAAAAGCAACTGAACAAAAATATCCGCCTGCCCATTTACCCGTTTACCCGTTTACCCGCTAAACCGCTTCGCTGTTATGCTTTAAATGTTCATTCGCGTAATTATTATTTCACTTTTATAAAGGGTTTAATGTTTTCTCCCATTTTTATTATAATTCTCCCTTTGTTTGTATATTTCTTATGTTGAACTCATTTGCTGTATTAACATTTTGTTCATTTTGTGTTAATTATGGCAACATAATCAATCATTGAGACTCGATACTAGTAATCATTCTTCGTTCTAAGTTAAACAATCAAATCAAATATAGTTAAAAACGAATCAAATATTAAATGAATGTTATTCACGTTTCATGGCATGTGTGTTAGTTTACTTTAATCCTTTATATGCATGCCTCTGTGTGTTTTATGTGTGTTGTTTTATGCTTTGTTGTATGTATAGCTATGTTTTACTTTTGCATTTAACAAACATTCACTCATTTTCCCATTCATTCTATTCGTTTGCTCACTCAATTCATTCATTGTCATTTGCTCTGTGTATATTTATTCATGCATTTGTTTGCTTTTTGACGCATGTTTCCCACACATAATGTGTAAACAAAGTTGAATTAAAACAAAAAAGCGAAAAGCAAAAGCCAAAAAAAAAAAAAATCAACAGAATTAGAGAAAAAAAGAATATTAAAAAATTTAAGAGAAGTACAAAATAAAACAAAAAATGTCAAATAAGCGCAAAGTTAAACAAAAGCGTGGCACATAAGCCGAGGGACTGGGTAGAAAGGGAAACAACAAAGAGAAATGCAAAAAAAACAAAAATTTATATAGAACAACAATCAGAAGAACAATACACACACACACACACACACCCACATATATATACACATACACATGCAAAGCAATTTAATTGCTTGTCCAACAACAAAAAGGGAAATTCATATTGTTGGCTCTTCTTGTTGTTGTTGTCAATGTTAATTTTGTTGGCAGAGCACAAGTTCATAAATAAGTATGCATATAATTTTTTTTTGTTCTTTTATTTTAAGCTTTGTATCTTTGCTGCTAGAGACACCAACGCGCATACACACACATACACACACACAAACACATATACATATACTAAGCAAAACGCACTTAGAGAGTGGCTGGCAAATGGCAATAGCAAGCCCCCACCCTTAAGTCATAATAACAAAAAACTCTCTCTTTCGCTCTCAAGTTGCTTTCCACTTACTAAAACAAAAGTTAATTAGAATGCCTCATCATAATGCGAGGCCAACGGAACATCACACAATACACAGACAAAAGTTGCAGGCAGTAAATTAGATTAACAACAACCAAAACAAAAAATAACAAAGATACAGAGTAAGTGAGATAGAAGCGACAGCAGCAACAATAACAACAACAATGACAACAACAAGAGCGTTGACAAACAAACGCAACAAGCAATTAAAAATGTAAAATTTTCAGCAGCAACCACCCAACCAAATAGCCTCCCCATAAGCAAAGCAAAAATATTTATGTCATTTCATTGGCCGTCAAGTTGAATAAATCATTGCATACTTTTAGGTGCTGCGTTCTGCCCATTCTTCAAGCCGCGTACATCAAAGCAGTGCAAGCAGTATAAAAGTTTCTTTCGCTTTCCAGGCGCCATTATAAGTTTTATTGAAATTGTAATAAAATTGTTTACACATAAAAGATATGCATCAAAATAAACCATTAAAAACTGTACCAACTTCTATAAAGGCTTACAAGATAACAGAATGGAATGTTAATTACTTCTAGAATACGTTTTCTTAGCAAATAGAAGAGAATCTTTTTCTTTTAAACAGTTGAAAGAGTATAAATTTAAATGTTCATTATCGTCTTCCTATAGTTTCCTCAAGAATTGCTTTTAATTAATTAAAGTTTAACTTTATGCCACTTTCTGTTCGTCAGTTTTAATTTCTTTCGATAAGTTTATAGTATATTTAAAAGCTTTCAGTTTCCCCCAGATACGATCGGAGCTATAGTAAAAATCAGATTGCTATTTACTGTAAGTTATTATTAATATTTTTGTGTATATATTTTAACTCTTATCCTGACAGTTGTTGGTTAATTCGTCAGCTCCGTCAACTGTACATAGATAGAATTTTTGTTTTTTTATTTTTTGGTTATCAACTTTTAACTAACCATAATTTATGATACTCTGGGCCCAGTTTGAAGAAGTTTTTGCGGTTTGCTCAAGCGCTTTGGGAACACAGTTGTTGCAGTTGTTTCAGTTGTTGTTGTTGTTGGCTGTGTGTCCATGTCTTAAGCTATTTTTAAATGTGCTTAAGGAAGAACTTTTGGCGGCCTGGCATTTTGACAAATTTTTGGTCCAGCGTCATTTGGCCAAAAGTGTTAACGGGACTGTCGCTGCTTGGTTGCTGTTAGCTGTTAGTCTGGTAAGCTGTCCAGTTTGTTGTTGACGTTGCCTGTAATGATAGCCAAGAACTTGCAAGTGGCAATGGGTTTTTAATGAAGCTGCTTTACTTTACTTCTTAGCTGATTTAGTATACATTTTGCTATTTATTTTTTTGTTGTTGTCTCTGCTTTAAATCAATAGACGATTTAAAACTAGACCCATCTTATGATCATATTTTCCAACACGGCTGCTAAATAAATAACAGAACAAACTTTTCAATAAATAAAATTAAAAACTTTTGCTGCGCAACGGTCAAAAGTTGGTCACTAGGCGTCTCTAGCGATGGCGCCGCTTCTTCAAATTGTGCAAACAACACAAAAAAAAAGAAACAAAATATTAGAAAAAAATAAAACGAAAAGTAAAGCAAACATAAACTGAACGAACCAAAGAGCAGCCAAATAAGAGACAAAACGGCAGTATAGACAGGTGGACGGAATGCTAGAATGATGTAGAGGTAGTAAGACTAACAGCGCTCAAACAAACGCCAATTGACCATAAAAGTATATACACTTAGAGAAAAATTATATAGATATATATATAAGTGATAAATATAACTGCTATCTATTCGTGATATAAAGTATATGTACTCGGAGGAAGGGAAATTTCAGCTTAATTTAGTTGGTCGTCAAAATTTCTTTAAGTGTATATACTTAGTTGGTTGAAATACCTACAGAGATGGCACCAAATTAAGTCCAACTTTGAGCTGCCGAAGTTCGTGTTGGACCCTGCAGTCTGCAATGGAAGTAAACCAACTGAAGCGCGCTTGAGGTTTGAAAACAATCACCTTGACAGGGCAGTTGGTCAGTATTTGGTTTGTGTACAAGGAATTTCATTTACCATTTGGCTAAAACTTTTCTGACTCTCTGACCAGTCGGTCAGCTAGCCAGCTAGCCAATCAGTTGAGCAACTGAGTCAATGGCGAGTCGCGTTCCATCGCCTTGCGGATGAATTGGATTCTTGAGGGTTGGAGTACTAAATCAACTGAAAGTTGGTGCGAAGAAATACAGAAAAATCAAATTCGTAAGTGGGTGGATGTTTGTGGGTGGCAAAGGGAGATAAGAATGGAAATGGGAATGAGAATAAGAGAGAGAATAGGAATGGGAATGGCGGATGGCGGACGGCAGATGCTGTGTGAAGTGCGCAAAATGAATTGGTCAAGTGGAAAAAATTGGCAACGCGAGCGCGGAGGTGTTGAAAGTATTGAAATACATTTAATGAAAAAGTTAGCCAAGGACATGAAGGGAAGTAAAATAGGAAAGAAAGAGCGCAGCGTAAAACGTAAAAAGAAGCAATTGAGCAAACACAGCAAAGTTGATGTGATTTCGGTGTTAGCAATAACATCAGCAACAGCAACAACAGCAGAATCAGCAGCTAAAACGGAAGCACCAAAAACAAGGACTGAGCTTCTGTTAAACACTGATTGCGTTTTAATGCTTGTTATGGATAAATAGATAAGCACAATGAGAGAGGAGAATTCAATTTCAAAGTGTGCTTTACTAACAGCAGCTTTCATATATGCTTAAGAGAGCAATAAGAGTCAGCTGGTTAACTTATGCACCCTGTACGCTTTCAAGTGTGTGTAAATTAACATAAAATTATCCTTTACATAGATATAACAGTTATGTTAGCATTAATAAAATAGTGCGATCAAGAGAGAAATGTTGGAGGTGCTAACGGAACATATTTAAAAGAGAATAAGCAAGTTTTTAAAAGGTACGCTTAATATTTGACTTGAAATTAGTATATATATGTATATATATATGTATATTACGTAATGGTTTTCATTGGTTTTACACTTATTATTATAATTTTCTTTAATATTCTTTCTAGAACAATTCTAATAAACTCCTCCCACTGTTTCGCTCCTTAGTTTATTTGACTTTGAAGAGTATTAGGTTCCAGATGCTTTTAACTACTTATTCTCCACCCATTTTAAGTATTTGGCCCCTTGTTCCCTTACTCTGACCTTTATGCAGAGTTCTGTTAAGCTTTTGCAGTGTGGATAACAAATGGGGAGCTTCTTTTTCTACTGCCATACAGATATTCTCATTTTTAACTGCTTGGCATTTGCAAACTGCAGCGTCATTTAAACTTTTCTCATTTGGTGGCAGCGCTGCAGCAAAAGCACATTGGCAACGGGCAAAACTTTGCTGTACATTGGCACTGACTGGAGGTGGCTTTAAGCCCATACTGACTGTGGCTGGGTTGGGAATTGAGAAAGGGATCCAATAAGACGTTGGCCACCTATCACATGGATATTGTGCTAAACGATGCAGCTTGTCATTGTTTGACCAAACATTTTTAATATGCGTCTAATTTGTCGCAGGAGTCGACGCATTGCGGCATAGTTTTCGGTCGGCGCAGCCGCAGGTGCAGCTGTACATAAAGATGAAGCTGCAGCCTTAGCACTTTTTGTATTGAGTTTGAGTTGTGTCCCGTGACAACGGCTATTGTTTAAATTCAATTCCCGTCTTTGTCGTCTCAACTACTTTGAAAAGTTTTCCTGGCATATTCTATGTACTAAGCAGTAGCTCGTTCTTCGTTCTTGTTTACCCCTCGCGCTTTCCACTTTCCTTTAGTTATTGTTTGACTTTCAGTCTCGAATGATTTACCTTACAAGATAAACAGACGACGCCGGCGCTGATGCCACAGCAGTAAAACGAGCAGTAAGAAGGCTTTGGGTTTTGTCTGAGCAGACCCAAGTTTGACTTTTGTCTTTTCTCTGTGCCTCTGCCTGTATCTGTGTGTGTGTGTGTGTGTGTGTATGCGTGTATTTGTATGTGTCAGAGCTTCTGGATAATGCGCTTGAAATTGTTGCCAGAAGTTGCGTCTATGTTTCCTCACTAACTATATATATGTTTATCCCTCTTACTCTGTCTTTCGGCACATTGGGCTTGGCAATGCAATTTAAACTCTTTGATAACTCCGAAAAGTGCATTTGGCTGACGATGCGTCGGCGTCGACGTCTTTTGCATTGCGCTACAATACCAATGCCACTGGCAGCACTACCAGTGCAACTGCCAGCGTTATCAGTGGAAGCGGACAACCAAAAGACAAAGGGGAAGAAAAGAGGACACATGAAAATACAATAGCAAAAGTTTGATATGAAAGTGCAGTGTAGCCCGCGTCGCGTATTGCAAAACTTTTCAATTGTAATCTTGTCTTTTTTTCGTTTTCATTTTACTTTTTGTTTTCCTGCTGTCTTTGCGTTAACTCTTACTGCTACTTTTGCCTCTTTCTGATTGCGTTGAATTTTGAACGATGCCTGGCCGATAAATTGCAAAGAATTCTCAAATTCTACCCCCAACAAACTAAACTAAAAAAGAAATTAAAATCAACTTTCATATTTCAACTTTCAACTTTCAACTTTAAACCTAATCTAAAAATAATAATACCAAAAACAGTAGACATAAATTTATTTCACAGATATTTCCACTCTGCAACACTCTTTTCACTTCAATTCTAGTTCCTCACAAATGTCACTCAATTACAATCGTATCTTAAAGCTTCTCTACTTATAACCAACATTCACTTAACTTTTGCTCAAATCTTATTTGTTCTCAACCAATTACTTCGCTCTGATATTCTCTTACTGTCAATACCATTTAATACGTTTTCTTTTTCTAAACTTTTTTCATTCACATTTTATATTTATATTATGTTATGTTATGTTTTTATGTTTGCTTGTCGCCGAGTAAACCAACTGATATAATGGCAATCAAAGCAAAATGAAAAGCAAATGAGCTTGATACAAAACATAATTCAGGAAGAAAAAAATATTGAAGGTAATATGATAACAATAAATCAAAATTGTTCTTAGGAGAATTTCAAAGAACTCTCCAACAACTTGACTTGAATCGTACCACAACTTAGATAAACCGTAAGGTAAATCAAAGCAACCTTAACTTTAGCTGGAGAAACAATAGTCAAATGTTTAAAGTTTTGCTTAAACTTATTGGGAATTATAATTGATTGTTAATTCATATTGTCCTTTCTTTTCCTGTCACTTCTTCACTCTACATTCGTTGACAATTCTTTTAGCGCGTTGGCTCAGTGGTTAGCCTTACCGACTGAGATTTATACTGAAGGCGAGTTCGACTCGCGGGCTGTAAAGTTTTTATTATATTATTTTTATTTTATTTTGTTTGTAATATTAGTTACATTAATTAGAGTTTAATTGTTGATAAAAATAATAGTATAATAATAATCTTTTTGGTTGTTTACCTAAAAATATATGCGCACAATGGTTTAAAGTGCGTGTAAAACTGTGTTAATGTGTGCGTTTGTGAGTGTAGGCAAGGGGACTCTCGTAGTGGAGTACACTCGACTATAGATTTTATACCTGTTATAATTTATATTGCTGTGTGTAATAGTTTCTTTTCAGTGTGTCCCTATCGGGTTAGAGCGTTCCGCTAAAGCTATTTTGCTATACTAAAAATGGTTTTAACACATTAAAATTTATGGTAAGTTTTAACAGAATATAATTTAATATTGCTTAAATTGTAAATATATTAGATTTATTGGGAATGTATATATATTTTATAAGTATTGTAAACGTTCCCACTCAGATCAATCCATTTGCCTGTTTAGAATTGTCAAGTTGTTTATATGTATTAAGTACGAATACATATATGTACTTTTATGTTAAACAGTCTCTTACTTGATGTTATGTTGACGTTAAGTTCAATTAGACTTAAGTATATATATATAAGCATAGCATTCGCTGCTATAAGTTGGTGTTTATGGTTTTGTTTTGCTTAATGCTATCGTTCTCCGCTTTTTTCACTCCAGACATCAGTTAACTGTCTAATGAAAACCACATTCTTGTCATCATATTTTTAGTTTTTCTTTACTTTTTCCTTGGATTGTCTTTAACTGTTTCGCCGCGTCATCCTTAGGCGAACTCCGTTAAGTTAAAGCTTGGCTGTTATAAAATATGTCACGTGCTCGAATGTCCGATGCGGGCGATGCCAATAAGTGAAGGGACACATGTTCTAGTTCTAGCTTGTGTTGCTGTTCCTTGGGCTACATTCTGTCGTCACCTTCTGTTCCATACCATAGTTCTCTGTTCGACCCAAAACTTGTCACTTTTTACGCGCAGCTGCAGTTTATTTTAAGATTGGCCGCGTACTTTGTCGCCTTGTTTTGGCGTCCTCGTTGACGCTTGGTTTACTTTCTGCTTTTGTTGTTGGTATTTTTGTTGGTATTGTTGTTGTTGTTATTGCTGCTGCTGCTGTTGCTGTTGATGTTAGTGTTGTCCCCGCTGTGTCCTTTGGCCGGGCCAGAAAGTTTTGTACCAGGTTACCCCCTGCCTCGATTGTTTTAACACTTGTCGCTACTTTTTAGCTATTTTGATTTTTAAGAAACAAAAACTGAAAACTTTTGTTGCTGATTTCTTTTGCAATTTTCAAGAAAGAGAGAGCAGCGAAGACAGGGAGAGTGAGAGAGAGAGATCCGAAAATAGCCAAAACGGCAAGGGGCCAAAATTGAGAACAGTTGAACAGGAGCAGGTCCAGAAACAAGAACAGGAGTTGGAAAAGAACCAGGAGGTGGCATGTCTCCATCATGTGCGAAATAAGTTTCACACTTAACGACATAACAAGTTTTAGAGAACGTCGACGACATCCTCGTCCAGGGTTGTCAACGGAACCCCCGTTGTGTTTTCAGCATTCCTTTTAAGGAGGTCATTCTATCAAGTGTTATTGGCCAGGGCTAACCAGTGCTGACCATTGGTCCAGTGCTAGCGATTAGACAATTTTGTTTTCTATTGTATTATACCAATATTAGGACAATTCATTTAACGTAATCCACCCAGTTTCGAATTTCACTCGTTTAAATGTTTTTAAGAACTACTTCAATTTAGTTTACGTCGTCTTGATAGGAAGGAAGGAAAGGAATTAAAGAGGCTGTATCCAACCCTGGCTTCTTATATAGGACATTGCCCAAAGTGTTATGGTCATATTGTGGGCGCGTTCTGTCTAATGAATATGACGGCTATTTTGGGGCGTCGCCAGCATAATACATATTAGGTGGAGTAACTTTAGTGTAGCTTGGGTTAGGTTCGGTAAGTTGGGTAAGTCGGGTAAGTAGGTAGTTAGATAGGTAGGTAGGTGAGTTGTGTAGGTGGGGTAGTTTCGGTCATCAGCGAGTACAATATGTAATTTAATTTCATGCATTGCCTGGCTAATGCGCTTTCGCGCTTAAAAGTATGCTATAAGTAAGGAAAAGTGCGCAAATGTGCTTAACAAAAATAAAAGTTTGGCTGACATTGGGGCGTGAGCTGGCATGAGACATAAGGCAAAAGGCATGAGGTATGTGGCATGAGGATTGCGTTCGGTATGAGAGCATTGTGGGGGACTGTGAGGAAGACTCATTTCTAGTGTCGTCAGGCAGCGGCCTGGAAACAATGCGCGACATTCAGGCGACATTGTTGCCAAAGCTTTTTACAACTCACATGAGTCCTCCTTATGGTTGCTACCCACTTTCGCATTTTGTTTTTACCCATGCCCACTCCCTACCCTCTCATCCGCATGCTCTCATTGTCATTTGTTTGCGCCACAGCAGTTGTAGCATATTATCTAAATGTGTTGCATGCGTGTTAGTGTATGTTTCTCTATATGTACGACTTCTCTATAAATATATATATATATTTATATGTATGTGTGTGTGTACCTCCTTGCTCCAGCTCTCTCTTACTCTGTCTCCCACTCTTTCTCTCTTTCTTTTTCTCTATGATTTGTTGTTGTAATGTGCTTTAATGTGAAAAGTTTTTAATGCTTAAGCTAGGCGTCGCTGCCAACGCTGCCTCACTTGCGCTTAAACCAAAGAGCGACTCATGAAAACGGAAAGAGCAGAAACAGATGAAGATGATTCTTATACAGCTACTCTCTTTCTATCACACACACACACACACACACACGCATTCACACACAAATACACACACGTATTGTGCTTACACTTATTTTCTTTGCTCAGTTCTTCTTGCTGCGTTAGTTGGCAACTTTTATTTGTGGTTTTTTTATGTAAATGCGCCCAAGTGATAAGGCAACTTTTCGGCTACTGCAGCAAGCTATATGTAGAATGAACAGAGTGGGATGCTTGGCTATTGGGGTTGGGGTTAGAGTTGAGTTTGGGCTTGGAGTTGGGGTTGAGGTTGGACAGCTAACAACTGGCATGGGGTAAAAGGGGGCAGCCACTGTTGCTGTCATGTACTGAAAAGCAGCAACATGAACATGTTGCGAAATGCTATGCTTGTTGCTATTCATATTGTTGTTGTTGGTGTTTTTACTGTTATTGTTGTTGTCATTGTTGTAGACATTGTTGTTGCTGTTGTTGTTGTTGCTACTTGGAAATTAAATTTCAGTGACTTTGTTGTTTATTAGCAGCCAGGGACTCAGAAATGAGATTGCATGGAAAGGGTATTATGACTATCATCACTGCTATGCTATGCTACAGATCAAGTATGTTACTGTCTCTGAAGTTAATTAGAATAACGGTAAAAAGAAACTCAATTGGACCAACAGAGAAAAAGATTACATAAAGGTAAATATAATCAAAGATATATTTCGAACTAAAAGAGTTTCAATTCTTACTTTTAATGAAAGGTTTCTCGCTTTAAGAATTTCATTATTTAAAGTAAAAGGCAATGAATGAAAGTGTATTAAATTGAATTATATACCATATACCTTTACCATACTTACCTTTAATTAAGATACATAGATTAAGCTAATCACAATGTGTTCTAATATTCTTTACTATATAAAAGTGTGATTGCCGGATATGTTTTAATTGAATGACAATATATAGAAAACAGGAAATGAGGATGTCAATATTGGGTTGAATATCATCAGTTTATTATTAATTAATATATTATGAATTATATATATTATTAATGATCTGCCACTAATTGGTAGCGCTATGGAAGTAGATATACATAATAATATAATAATATTTGTGTAAGGACACCCTCCAGGATCTCAGATTAAGTCAGTGGCGTGTCCTTACTCGTATCCTTTTACCTATTAAACTGATGAATGCTTATTAGAATCTACTCCATAATAAACATATCTTATACTTATATTCTTATTGTATACAAGTCGTTAATATAGAGTATCACTGTATCATAGTTATTCACATTTGCTCAATATTGTATTCGCTTCTCTTTTGTATGAGTCTCTCATGCTCTGCTAGGCATACATATTCCAGTCTCTGTGTAAATTAGAGAAATTTACGTTTATTATTATTTTTAGTGGCAGTCGCTTGTCATAGCCTGTATCAGAGCTCATCTCCATCTCTACTTCTACACCCATTCAACTATAGTCCATTGTGTCGAGGACTCATCCCAACTCATCTGCCTGGGCATCTGTGTTATATTTATGTTTTTCAGTCGGCTTTAGCTTTCAGCTTTTAGTTTTCATCTGCTGTCGCCTTTTGTGTATGCCGTTTCTGTGTGTGTATGTGTGTGTGTGTTCGTTGTGAATAAAGATAACATGGAAACGCTACGATGTGGGACTAGAACTCTCAACTAGTGCCAGCCAGTATGTAACCCCTGCAGTGCCCTGTTGGTATAAGGACAGGATCAGAGACAGCTTTGAATATAATATTCTGGTGCAACTTTAGGACTCTGCATGATAATTATGGTCGCTGCAGGCGATAATTGCCCACTAAACGCACCATAATCGCACATGTGTGAGTGTGTGGCGGTTAACTCACTATATGTATATGTATTTATTTGTGTGTGTATGTGTGTGTATTTGTGTGTGTCTGTGGGTGGCATTTCTAACTGAAAGCTAAAACCGCACCCGGAAGCCCAGCCTCGGTCAGGCCTATAAAAAAAGCTGAGAATAATAACTCTTGATGTGGAAGCTGCTGCTTCCTGGTCAGAGCAAATATTCATTGTGCAACTGTCCCTAGACACTTGAGACGAACTTTTGCTTCATGTTTAATTACCAGGCGCTACATTATCAAAAAAAAAAACATAACACAAAAACAAAAACAAAAAGAAGAAAAGAAATGAATACTAAAAGTAACAATAAAAATAAAAAACATATTAAACATTTTTGTTAGCCGCTTGGGCAACAGTTGACTAACAGTTGCATTCAACTCCCCCCCCAATTAAACTGCTTCCATCATTCGATTCAAGTTATACGAGCTGCTTTATACTCAAACAAGTTTGTGCTAATTATACCCTGTAAACATTGAATGAATTACAAGCTGCGATCCTTTCAATCTTTTTCTTTTCTTTACTAGATTTCTTACTATAGAATTTATATTTGAAGTAGACGGGATTGAATCTCTAGTATGTCCTTCTGTTGATTTAAATTTGATTTAATGTTCAAACAGGATAAAAGTTAAGCTTCATATGGAAGACATTCTACCCAAGTTGAAAGAAATCACAATGAGTATTTAATCTTGCAGTTTCTTTTGAGTTTAACTGCTGCTTTTTTGAGTTTTATTCAAGTCTTAAATTGTTGGATTTTTATATGTGTGTATATTCCCCATGGTTGGCATTGTTTGGCAGCAGCTTTGTCATTTAAAACATGCAACATTATTGGCTTATTGGCAGATAAGTTCCGGCCGTAAACTATTTTTCTTACATTTACGTGACGAAGTGGATGTGGTTGGAGTAATGCCTCTTCGGCAACTCATTTTTTTTTAAAGATCTTTTATGCCGCCCACAAAATGGGAAAAATATTATGCTTTATCCTTTTTAATAGTCAATCGTTTTGCAATTTTCCTCGAGTTGCCGGAAACACACACATACACAAAGAAGAAAAAAAAATGAATATAAAAATAAATATATAAAATGGAGGAATTAATTTTGTTTTAATGCTCGTTGCGTTTGTTAGGGATTTGCGAAGGGTTGCGAGATTGGCAATCCGTTCGACACTTGGGCTTGAGTCTGAGCCCTGAGCCTGTGCCTTATCAGCGCTATGGTACAGTGTACCATCTATACTCAAAGTATGAGTATAGGAATAACAAAAAGGACGTTACCGACGTAGGTGTTGTCAGGTGTGTCGCCTGCTCTTCTATCTTTTACCTTTTCCTTCTGTTATTTATTGCAGTTTAAGTGAGTTGTCAGCCAGTGGCCAGCATGCTGAGCATGGAGCAACTACCGCCTCCCTCTCCCCCCACACATAACATCATCAAGCACTGTTCGGGCATATAGCCAGAATAACATACACTTGACATGCGGGCAGGTACTACATCTATGCTACAGATAATGTGTTTTTAATTGAAAGTTAAGGCAGTTGAAGCCGCCAACGCCAGAGCTAAAGAAAGCGTTGGTAGAGCTGGGGTTTAAAGCGATTTTTTCTTTGTTTTCTTTTTGGTTTAAACAGGATGAAGGGTTCTTTCGGACATATACATATACAGTTGATTTTCCCAGTAAAAAAGTTTGAACATAATTTAAGCTTAAAAATATATTTATTTAAAATAAGGTAATGAGATTTAGCCCTTATTCCCATCTAACAATGAGATATTGATAGGAAATATAAATAATCCTTTTATACAGGATATTTGAACAGCGAGCAGACTCAATTCTGCTACATCCATTATATCGATTCGATTTAAAATTTAATTAAAAATACACATAAACAAAATATTAAATCCCCATATGAAAGGATTTTTAACTGATTGTATAGGCCTTAGAAAGAATGAAAGAATCATAGAATGAGAGCAGGAGAGTGGGTAGCATATGAGATACGAGTTTATGTATAGATATGCATGTAGATTATTAAAAGATATATTTTAAAAAAAGTAATAGTAATCCATTCAACCTTTTGAACAGTTGCCGTTAGCATCGCTAATTACTCTTTAAACTCTTTTGATACGAGTAACCCACGCAGTAACACTTTATATCATATACCAAGGGGCGCCATGTGAGAGGTGAAAGGTAAGAGATAAACTCTCCAGATTTCAGCTTCAGTTTTTGTGTACCTTTCTTCTGTCTACTTGGTGTCTGCATATCCAATTTATCTATACATCTTCTTTCTACTCTTCTTTCTATAGGCTTCGCACCGCATGAACAAGATATTTGGAAGCTGGTCTGATCCTGTCCCGCTTCCTGTATACTGCTGCTGTTGGTGTTGTTGGTTTTGTTGTTTCTGTTTCTGCTACTTGTTTTGGTTCTGGTGTTGCCGTGCCCTTTGTGCCCAGGTACTTGGCTGGTAGCTTTGGCCAACACTTTTCACGTTGCGCGAAATTTATCATGATTCCATTACATAATTAAATCCGTTTTAATAGAAACTTTGCACGTCTTTGTTGCCATTGTTTTTGTTGCTGTTGCTGCTGCTGCTGCTGTTGTTGTTGCTGTTGGTGCTGTTGCTGCTGCTGCTGCTTTTGAGATGTATTTGGCAAAGTTTCGTCCTGGCGAAATTGAAAAACAAAACAGCAAAGGCAGCACCAAAGTTGTCGACTGCCTGCTGCCTGCTGCCTGTGTGCCTGCCTCTGTGTATTGGAGTCGGCGTTAGCATCAGCATCAGCGTCAGCATCAGCGTTAGCGTTGACGTTGGCGTTGGCGTTAGCGTTAGCTTCGCTGTTGTTGCGCAAATGAAATTAAGAAAGTAACCAACGAAGAGAGCTCACCAAAGTTGCTCTCGTTCCTAACATCGCATTTCCTTGCGATGGCTTGCCAGTCTGTCCTGGTTACCCCGGAATTTTCCCCTACACCTATGCGATAGCTTGGTGAAATGCTTTGCTTTATCTGCTGCTGCCATCTCTTCTCTTTATCCATGTGCACTCCATCTCCATCTACGTCTACGTCTACGTCTCTGCCAGCTGCTCTTCCGCTCTACGTCGACTGCTTTTTGTCTTGATAAATTACCCCGTCCTTGGCAGAGACGTTGGCAACTGGGGCGACACTGTAAAGTGATATTTTTATTTGGCAGTCTACCACCCCACAATTTCCTTCAATTCTTCACCTTCATCCTACATCCTTCCTCCTTCATCGTTCAGCTGCCTTAAGCCCCAGCAATGCCTGCAAACATTTTTAAATCTTGCCAAATTGTTAACGATGCGAAAGTTGCTACTGAAACGGTAGGCGGGTTGCCAAGAGGCGTGGCGCGTACCTCGGTTGACGGCAAAGTTTGGTAAATGAAAATAATTTTCAGTTGGAAAATTATTTAAAGTAGTTCATTAAGTGGCTGCATTTTTGTACAAGTTTAACTATTTGTAAACTATTTCATTTTGTTTCTCTTGTCTCTTTTTATTATTTTTGTTTTTTTGCATTTTCCTTTTCATTCCATTTTCATTTTATCCTTTTCTACTTGTTCATTTTCTTTTCATTATTTTTGTTATTATTTCACTCTCTTATACTACTATTGTTTTGCTTTTTATTTCTTTCGCGCTCTTAACTTTGCCACGGGAGAATCTACGACAATAAGTTATAGACTTCCAAAGAAAGATTGAGAACAGTACTAAAGGATATTCTGCAGGAAACTCTAAAGACTGAAACATCAAATTAAATTCCTTTACTCAGTTAGTACTGTCATTTGTCGTAGATTATTTTATATATTGATCACTTAATTAGTCAATCAGTTACAGTTTCATGCTTTCTATACTTAATAAAGGAAAATATTATCTTTAGAGTATTATTGAATTGTGTTTCTGTCCAAAAGGATGTTGTTTTATGACTGTAAATAACTGAAGCTATAAATATTTTATTGCTCAAAGCAAACTGTAAGAGAACACAAACATCAATTATGCTGCGATGCAGGCAACTGTTGTATGCAGATGACGTCAGCAGACTGCAACATGACACACGATGAGTCACAATACATACAACTGCAGAATCACACAAATTTTGCAATAATAATTGAAGCTTGTTGTTAGTTAAAGATGCTATAGTGGTTGCCTTTATGTCTGTTAACCTCCTTTAATTGGTTTTTGGCTTAGAACCAAAAAGGATTCGTATATTCATTTGTCATTGTATTCCTATTCCCTAAGCTAGATATGAGTATGTGTAATTTGAAACCTCACAAAACAGGAAACATTTTCATTGTTCTGTATTGTATACGTAACTGTTGCATAGTTTTAATTGTCAGAGAAAAAAAGTAGAAAAAATTACTATATCCTTACATATTTACTTTGTTGTCCTTTACTCACTCACCCGAAGGCAATCTACGAGTGTGTCCTGCACAGTACAGAACAGTGTGTATGTATCCTGGCTTAAGTTTTTAGTTTCTTTTTTTTTTTCATTGTCATTATGGGTTTTTCGACTAGGGTTCCAGAGAGAGCGAGAGAGATATAACTATATCTGAACTATAAAGCAACATGGCGTCCTCATTCCAACTAGTTAAAAGAGTTTGGTTTGAGCTTCTTCTGTGCAATGCATAATTTTGGCCGCTTAATAACATTTTAATTGTTGTTGTGGGCTTTGACCATTGAGTGCGATGAGTGCCAAGCAAGCAGTAGGTGCATCGGTTGAGAGGTGCAGAGGAGGAACAGCAGCAGCAGCAGGGCAAGAGCCATCGTGCAGCGGCTGGCGTCGAGCATTTACCGAAAAATTTCATGCAGCGCTGCCCCCGCATTATTATTATCATAATGAGTCGTGCGGTCGAGTTGCTGTCTGTGAGTGGTTTCTATAAAAAGCAAAAAGTGGGGTTTATGCTCTATGTATGTGTATGTGTTTGTATGTGTATGTGTTTGCTGACAGGAATGTTGCATAATGTGGCTCCGCCAGCAGCTCGCAAAGCATTCAAAAATTATGCATGCTGCGGTATTCGTTCTCTGTTATTTTTTTGTCGTAATTTTTGTTTTTTCATCCATTGTTTTCAGTTCGTTGTTGATTTTTTTTTTTTGCTTTTTTTTGTTTTTGTTTTTTTAGTCCGTTTCAACGCAAAATAAATTCAAGTTGGCTCGGCGAGTCTATTTAGATTTAAAATAGCGCCACGCCTCGCTGAGTTTATTACCGTAAGCGAGTTTAAAGCGGTTCCGGAAGCGGCTACAAGGTCGCTTCTTGGTGTTGGGGTTTGGGTGCGGTTACGCTTACAGATCCTACTGTATAGTACTGCTGTTACTGCTGCCGCTTAGCTTGGCTTATCAACTTGCTATTAAATCTTTTTCGGCGCTCCAAAAGAAAAAAAAAAATGAAAAGAAAAAGAAAAAGGAGAAGAACTTTGCCTACGTACAAGTATTTTCGCACCACCCGCCACGCCTCGCTGATAAGCAAAATTTCAGCGAAAATTTATTTGATGTGTTTTATTGTGCTGTTAAATTTCGCGTGGCGCACAAAATGCCACAAGCCGAAGGCAGAACGACAAACAAACAAACCAACAAACAAACAGTCAACATCCAAAACAGTCTAAGCCAACTCCTACATCTAACTACCAATCTTTTGCCCCAGCCAAAATCCAAATGTCTGGCACTTCAGCTCGCTTAGCTCTATCAGCCTGCCCGTTTATCATCTGCAGAGCTCACTCCGTCTCACTCTCTTTCTCTCTCTCTCTCTCTCGCTCTCTCTCTCTTGCTCTCGGTTTGCTTTTTCTACGAGTTCTTAGCTATTTTGTACATTTATTTTCTTATTTTCTTGTACCTCACCTGCTTCTCAAGGACTGTCACCAAAGTTCATTAAGTGGGTTACCTGCCAGTAGATACCTGTAAATGCCAAAGATATAGCCAACTTTAAGGTTTTGCTTAAGTAATGTCTGCATTTCTATAAATAGATTGAGACAATTTTAAATAATACCTTTATTATATACTTCATTAACAACTCAAACCCAATGGATTACTGGCTGAACGTTGAACTTATATATAGTAATGATCTGAACTCGAATATTATAGATTCAATTTAATATAGCTAAGAGTTTTTTTTTCCATTAGTGCAAAGGATTCTACTTAAAGTAAAGACCTCTTTCACTTAAACAGAGTTTGATTAATGATGTGATTAATGTTGACTGGAAATCCTAATAGCTTATTGTTGAACGAAGACTTTTATTAATATGGGCTATAAGAAAACTTTGCTTAAGTTTTTCCATTATAATTTCAATTTCTATATGCCATTTAAAGCTCTTTCAGGCACATCCTATAAAGTTGGCTAAAACACAAAGAAACACATTGAGGTAAGCATTGACATATACCCCTGTGTTGCTCAGAACATAAACAAGCTATTATCAACAGGCGTTCAGGAGCAAAAAAATGCATTTTCCAGTGAACAGTCCAAAAAGGACGAAAACGAAACGAAACGAAAAGGATTATCGTTTATTGCATTATTTTTATGCGATGAACGCGCGTCGATTAGAAACTAAAAATGTATTTTTGTGTGTATTTCTATTGCCGTTTGCTTCTGACTGGGCTGAGTGGGCAGAGTGGCTCAGAGGACGAACTAAAATTGTAATAAAAATTGTAAGCGAAACGAAAAGGAAAAGGACATTTATACCAACGAAATGGTGACGTAGAGACTGTTGAGAGACGTAGACGTAGAGTGGAGCTAACAAAACGAAACGAAACGAAACGCGAAATGGGGCAAATGGCAATCGCATTTGGCGCAATGCATTGCCAAGCAATAGTAATAGCAACAGCAAAAGCAACAGCAACAGTAATAGCAACAGCAACATCAGCAATCGGTAGCAACTATCAGCAGTTAACAACAATATTGGCACCTTTAGTTGGCTGACTGCTTGTTGCCTGGCTAACTGTGAAATTGTGTGGCCATAAAACGTGCGCAAAAGTACAAGCGCAAAAGGCGCCACAAAGTATGCAACAACAATGCTGTAAGTGCAACTACAACTGCAACAAAACAACAACAGCAAGAGCAATTGTAATAGCAATTGTAACTATTACACCAAATTTCTAGCAATTGCTCAACAGACAAAAATCTTGTATGCCACATGGCGTATACGTGTTAATTTCAACCAACGATTATACAGCCACAGTCAATCATACTGTCAGTCATTCAGTCAGTCAGTTAGTCACTCAGTTAACCAGTCAGTTAGTCAGTCATTTTCATGCAGTTTAGTTATCCAGTTACTTGAAACGCGAAACCCGGAAAATCCAGTAAATTGGCCGTTTGGTTCTTTAACGTGAGCGTTCTATAAATTTTAAGGCTGTCAGAGTCAGTACGATATTCCTGTACTGGACTTGGCCCAAACGATCCGTTAAGTGCACTTTCTAAGCCATTTTCAATTTTCCACATATAACCATACTAACAGTACCAGTTATCTGTCTTTTTTTCGGCTACTGACCGGCAAAACACTATATTTAGCGTTCTGTATAAGTAATGATGTGACGATTTGGCAGCAACAGCAACATCAACAGCAAAGGACAAGCGAAACAGAGTTGCAACCATTATCCCCTTTAACCAATACACTCTTTACCACAGTTTATTTCCTCTCTGCGTCTCTCTCTTTCTCTTAGCTTTCATCCATTTACCTTCAACATTATTCTATTTGCAACCTGCGGACCATCAAAGTAGCTGCCGCTTTATACTTGTATATAGTAGAAGCGTATTTCTCGTTCACTTTACTTTATGTGGGCGTTCATTGAGTGGGTAGCAAACTTAGTTCATTGAACCAGTTCTATGCAACTGCCTGATTGTATTGTATGCACGTAGTTCAAGGCTCTTTTTGTGTGTATTTAAATTGTCCTCTAGATACTGGGGATATATTCACTCTAACATGCAGTTTGACGTGTGAATTTTAATAACTGAACAAATAATAATAAAATAAAAATAAAATAAAAAAATATATTAAAAAATATAATAAGTAAATAAAATATACTCTATATATATTGTTATTAATATATATAGTTTAATATAATACATTTGTTTGTTATAAATTATTTACAGGGTATTTGATTTTCATGCAGTTGCTGATGTTGTTATTTTACTTGTTTGTTGCTCTTAAACAAAACTTACTTTGCCTTGCACTTTGGGCATACATTTCGAAAGTAGCTTAAAGGTTTCAGGCAACTTGAGATGCCGAAATGTCTAGTTGCTCTAGCTCTTTATTTAATTGTTGTTGTTGTTGATGTTGTAGTTGTTGTTGTTGTTGTTGTTGTTGTTGTTAATGTTGATGTTGCTACTGTTTGTGACAAGGCCAACTAATTTGTACACTTCATTTTAGTTGGAGTCAGGGAGACGCTTCAGGCTTGAGGAGAGAAGCAAGCCGAAATCTAAAGAAAAACCAAACGACAGTTGCCAAAATAAGACAATTCCCACAATGTAGACAGCAACTCATTGCTTAAGGGAGCAACGTTGCTGCTGTTGTTGCTTTTTGCCTGTTTTCTTCAGCTGCTGCTGCTGCTGCTGCCTCTGCTTTTGCTGCTGTCTCTGCCTGTGTTGGCTGTGTAAAATGTAATGCAATTTCATGTCAAAAACTAACAGAGCGACAGCCAGAGCACGAAACTTTAAAGTGATATTTTTGTGTAGGTAAGTGTTGCACACCTGTCGAGCTGTTGTTATTATTATTGTTGTTGTTATTGCCTTGCTATTACTGTTGCTGTTGCTGTTGCTGTGGCTGTAGCTGACGTTGCTGCTGTCTTGGTTTTTGCTGTCAGTGCAGCACTAACACCAACAGCAGACATAGAAGACTGGCAACAGTAGATACAAATGCCAGTCATGCGCCGCAAGAAAACAAACTTTTGTTGCTTTTGTTGTTGTTGTTGCTACTGTTGATGTTGCTGGTGTTGCCTTGCAAGTGCTTGCCACCATTTACCAACATCTGATTCTTTAAACTCAACCGCAGTAACACGACGCTTACTTCCGCTTATGAGCGTTAAGCAAAATACACACTGACATAGACGAATACACAGAGACACACACACACACACACACACACACACACACACATATACATTGAGAGTCCTTTGACATGCATGTTTCGGTCTTTAGTCGTTCAAGTTCTACATTTGTTCAACGTTTGGCTTAGTCCTTACAAGCATACACACATACAGATACTCATCCTGTCGCGTCCTGTCTCGTCCTGTCTTTCAGATGTCTACCGCTTGTGCAGTTTTGTCAATGCTTCCACCTTACTCAACTGCTCACCTCGAAGGCAGCCACTAGAGTTATGACAAGACAGCATAGACCTGCCACGCCTCTAGATGGTAACGCCTTATGACACTGTCTTGGCACTTTCTTGCGCTTAGTTCAGTAGCTAGGCAGTTGCAGGGACGATTGTGGCAGACGCAGGCATTGCAACTAAAAGTGCAACAGGAAGCGTTAAAGGTGATTCACTTGTTTGTTTCTTGTTTGTTTGCAATTTGTTGTCATTATTTTTCTTGTTATTATTGTTGTAGTCGTTCTTGTTGTTGTTGTTGTTGTTGTTGTTGGTACTCTGTTGTCTTGTATTTGGTTGTCGCATTGAGCTTCAAGTACAAATCGTTATGGCAACATTATGTCACATTGTGTACTGAGAGTGTTGCCTGAAAGAATCTGAGTTGATCGGGATATTAGTCTGTTTCCTTTTGTGTGATTTCTTTAATCAATTCTAATCTGAATGATTACCTTAGGCTATACAGGAAAATAGAATATTAAAAACAAAATAATGATAAGCTAAAAGGAAATAACAAAACATTATCAAGCGCAGCAGATGCAGTTTATGTAGCCTGAAGGCTTCTGTTCGTCTTATGTTCTATAAAAGTGATATTCCCCATTGTATTATAAAAGTTGTGCTTCTTCTTAAGATCATTAGCTTTATACGATTCGTATATAGACCATACTAAAAATGTATCTATTTGCATGTAAGAATTGGCAAAATGGAAAAGGAAACAGAAGATTTGTTCAAGTCAATATTCGGTTGTAGAAGTGTTATAGTATAAGTATATATATATACGTATTGTTGGTCATATCAATATTGGTTTGGCCGGCACTTGCCTCGAATTACCGTTAAAATCGTATTGGATTGAACCAAAACAAGCTTTGCTGACTGTGTCCCATTGTGGCTCGGACAAACTTCAATTTCATGTATCCAATTCTTATATATATTTTCATACAGTTCTCTATGTATTGTATTTGTATGTGCGTGTGTAAGTGTGTGTGTGTGTTTATGTATGTGTAAGTGTATGTGTATGTTTATAGATTTTCCGTTATAGCCACACGAACTTCTTAAAATGCGATTTTCAAGATTTTATTTTTTGTTTTTTTTTTTTTTTCATTTTTTTACAGTTTTTTGTTGCTGTTTGTTGGCTCGTTTTGGCCAGCGCCATTTTAGCCTTCTCAGTTTGTAGTTGCCTTTGAAGCTGATTTTAAGCTGCAACCTCTACTGCTCTTCCATTGCCTTTCCTTTCGTATTTTTTACCAATTTTTGTTTCCTTTTTCCATTTCCCTCTCTGTGACCATGCCTCTGCTCTCCCTTCCCTCCGCCTCACTGCCTTGGCTTGCATGTGTCAAAAGGTATTTTTATGTTCAGTTTCGTGTTTTTTTTTCCATTTTCTATTTTTATTTTTCAACATTTTCTCAGCGTTTTATTTTTCTTTCAGGGATTTCCCTTTAGCAGCGTTTGTAGTATGGGTAGATGGTTACAACTAAGGGCCAGAAGTAAAGCATTGGGTAGGTTTGTTTTCAGCCAAAACCGCTTCGAGTCGAGTTAAGTTGAGTCCCGTCTTGTGTGCAGGTAATGTGGCACTTGGCTAAAATGGTGTGTGAAATTTTATGCGAAATGGCTTAAGATGTTGTTGTTGTTATTGTTGTTGTTGTTGTTGTTGTTGCTGATATTGCTTGTGTTGTTATAGTTCTCGTTTTATTTTTTTTGTTATTGTTGTAGTGCTTGTTGTGCTGATATTTCTAGAACGGAACACAATCATTCTGCTATGTTGCACATAAAAAGTTACGTTGAGTGGCACTATACGACTGCGAGTAGGTCTCTGTGTGTTTGTATATGTTTGTATACGTGTGTAAGTGTGTGTTTGTTTGTGTGTGTGTGTGTTTGTCCAGATTCGATGCAGCTCGCATTGGCTCGAATGGTTAGTGTTTTGGTTAAAAGCAGGAATAGCAACTGAACTGAGGGGAAATAAAAATGTTGGGCATCTGGCTTCTGGGCAAGCTGCTGATGATGACATTTTCGTTTTGGTCGCTTGGATTGGCATTGGCAACAAAAAAAGAAGAAGACAAAAAAAATTGAGTAAAAAAAGAATAAGAAGAAATAAGAGCAAAAAAGGATTAGTTAGTTTACTGGTCTTTGGGCCCAAGTCACTCAATTTTGTTATTTCTTTTTTTGGAATGGAACTGAGAGACATTTTACCAAAATTCGATTTCAGTTTCATTTTCTTTTTTTTATATTTTTTTTTACCACATGCATTTCCAGTATGCGTATTCTTATTGGGAAGAGAGAGGCTTTAAGCGACCAGGATTAAGAGAAGGACCACAAAAACTACTTCAAATATCATTGATAAAAGTGCACAAACTCAACCTTTGACCTTGATTAAGTGTCGTATTATTAATATATAAGTGACTAGTATATACACAATAATTTAAAATATGTCTTTATCTTAATCTTAATCCAATTGTCTTAGTCTTTCGCTTAATAATTTAATCTATAAAATTTTCCTGCATCAATTTAATTGAGATATTAATATATTTAATTCAGAATTTGTCACTTAGTGGAAATTTCAATTGATTTATTAATTGATTTATATTTTCGGCACATTCATATTTATACATATATATAGACATCGTTTATATATATTTTTGTAATTTAAGCCATTTATTTGTTTGTTCTATATAAGTGTGAAATACGCCCAAAGAATATCCAAAGGGTTAATTTCAGTATATTATATAAAGGTAAATATTGATAAGAAGCTTAAGGACATTCTCCATAGTGAAATAGTTTATTATTATTAGTCCCTTTGCCTTAAAAAATTTCAAAAGGGAAATAATGAAAATGTGTAAAATCCAAAAGAATGTAACAGGTAGAAACAGTCATCGGAGACCCCATAAAGTATATATATTCTGAATCAGGACGACAATACGAGTCGATCTAGCCCTGACCATCTGTCTGTCCGTCCGTCTGTGTGAAAGCCTATTTCTCAGAGACTGTATGAGCTAGAGTAACCAAATTTAGAATCTGGATTTGTTAAGTTCGTACGGTATACGAGTTTCTCATAGATTTTTGAATTTCCTCCCCTGACCACCGCAATTCGAAAAAAAATTAAGCACAATTTTCAACCGATCAAATTTTTTTTTCGCACACTTTATATATAATATAACCATTCTTTATCTGCATTGTGAATTTCTTTAAGATTATCTTACTTGTTCTTATTTATTTAGGAGCTAGAATACAATTGCAACTTGCAACAAACAATCCAACTTTAACATCTCTAAGTAAGTATCGGGTTTGAGTAACACTCAACAGTAAATTTATCAATATATCAGCAATTTGCTGCGCCACATCTAATGGACTGGAATATATTGACATATGAAGAGAAGACAAGCATATGAAGTTTAAAGTGACGAGTGAAGAAGGAGAACATTGAAGGCATAATATGATAACAACAAATCAAAATTATATTAGGAGAATTTCAAAGTACTCTCCAATAATTTGAGAAGCGTATCACAACTTAGACAAACCGTAAGGTAAATCAAAGCAACCTTAACATTAACTGGAAAAACAATAGTCAAATGTTTAAAGTTTGGGTTAAACTAATTGGGAATTATAATTGATTGTTAATTCATATTATACTTTCTTTACATTTCTTTAACTATTAACTTTCTTACTTTCGATATCATATTTTAACACGTTGGCTTAGTGCATAGAGTTTCCGATTGAGAATTCTTATTTAAGCGAGTTCGAGAGGCGGGTGTTGAATTCTAATTATATTAGTTTTATTTTATTTTGTTTATAATATTATTTAAGTTAATTACAGTTTAATTATTGGTAACAAATATTGTATATTGTTATGAAATAAATTTAATATTATAATAATCTAAGGCATAAAAGAGTAATGGATCTGTGCCCATATATATATTCTTGATCAGGATGACAACACGGGTCGATCTAGCCATGTCCGCCTGTCCGTCCGTATGAACGAATGTTTCTCAGAGACAATAAGAGCTAGAGCAAGCAAAAATTATGAATATTAAACTATAAATAATAAAATAAATAATAGATTAAAATTAATAAATGAAAAAATTAATAGCAAGTTATAATTAATAATTTATTATATAAATATGAATTATAAAAATAAAAAGTTAATAATAAGAAAATAATAAATTTCAAAATATAAAGTAATAAATAGTTAATAATAAATAATAAATAACTTATTATAAATAATAGATAATGAAAAACAAATAATGGATAATAAAAGTATTTCATAAAAATTAATAAATATTTAATTATAAATTATAAGTAATTCATAATAAATAATAATAGTTACTTTAATATTTGCTATCCATATTTACCCTAACACCAGTTGCACTTTTGGTCCATTAACGTTACCTTATAATACAAATATTAACAGTATTTAAATATATTTGAATATATATATTGAATATATATATATATATATATATATATTTATTGTTCTACTTTATTGTAGCTTCCAGTGCTAAATGCACTTTGGCAAATTACATGAAGAGAAGAAACATTTTGACCAACATTTCAGACGTATTCTATGGGTATGTCCATGGTGCACATGTGTAAATTTTCAATTAGCAAAACAAATACAACAACTACAATAAAAAGGCAATAAAAAAGAGAATTGTAGATGAGTAAGAGTAACACTTTGCTGTGAAACAGAAAGCTTGCCCAGCTTTGCAAAAAGTAAAAAAGAGAAAACAAATTACAGGCGAAACGTAGCTTTAAAATGATTTTTATTTAATTTTCACACCTGTTTTCAGAGCAAATACGTTTCGTATTTTAATACTCATTTGAATTTTACATGCATTTCAATTTATTTTGGTGTTTTTCTTTTTCTGTTGCGTTTTGCTTGTTGTTTTTTTTTTTTGCCCACAAATTTGTCGTGAATTTTATGTATTTCTTTTCATTTACCTTTTGCATTTTCGACACTTTTTCGAAATGCATTCCACGCGGCGTTTTACATGTCAAAGGAATTTCACACCAGAGCATCGTCCATCCAAAGTTAAGAGCGTACCGTTACATTCAACAGACAAGAGCTCAGCTTTATCTGTGTGTGTGTGTGTGTGTGTAAGTGGTGTTATATTTTTGATGTTTCAATTGTAAATGCGCATCTGAGGTGAGGTTGACAATTACTCGTATACCACCAAACGAGGAACAATGCCAAAAAAAAAGAAAACAAAAACAAAAAAAAAACACACACACAAAAACAATGACAACAACAGCAAAAATCATCATCAACAACAACGTGTCAAAAAGACAAAAAACATAAAAGAAATGAATGAAGAGTGAAAAGAGAAGAAGAGAATAAAAAGAAGTGTAAAATAAAATGATGATCATCATTATTATCATACTCGTACAGTGATGTCTGTCATCGTCGTCATCATATTTCGCAAATTGCTCGTAAAAATGGCTTTTAATTGCACGTGTAAAAGGGTTTCGCTTCAAATATGGCAGGATTCATTCAGGCAGGTGACTTCCATCCTTACCCCAACCATTAGTCATTCTATGTTGAGTTTTAACTGTTGAAATTTAAACGCTGGCGAGATTAATTCAATTAACCTGTACCACCATAAAGGTTAATGCTGAAAATTTCTCTGACTGGGAATTTTCATGGATGAAAATCATTTTAGAGGCAACTTTCGTTTGGCTGCTGTATTGCTGTCTACTTTTGCTGCTGCTTTTGACACTTTTAATTGGTAGGCGTAACAAATCATTAATTATATTTCGAGCCCCCAAAATGCATGTCACTCAGTAAAACAAGAGAATTTTCAAACAAAATGAGAGATGAAAATGGTAATGGAAATGTATATGGAAATGGAAGTGGAATTAACAATACAAAGCTGAATACATTGGGAACGAGTAATAGCTCAGTCAAGGCCATATATATAATATGCCTTAGGGTTGATTATTGTCCTCAAATCCCTTTAAAATTTTGGTTAATTAAAGATATATAATAACTTAATTTTAAAAGGATTTTTTTTACTCAACTAATTATATTAATTTTAGTATTAATTACCAAAAATTTTGAAATACCTTTGAAGTTAAATTTTCTTTTTATAATCAAATTTTTAATTAAATATATTAATTTTAAAGAAAGAAATATAATGTTATATAGAAATAATTTTCATAATAAAGTTTCATTTTAATATCTTTTATCAATATATAGTTATTGGAGCCTTAACCACCTAAAAAGTATATATATTCTTGATTTGCATCAGTAGTCAAATCAATATTTATTTTTATTTTATTTAATTTATTTAATCTATAAATAATTACCAGGAAAAAGTACTCCTTATATATCTTTTATACCAAATATGCTTCTACACATACACAGACACATATTGACCTGGTTAGTTGACTGGCAAAAGTTTGTATGTCTATGTGTTTTCTGTCAACCATGAACCGACTTCATTAAGTGAGAGTATTGAATTTTCTAAAGAGAATGAGTTTGCGGGATGCTGAAGAGGTTGGAGGTTGGGTGTTGGGTGTTGGGGAAAGATGCAACAGCAGCAGATGCCAACTAAACAAGTAGCAGTTGCTGTTTTAGTAGAACTAACCGAAAACGTAAGTCAAACCCACTGAACAGCATTGGTCAAGGATTCACTTGACCCTGGCCGCTGGTTACTACTGCAGCCAGCTGTATGTAGTTAAAGGCTGGTAACAGTATTTGTCTGTTTACTGCATACTAGATGCCTGTGACTGAAACTCTGACTGTGACTGTGACTGTGACTGTGACTCTGTCAGAGTTCAGGGCTCATAGTCCTGTTTGTGTTGCTATTTATATTTTTGTTTCTATTACTGTTGCTTTTGCTGTTACTTGTGCTGTTGTTGTTGCTGCTTTTGCTGTTGGTGCTGCTGCTGCTGCTACTGCTGTCTCAGCATCATCCCTTCATGAGCTGTAACCTGGCACTTGCTGTGTTGTGTTTTGCGGTTTTATTGGTTTGCATTTGCACATTCCATTTGCGAAATGATTGGAATTTATGCTTACAGATTAGATTCTACTGCCATACTCCTTGTCTCCTACACTTCGTGTATATACATAGTGCAACCCAATGACACCCACGCACAGATACATGCCATGTAGTGTGCAGAATGCCCTGTGGCAACTTTTACCCACTTTCACTGGCAGTTGGCTTGTGCTCTGACCCTGCGGTTATTGCTCTTTGTCTGTCTATCAATGTCTAACCCGGTACGCATACACGTGCACATCGTTAGGGTCCTCAAGTTTGCTCCAATTATTGTTTCATATCCCAACTGAATTTTGTGTGCTGCCAGCTATTTCTATCATTTTTTCTTGTCCTTGGTGTAAACCTTCTCCTTCTACTTGCTACACACCAAATACTCGATTACTCTAAAAATCTTGCATTTTTGTTTCAACGTTCATTCATGCAACTGCATTGAGTCCCTTTTAACTTTTTCAACTGATTCACTATCGCTCCCAGCCTTTCATCAAAGTCATTGCATTAGCCTGGACCTAGACTGGTCGTGGTGAAAATCTACGTGTTTCCAAGTCAAAGTCGCGTCACCAAATCCAAATCAGATTCGTTAAAAAAAAAAATTCTGCGACAGCAAAAGTTTTATTTCATTTAAAGCCCAATTTGATCCCCTACCACGGGACTCTGAGTAAAGTGAAACTGTAGCCATTGTACTATATATATAAATATATAAATGTGTGTGTGTATATAGCATATACAAATACAAACACACTTCAAACATGTTAGTATATACCAATACTTGCATAGAGCTAAGCACACAAAGTTAAACAAAGCTAAAGATGACAGAATTTAATAGTTTATACGATGAACATTTACGCGAAGTTAGAAACTTATTTGTATATTATATATAAATATATATATATATATATATATAAATATATATATATATATATGATACCATTAAATGAAGCTCTTATTCAATCTGAAATCTGTCAAAAGATTATATGGAATAAAATTTTTGAGTTAAGATATTAAACCTTAATAACTTTATTCTAACAATATATATATATATATATATATATATATATATATATATATATATATATATAATATGAAGGAATAAAACTATTCCTTTATCCTTTTTCTTAATATTTTTACTCATATTAATTTATTTAGATAATCCTTTGCTATAAACAATATTGCGCATGAACCCTGCCTTATATATATGTATTTTGTATACATACACACGCAGCTATGTGTGTATTTATACACATACACATATACAGGATTCTGCTCGTATAAGGTTACATATTTTTTAAGCCAATTTTACGCAGGCCTAACAAATTAATTGTATGCATGACGAGTACTGCATACAAGTGAATCTTGCCAGTGATGTCCGTGCCGTGGCACGCCGTAGAGTTGCTTGTTGTTGTTGATATGATTTTGGGACACGGCCAAAAAGTAGTTAACTGTATGTGTGAGCTTTTGTGATATGTGTGTGTGGTGTTCTTTTTGCCAACTTGGCTCCTTTTCATGTTTTTTATTCACTTCAAGCTATTTACTTAACCCTTTTTTTTGTACGCTGTCGCTGCGAGTTTTAGCAGCAAAGTTGCTCGTTGCCAAAGGCAACATCGGCAACAGCAACAGCAACAACAGCGACAACAGCAACAGCAACAGCAACAATTTTAGTGTTGTTTTTCCTCTTATGATTAAACATGCCTTTCGCTTTTGTTTAAGCCTGGCCAACTTGCTTTAAATATTGTATGAATGTGCAAGAAGAAGTGACTGGTCATTGAGTGGGTAAAACAAAATGGGGTGGGAGAGGTAGGCAGAGGCAGGAGGTTTGTTAAACGTCAGTAGAAAGGTAAAGGTAATGGTTTGCGGGGTTGGGGGTGGCACTTTGTACCTGCGGCCTGTTAATTAGTTGGGGGCTGCTGACTTTTGACGCTGCTCGACATATTTCGTTTTAGGGTTCAAGTATTCTATTCTACTCTCCCACAGAAGTTGGACACATTTCCAGTTGGTCCCGAGCTGGAACTGAGTTGGACCTGAGAGGTCAGGGTATGGATCGGATGTTGGCAGTAGTGGTATGGGTATGGGTATGGGTATGTGGGTACTACGACTGGTGTTGGCATGTAAAAATGCGATTATAGTCGCATAATTATCACGCTGACATACCAAGACACACACACACACAGAAACACACACACACGCACGCACACACTGACTAGTGCTTTGAGGAAAATGCCAAAATGTAATTACCCAGCAAACAAACCGCAATTTCTCGGTACACATACACACACACACATATACACAGACACACACACATAGACGCACATAACAAATACAACTGAAAACTAAGTGGAAGTGAAAGTGGACACGCAACAAGCAAAACTGGGAACTTAGCCAAATGCCAGCACCTGGCCAACAGCAACTGCTTGAACTGCTCCATCTGGCTGTTAAGCTACCCGTTACCACTTGCCCCTTTTGCTCTTTGCCACAGCAGCTACCACGTCTGTTGGTTGCCCACCTGGTGCTGGGGTCTGCCGGGTTTGTCATTGAAGGGTTTGCGTGTTTGACATGCGGCTTGGTTAAAGTTGGGTCCTTGTCGTTAGGTCGGCAGTTTGAAGGCGATATCGTTAATGTTGCCGTTGATTGTGCACAACACTCAGCAGTCAAGCTCATATTGGCTAAAAGCACTGCCAAGTGCCAACTGCCCTCAACTTAGTTTTTAAGGTTGTAAATTTTGTTATTTATTTGGCAATTGGCAGCCATTTAGGCGTCTCAGCTAAAAAATACCCCTATTGACTCTTATTCATATAATGCTTATGCACAAGGATATAGGCAATATGCACTTGGCTTAGCTATAAGCGTATTTTCAGCTCTTTAACAACAACATGGCTAACAACATAATATCAGCATAAACCAAAACAATAAACACTAAAAATAACAGCAAAGCCAAAGCCTGTACACTGACCAACAACGCTGGCAAGGCTGCATTATAGACAGCAGCAAAAGCTGCCAAAGGATCCAAAGGATACATGCAGCATGCAAATTTGAGGCCTAATAATTACATTATGCGGCTGGCCATGCATATAGAGAGAGATAGAGATTAATAATGTATGCAAACTATTCATTAGCCAGGCTCAAACCAAAGCATTATTGCTCTTTCCACTTCATAGAGTTTCTCTTAGCTTGAAACTAAGCTGATTATCGACTGTTTGTAAACAGGTGTGAACAGTTAAGTAAGTTGTATATATAGACATATAAATATTATATATATAACAGATTTATATATATATATAGCTGTTACTTATATAAAATTTATGTAATTTCATTCTGGCTTTGAGTTTTCAAAGAATTATAAGCCCTGTTACATGTTTACACACTCAAAAGAAAATGTGTCAAGTTTGTTGTTAAAAATATTTCAATAAATCGCAATACTTTGATCTTCTCAAAGGAGGGTGGTGCCTACCCAGCTGGGGGTCACATATAAAGGTTCTTTGATATGAGAAAAACCAGAAGGAAAATAACAAAAATAAAAAACCATTAAAAGAAAACAATTTAAACTAACTTAAAGTATGTTTAAATTGCATGAATTATATATTTGATTTACTTTTAATGCGGTGTATATATGATATACATTTAATAACAATTTTATACAACATTATATCATTTCCAGTATATATAATTATATATGTTTGATTAGGTACATTTAATTGCATAAAGAGGCTCTTATTTATAGATATATATATTTATGTATATATAATGAATCCCTTAGTAGAGTATAATTGGACTTTGTTTAACTCATTAAAATTCTTTTGCACTTAAGCACTTGTAGTATGAAAATTACATCAGCCTGTTGTATCGTGTTGCATGCAGCTGATTTTGGCATCCTCTTTGGATTGTTGGTTGCTAGGCTGTTGGTTTGTTGGACTGTTGGGTTGATGGGTTGATGGGATGATGGTTTGACTGGCTGGTTGGTTGGTTGGTTGGTTTGTTGGTTGGTTGGTCGGTTTTATTAGCTGCATCAGCTGCCGGCCATGGATGGTACCGGCTGCTATTTATGTAGTCACCGTCAGTGGCAGTGAGTCGAGCCTCATAACTGTGCATTGAAGTTGGCCCAAAGCATCATGGATGCCATTACAAGCAACATTGGCGGGACCATTGCATAGCCATGTGAGCCAAATGGAGGTTCGTTTCATGGATCCTATGGTCAGCTGCAGCAGCTTCATTTCGATTGTTAACAGTTTTTGCGGTGCATGGCCTCTGACGTTTATGATGTGTTTGCTGTATGCATGGGACGGGGGAGAGGCAAGGCAGCTGCTGTACAGGATGTGGGAGTGCTATTGTTGTTGTTGTTGTTGTTTCGTTGACTGTGTGTTGCGTGTGCTATCATTAAGCGTCGAAAATTTCATCAAACACTTCAAAACGGACCACTTGCTGCTGCTTCCCGTTTCACGAACTGTTTCTGTCTCTCTCTGTTTCACTACGGTTGGTCATGCCACGCCCCGTTTCAGTTTATGATTCTATTATTTTCACAGCAAATAAAAGAGAAACTGCGTATCATGGCCAAGTGCTAAATGGGCGCTAGGGAAAATTGCAAAATTTTCTTTTTATATGTATATATATATATATATATATATATATGTGTGTGTGTGTGTAAGTGTTCGTTTATTTTTTTCTTTCCGTTGTTCTGCCAAAACAGCCAAATTTAAACGTACAAGGTGTTAGAGAGGGGAAGATGCCACGGTCCTGGGTGTCGTGGCAGCTGAGCACGTAAAAAGCGTTGAACTGGAACGTTGTGGGCAACAGCTGCAAGCAAGTGTATGTGTGTGTGTGTGTGTGTGTGTGTGTGTGTATGTGTGTGTGGGTGTATGGGTGAGAGGGGGTGTGCGTATGGCCAAGGAAAACGAATTTTCAAGCGCATGGAAACTTTGTGCCATGAATCAAAGTTTAGTGTAGCATACTTTTTAGGTGCGATTTATATATTTCAAAATAAAATAAATGAAGGGCGTTCTTTGCTTTGGTGTGTGAGCTGTTGCTGTTGCTGCTGCTGCTGCTGCTGCTGCTGCTGTTATTGCTGCTGCTGTTACGTCTGCTGCTGGTGCTGCTACAGCCAACAAGCCCAAAAGACAAAGCACAGCAATGCGATGATGCGGGAAGGAACCCCACAAATTGGTGTATATGAAGACAGGATGTGGGCAATGTATTGGGAGGGTCTTTGATTTAACTTTTGGGTGTTTGGTGCAAATTCAAATTCTCGGTTTTATTTCAGCGCACAGGAAATGCAAAAATTTACACTTGGTTAGCTGATTGATGAATGCATAAATGAAGCGTACACATGCGTTTTAACAGAATGATGGGCATGTCGGGGTAGCCAGGGGAAGTGTAGAGACTGGTGATTGGAAGACTTCTGCTGCAAGTTGAGCAATTTTGTTTTTAGCTCTTAAAGGCAATGGGATGCTGCTACCTTAAGCAGTGGCAGAAGCAGTAGCAGTAGTAGGAGAGGGAGGTTGGCAGCAGCTTCACGCAGCAGCAGGTACGAAGCCAACACTCAATATCAATTCTTCAGCAGAACACGCTTACGTCACAAGCCATTGGGTTCCTTATTTTTATATGCAAAATATGCAAATGCGATTTTATTTTATTTTATTTTGTGGTTTATTTTTTTATATTTTTTATGCTCAAGTTAAAAACGTCGCTCAGATTTGATTTGGTTGCTGGTTTTAGCTTTAGCCGATTTAACAAATTAACGTTATTTATTTGACAATGATTTGGGATCCAACTCTAATGCGACATATGAGTAATGCGACAGCTTTGCCCTTCCATCTCTCATGTTGATTGTGGCAGGGGCACATAATTAGGTAGAGAATGTTGAGAGAATTTCGCAAGTAGAGTCGTACTGGTTGGTTGGAGCTTTGGTTTGGGAATCATCTCGTATCTGGTATGATTTGTAAACACAATTTGGTTAGCGAGCCATGAACATAAAGTCAAATTTATTGCCACTGAGATTTCAGCGTTGAATATGCGCTAGAAAAATGGCCAGCAAAACGACATTGAAATGCTGAGTAATCTGCGCGGGTTATGTGCTGCCTTCGTTGTTTTTGCTATACAGTTATACCAGCTATACAGTTATGCTGCTAGTGTCCTGCCAGACGTAACAAAATATGCCAGAAATAAGCCAAAAATTACTTTTAATATGCGCGTCGCATAACCAGAAGAAGCCTTCCGAAATGCCTATCTGACTCTGGACGCTGCCATTCAGAGATAAGTGAGATATATGAAAAGTTAGCATCCAACTTCGATGCCCTTACACCAAAACATACATACATATACATACATACATATATATTAATACATAGCATAGCAAATGTATTTGTATGTTTGTGCTGTGTGGTAGTAGTAGTTGCTGTAGGTGGTAGGCGACAACATAATTTCGTAATTAATTTGCCAAAACACGAATGTAATTTAATAAAATTGCGTACACGCCGCGTTGCCCAGGCAGCACCCGTTCATTCATTGTGCGGCAGCATCTTCATTTTGCTGGCAAAACATTTAAGTAATTTATGCAGGGCCTTAGACAATTTGCGGCGTTACCAAGGACGCGCACAATGATGATGATGATGATAATGATGATGATGATTATAATGATGATGATGATACTTCTTGTACAGCAACTTATTTTACTGTTATATTTGGCACACTCTTTCCATTTGTACGCTCATCCATGTCCTTGTGCACTCCTTTTTGTCGGTTTTGTCTGAATGGTGTAAGAAAAAGTAAGCGGCGATTATTTATGGTCTATTTTTGAGCATGCCACTAATTATGCTGGCATTTGAGCCTTCAACCAACCAGCAACAACCAACAACCAACAACCAGTTACCAGTAACCAACAGGCAACGCTTCCAATTACTTTACGGAAATAAATCAGTTGCGCCAAGTGACGTTCACCACAAATCCTGTTGCCAAATCGGTCACAAATTGAAACCTGCCCAATTATTGATTCCACTGCTAACACATAAAATAGAGAACTATATTTATATAGACTTTAATTACAATTCAATGAAAAAAACCTTTAATTGAATATATATTGTATAAATATCAGGTGCGTATCCTAAAATAGTCCTTTAACTGTCAGTTTATATTACGTCCTGATCTAATAATGCTCACTAATTAGTCAATTAAGTTAATTCGTCCTGGCAGCTGATTGGCATTGTTATATAATCAGTTTGAACTTAGTTTTAAATAGTTTGAACTGTTTAATTGTTTTATCCTTGAAGCTATGTTAACTAATATATCCTTTAAACTTAGCAATAATATAAACACACAGAGAATAACTTTTTCTGCATTTCAAGTGGCAAATGGCTAATGGCAATGCCTTTAACTGTATTCACTGTAGCTGCCACGCCTTGTTTGGGTTTATGGGTTTACGCCCGTTGGCGCTTAAATCAATTGCCGCAATTTGATAATATTTCAACAGGGAATGATTATGATTGGACTTGGTAGCCAAAGGACCCACTGGGATCCCTTCATTTCCCACAACGGACTAGCCACCCAGCGTCCTTTTTTCTGTCGTTTTGTTGACATTTCCGTCGCCGCTTCCGTTTAGCAGCACAAAAAAAAGGAAGAGAGAAAAAAAAATTTGTTTTTCTTGGCTATCCTCCATCATTCCTCAATCTACGTTATTCAGTTACCATCACCACCTTTTCCCTTACAGCCTACCTTCGTGCCAACCTCCTTTGCTCCCTCTTCTATCATTCGGATTGCCACTTCACAGCCCATATGGCGTTGTCTCGCTGTGTCCTTGGTAGTCCACGTAAAAAGGATTTGGGGCAACGCATTTCGCATGCCTAAATGCCAAAAGACGTCGCATAAACATGGCAAGCCACGCCCACTCCGCCCATGCCCCAACTAACACCTAAAGCGTCCTATAACGTCTCTGAATTACATTCCAGCTACAGAGCTAGCGAATATAAAAATGTATAAGAAAACCGCGCAGGACAGCAAAATATATAATTTTTTTTTGTTTTTTTCTTTTTACTGTATTTTTTTTTTTTTTTTGTTTGACGCTTTGCCGGTTTTTCTGTGCGGTTTTCCTTTTCGCTTCGGGTTGTGTGCGCATTTGGCGGTTTTTATGAAAAATTACCATGTTTTCTTCGCACTCATTCGCAGCCACTCCACAGCACGCACCCCCTTCACTTTCTTACACCCGCAGCCCACATCCTGCTCTACCATAGGCT
This sequence comes from Zygothrica quintamaculata, assembly GCA_037044455.1. NCBI lineage: Eukaryota > Metazoa > Arthropoda > Insecta > Diptera > Drosophilidae > Zygothrica > Zygothrica quintamaculata. The sequence continues at coordinate 182,444 of JBAMBS010001869.1, forward strand.
ACCCATACTTACCAGCTTAGCTGAGCACTTGGCATGACATTTCTTCTTATTTTTTTTCCATTTTTTTTATTTTTATTTATATTTTTTTTTAATTTTTCTTTTATTTTTTTTTTTTTTTTTTGTGCTGCCTGGCAATTTCGGCATTTGACTTTTTTACGTCAGGCACTTGAGACAGCAAGGAGTGGGCACTGCCATAAGGAGAGTGAGCGAGAGGCAATGAGCACGCGGGTGTCGAAGGAGGTGCGTTGGGGTGTTGGCATGGATGGAAAAGTCAACCAGTGCGCCACATACTTCCTCTAATGATGCCACTTATGTCGTGACGAAATTATTTATATATATGTACATTTTTGCGTATACTCTAGGAGTCTTTAAAGGCTACAGGGTATATACGACGTGTAGCGACAACATAAATAAGCCTCTATAATACTTTAATATAAGATTAAGCAATGATTTTGAAGGAAAATTTATTGTGAAAATGAAAGCATATTACTATATAATTCGAACTTATCTGTTATGCACTCTGATCAGCATGAATCGATTAAAATTATTATTTTCCATCGATTGGAAAGCCTTTAAATACTTTAGTTAGGGTATTTTCTTGTCGTATATTTCATAAATTAGAAATTTTTTTTATGTTTTCCTATGTGTCGTTTTCTTATTATTCTCTCCTTTTTTTTGTTTTTCTGGTCTTTTTATGAGCAAAGCCCAACCCACATCCTTCCTCATGCGTATTTTTGGGTACATTCTTTTATACAAATAAACATATTATATATATATATATATATATATATATGCATGTATAAGATGTATATATATATATATATATGTACTTTGGTTTGGAACAATTGCGTGCAAAAATTTGGAACTGCTAATTGGCAGCACATAATTTACGTGCTTATGCCAATTTTCATTTCCTTTTCCTATTTTCCTATTTTCCTTTTTTTCGTATTTTCGTGTTATTTTCGTTCATTTTTGCGGTTACAAATGAAAGTGCTGCCCCAGTGTCCTTTTTTTATATATAGAAATGATCGGAAGGGTCGCTTCGTTGAATACAGCTTAAATCACCTTTCATGTATTAAACAAGAAATGCAATAACGTGTCTCTATGTGTGTATGTGGTGTGTGGCGCGTGTGTGGTGTATGTGTGGCTTGTGTGGGGGCTTGTGCAACACCACTCAGTGGTTAGGGGCCACTTGGAGATTTGATTAACTGCTTCCGTGCGTCATCAAATTCGTTTTTAGCCCTTGGCTTCTTCGATCTAGGCTAGCAGTAGTTGGGCAAGGGATTCGGGGTCAAGGGTTAGTTGAAAAAGGGGTATTGCCAGCTACAGCAACTACTCAATAAAACTCATTAGTGGCGTTTTGTCCAGGGTGCTATTGGTATTGGTGTGAGTTAGTGTGTGTTGGTGTGTTAGTGGTGTATACTGACTGAGGCTGGCTGCTTTCCATGGCCCGCCTGGCAATTATCACCGGCATGGTCCCCATTGACTTTGGCAATTGATTGCAGCCGTTGTCCTCGTTGTTGCCGTTGCCATTGCCGTTGCCTTTACAGTCTCTGTAGACGTTGTCGCCGCGAGCAGCATCATGGAGTGCTGCCAGCGACAGCATCAAAAGTGCCGATAAAAATTTATAGCAAACTGATTTGAAAGTCAATTATCCTGTGCCACCTAGGAGCTGTGGAAGCCAGCGAGTCAACTATTTGGCGCAGACGATGCTGTCAACGGCGTGCAAATGGCTTTTCCATGCTAACCAGCCTCGGCTATCCCCTTTGCTTCCCTATTTGGTTTACACTTGAGCTTTTCCTGGCAGCCGTTGCCTACCTTTTTTATGTTTTTTCGTATTTGCGTTTAGTTTTTGTCCTCAGCCACTCGTACTTTTTCTCCTGCTTGAATCCTTCACTCTCTCTCTCTGTCTCTCCCTCTCCAGAGTCAGTTTAGTACAAGTATCTCGTTGAGGATGCCGCTACGCAAAAACTGTTGCCAGTTTTTCTTGACATCCTACTGAACCCTGCACCTCACCTACATACTGGTACTGAAACCTGACGCTGCTAATGAGGATAGTACTTCATTTGTGTCGATCGTTTACTGTGCAGTCATTAAAGGTTTCTCCTTTACTCACAGCGCACTCTCTCTTGCTCTGTCTACACTCAGTCATGTCATTTACTGTCGTTTATAGTCACATCTTCAGACTCTTACCACTAAATGTATCAACAGTTAACAACGTATGTTGTCTAACGTTGTCTAGTGTTGTTTCTGGTATGTGTCTGGAATAGTTATTGAGAGTTACTCTCTGTATACACTCTCGTTCTAACTGTACAACTGTGTGCAGTTAATGAGTTTAATGGCGGACATTGAATTTGAATTTGAATTGCTAATGCAGACAGCCGTTCATGGAAACGGAAATGAAAATACGAATGGAAAAGTGCATTGCATTGCAAAAACAAACGTAATGGAACTTATGACCATTTTCATATTATGCTGCCAATGTTTTTCCACTTACAAAAGGAAATTAGTTGTAAATGAAAACTTTATAGAGAGTCTACCTTATGCCCAGTTGAGCTTATGCTAAACACTTCATTGAAATTACATGAAAAACATTGAGAACTTGTTCAAAAACTAGTTCATTGTTGTATCTGAAATTTGAACTGGCTCAAACCAGCTGTACATAAAGCAAGAATGGTGCTGACATTATCTGGAATTGAGTTGACCCCAAAAACCAAAAAAGCCTGCAATTTTGTTGACCCTTGATGAGAACTGATTCTATCTAAAGCGCGAACTGCCCATTTGGGGCATGACCCGTCTGCCCCTTACAATCCCTTTAACATCTCATTGACCCAACCGCCTACTAACTACTAATATAGCACAATTCTCATTCCGCAATATAACCACACACATGTTGTACATGTTACTATTGTGGGTTGTTGCAAATGTTGTTGTTGTTGTTGTTGCTGTTGCAGCTATTGTTGTTGGCTAATGGCTGACAGTGGCCGAACATTACAGGTAATTTCTGCGATACGCATCTCACAATTGTGGCCAAATGGCAAATGGAGAATACAAAATGGAGAATGGAGAATGGTAAATGGTAAGTGGTAAATGGTAAGTAGAGGATGGGATAATGGATCTGCGAAACAGGAGGAAGCACAAGACAAAATTGCCTGCTGAGCGAGCAAATAATTTAAATTAAATTTGAAGTAATGTTATTGTTGCTATTTCTGTTTGCTGTTGTTGTTGTTGTTACAGCTAATGTTAATGTTAATGTTATTGTTATCTTTTTTTTCTGTGTGTATGTGTATGTCTACATGTCTGTGTGTGTGTAAGCAACAACAATAACAAGAAACAAGTAAAAGCAAAGAAACAACAAATTTGGTTTATTGTTTTTCCATTTGCTGTCGCTGGTCAGGGAAATTTTTGCCACAGGCAAAAGAAAAAGAAAAGTATCTCACACCAATCTACTTTTTGTCTCTTTTTTTTGTATTGTTTTCAATACCTCTTACTCACACGCTCTCTCTCGCGCGCTGGTTTTACCTGCCTGTCATTTCTGATTTATGATCTGTTGCATAGTTTTAGGCGCATTCATCAAGCGAATGAAGCGAACTTTAAGCGTTTATAGCGAATATTTCACAGTTGTTGCTGCTGTTGTTGATGATGATGTTGTCGCTGTTGCTGCTGATGGTACTGGTGATGCTGCTGTCTTTGGGGCATCATAAAATTAAATTAAACACACAAATTATTTTCGTTTTAATTTTCATTAAATTTTTATGGCCAAGTACATTGTTGTTGTTGCTGTTATCTCTGTGGGTTTCTGTTGCTATTGTTGTTGTTGCTCTTCTCTGTGTTGCCGCAATTACGCCAAATAAATAAAAAAGCAACAAAAACAACAGCAACAACAACAATGACAACAAATAACAGCAACAGCAGCAATAATAATGTCACAGGTAAAATGGCTGTGCGACAACAAAATTTATGGGTACACTGCACAAAAAAAGGCACATATACATATAAAATACACATACAAATATATGTATGTATATGTATGACTATGTATAAATATAAAAAAATTAAAAACCAGAAGAACCCTGCGCAAATATTTAACGATTTGTGTAATTTTCTTGTTGCTACAAATAGCCGACATATGTTTTAACTACAGCAACAACAAGCCAAGAACAACAACAACAACAACAACAATAACAGATACAGATACAAATATATATATGTAGATTAATATATGTATATATATATATATATGTATTTATGCACATAACAATAACAATTTAATGGGCTTAAACGATTTAAGCCTCTCTGGTCATATGCAAAACCAAATGATGTGGTTTCCACTCACCAAATCTCGAGCTGCATTTCAAGCTTGCAATTTCGATGGTTTATATTTATATGCAATTAATTCTGCTTAATTAAGCCACTATTGGCCTACTCGTGTACATGTTCAATGCCAAACGTGCATATGTTGTCCATAATCGGCTCACACAGCACAGCTCTTCCGCTTTCCCACTCTCTCTTTGTATGTTATGGCCTTGTTTGGATGCCATGTTAAGTATTATTGCATTTTGCTTATGGTTGTTGCTTCTCTTTCCACTCGTCATTGTGGCTGTTGTTGTTGTTGTTGTTGATTATGCACTTAACTGGCTGCATAATTGAGTCGCAATATTTTCAACCGCATCCTTTCTATCTACCTCATTTATTTCTACCCCTTTACTCTCTTAACTTTCTCTCGCTATTGCAACGCTAACTGTCTCTGAGTGTCCTTAATACACACATAATATGCCAAACGTGCAACTGTGCAACTTACTGTTCACAATTAAGAGTTAATTTTATTGTTTTTTTTCTTACCGAAGAAAGGTGAAGACTTTAATAGAGATAGATAGATAGAGATAGAGAGAGCAAGAGATAGAGTGCAACTAAGCTAGTTCCAAGTTGCTGGCCAAATTGCAAATGCCTTTCATAAAGGATGCTCTTATATAAAAACACTAAAAATATGCGAATGGCAACAAAAACTAACACACACACACACACACACACACACACACAAAGTTATATAGCTGTTCGTATAGAAGTGCATTTCCTGCATATGTGTGTGTGTGTTTTAGCCATGAAGTGGCAGAAAATTTGCACTGGCACTTAAGTTATACAACATTCAAAGATGTTCTTTGTCCGCGACAGACAACGACCATAAATTTTGCGACCTACTGCCAACTATAGAAATGCCATAGGCTTTATGGCAGCAAGGACATGTGGAGGACACATGAAGAGTGGTGGTATGGCGAGGGGAGGGAGGGGGGGGTTATGGGTAAAGTGTTGTATGCGGTGCTTCAGTTACTTGGCGGATGGCTGGCAACGTCTTCAGCAATATTTTTGGCACATGCTCAACTAATAATTTGCCGTGTGCCAGCAAAGAACACGAAGAAGCGGTCCTTACAGCACCAGCCAGGATCTAGGCAGCAGTAACAGCAAATAGCAATAGCAGTAAAAAGAAAAAAAAAAAGAGCAGAAAGGCAGCAGCAACAGCAAAAAGCAGTAGGAGCAGGAGTAACAGGATGAGAGCAATTCAACTAACACAAGCGTATTTTTATGCCCTCTTTTGGGGCCAATGTGATATGGGTGAAATGAGCATATTAACTTGCTATAAATCTGTGACTCTTGTGTGCCAGGATTCGCCTTGCCATTGCCAGGAATTATAAAGTGAATATTGAGGATGCAATTGAGATCTAGATAAACCATTTCAAAATACAAACGAGCAGAGGAGTATAAGGGTCAGCAATAAACTTCTATAAAGTAATTAGATATTAAGTGCAAGCAGCTCTCACTCTCTCACGCTCTCTTTTTCTTTCTCCCCTCTAAGCAAACCCTTCTTATTTATATGACTCTGACTTGACTTCCCACACATTTTCTATCTACTTTAAATCAAGTTGGAAAAGGTTATATTAAGATTGGATATATATATTTATATATACACAGTTCAAGAATGGAATACTTTAAAGTATATAGAATCTCATTTTCAAGCAAGAAATTGCTGCGATTATTGCTGCTGTTTGGTTAACATAGGAATAGTATTTGGTTTTTTCTTTATGAAAGAAATCTCTTCTTATGTTTATTTCCCCTAAATTAAATGTTTTTCATGCATATATTTTTTTCTAGAATTTCCCACGCATTTTTTGCATTTTGCGTGCAATTCCTGTAAAGTTTTTGTTGTTGCAAATCTCTTGCTTTGCCTTTTTTTTTTGGGAAATGTTGCATGGCAGCTGGCTGGCATCTGGTCTACTGCCACAACAACAATTGCATATTGGTTACTGGCAACGACTGTTGCCTTCAGTGGGGCATTTGGCTGACAGGCCGCATAACATTTCACTTGCAAATGTACAAAGGCTAAGCGACAATGCTGCCAGTTGCTGCTGCTGTTGCTGCAGTTGTTGTTCGGTTAGTGTTTTGGGCTGTTGCGAATCAAATTCAATGAAAATACTGGCAAAAAAGAAAGAAGAAGGAAAAAACAAAATTCAGTGTAGACTAAAGGAAAACAGAGGCGACATTTGCTGGTTGAAAGAGAGAAAAAAAAAACGTTGCAAGCCGAAGATTTATGGGCAGTGCTGCACGTTCTTCATGTGTGAAAATCATTTGGCGGACAATGAAGGGTATGAAAAGGGCAGGGTTGGGTTAGGGTTAGGGTTAGGGTTTGGGGAACTGGAGCAACTGCCTAAGGCAGCCACAGCGTCGAGTTTATTTGAAAATAATGCTGCATTATTTATGGCTGACGCGGCGGTGGCGGTATTGCTCGTGGATGGTCGTTGTGTTGGTGGTGCTGATGGTACTGACGGTACTGACGGTGGCAGCGGTAACGGTAACGGTGGCAACGGCGACGGCGACGGCGTGACTCAAAGGGCAACAAAAGGAATCTGTGTGTTCTCACAGAAACAGTAGGACGAACTGAAAAAAAAAGAAGAAAACCAACAGGCAGAAGATGCATGCAACGTTATGGACCTGGCCAGAATGCCATTGTGTGGCAGAAGGACGAGTATCATGGTAGTCGCAGCAAGCGGGGGAGGGTATTTTCAATTTTTGTTTCGTGCACTCGCACATTTTCACAATTTTATAGCAGTGCAGAGTGTAGAGTGCAGAGTGCGGTGTGTGCGGTGTGGCAGCCACACGAAAACAATCAACTGCAACAAACTGAGGCCGACGACATACACAGACAGAAACAGAGACAGAGACAGCGAAAGAGACAGAGTCACGATGAGACGAAGTGGGATGCAATAAATGCATGGGCTGCACCGATGGCAATGTTTGCTCTGCCATTGCCCCCATTTGTTGCATGCAAATGCGGCATGTGGCACACTTGATGCCAGCAACATTGTGGCAACAAGTCAGCCAGAAGGGATGCTTTATACTTCTTCATATACTGAAAGCAAATTGTAATAAAAAAATGCTAGAAATGAATCTGAATGCATCTTTTTATGTAACTCAAGGATAACTAAAGGATATAAATGAAGTTCACATATCAAAGAGCACAGAATAGAGTTATCCCTGAGAATAGTATTGAATTGCTGCCAACACTCCCACACACACACAGACACTATACTTTAATTTGAGCAAAGGATATTTGAAAGCACTTTCTTAGAATTAGAATCCTTTATTGCAATCGAATTGAGAACTTTGCTTTCTATATAATGAGCAAGGAGCTGAACAAATTGTACCGTTGAATTGGCAAAGGACAACATCAGTGTACACATGGCGTATGAGTAACAACAGTTACAAGAGCAATAGCATAAACGAGGCCAAAGGCGGACAGATGACGCTCCACCTCAATTCTACACCCCTCCGGTTGCCGTTCATCCAGTGATCGGGCATATTAATGCGTGCCACGCAGCAACACAGCAACAACGACCTGGCGGAAACGGAAAGCGGCAGCAACCACTAGACAAAGGACACAAGCAGCTGGCACTGCTGTCTGTTGGTAAACGGAATGGTATCAAATGGAATCATATGGAATGGAATGATAGGATGGTGGCTTCCTACAATGGCCACAGGAGGAGGAGGTGTTATATAACCAAGCATAGCCGTTGCGATTTCATTTCCGCCTTTTGTTTTATTCGCATGCGTGTGCTATGTATGTTATGCTTGAATGTACATGTGTGTGTGTGTATGTGTGTGTAGGAAAGAGCATCTAGGAATATACAAGGAACAGCAGGTGTTTATGTTTGTGCTTTTAATTAAAAGCAATTTACAATTTTCTTCTTTCATTTGCCTTGCACCATAGAAATCACAGCAACAGACAAAACCCCAAGCCACACATATACATATACAAATATATATATATATATATCTGATATAGATAGATATATATATATATATATATATATATATGCCCAACACATTCATATCCAAGTACAACATTCATTGCCAAGAAGCATGCCATGCCACAATCGAGTCATAGCCTAAGCCTCCTGCTCTATGCGTAACCAGCTGTCGTGGTCTATTCTTTTGCCTGGTTGGTTTTGGCCTGGGTGCCAATCTGATGGATGTGCTGCAATTAGTGGCCTCAGATTGCACATTTAACATACGAATTTCTTTAGGTTCTCAACTGAAAGTATTTCAAGATATTGGCAAAGGAAATGGCCCAGTTGGGTATACTATGGGTAAGATGGGTAAGATGAGTAACCATTTGCCATAATGGTTGATGATAAAAGGATGGAAGTGATGGGTACCGTTCAGTGCTATCAATAAGTAACCTAACCAAATTACATTGTTAATGATAGAGTATGAGGTTTGAATAAATGGTTAGCAGCAGCAGCAGCTTCACCAATCATCTGCCAATTGCAGAAAGTGTATATATGTATGAGAGAGAGAGATAGAGAGAAAGAGAGGGAGAGTGATAGGAATTTCTGATTGTGTTTCAATCGTTATAAATTACTACAATTACAATTATAGCCTGTCAATAAGAATTTCAGCTCAATGTTCAATTTCCCAATAATTGGATGACGTTTTGATGTTTTCTGACACATTCAATCCTTAATTTTGTGTACTCGCCTGCTCTAAAACAGATGTAATTTCTAGTCACAATTTTTTCTTCTTTCCCCTATATATATATATATATATATATATTGATCTCTTTCCCTTTAGTTTTATTTATATACTTTTGTCTCAGTCATACACATACATCTCATCTCTAATACCTTGGCAAATCTCTAGCTGTGATTTTATGTGCTGTTTTCGGTTTTCTCGGTATCCGCAAATTTATTTGCCTGCAGTGCAGAGCGTACCAAAAACTTTTTCTCCTGTGGCTATCCACATTGGCATCTACTGCTCTTCGTGCTTCTTCTCGTCCTCATCCGCAGCTGCTGCTGCTGGTGCTGCTGATACTTCTAGGTGTGCCAATCTAACAGAGTTCGAGGCTCACTCTCAAAACTTGATGGCAGCGTATATAAATGTGTGTCCTTGCCACCCCTTTGCTCGTTTGGCGCGTTCGTTTGCCTTTACCACACACTCACACACACACACACACACACACACACACACACACAAACACATCTAACACTCGCAGCATTTATGCGACGTGCAACAAATTTTAATGCGTTTCTCGCCAAAATGTTAAAAAATATATATGTATATATGCATGTATGTTTGTGTGTGTGTGTGTGTGTGGTGTATGGCACAACTTGGTATGCCATCAACAACAACAACAATAACAACAACAACAACAGCTAAAGTTGACTGCCATTTGCAATTCTACTTGTATATGTTTATATATATATATATATATAAATTGGTATATATGTGCATGTGTGTATGTATGTGTGATGTGTGTATATGTGTTTGTGCGTGTCTGGCCTGTTCTTCAGAGCTGAAGCTTTGGCTATGATGCCCCGGCATTGGCAACTGTTGCCCAAAAACTTGTGCTACAAAAAAAAAAAAATAATAATCGAAACGAAACGAAAGAAAAAAATTATCACGTATTTGGCAAATCGCACATTTTACGTATGTAACTGTGTGAGTGACTTTGAATACCCTCTATCCCATATATATATATATATATATATATCGATAGATTCAAAGTATATATATATAAACATTATAAACAATAAATATTGTATATATATTAATAGCAACAATTTTAATTCAACCTTTAACTTTAATTTTTCTAAAAATTTATTTAGTAATCGACCGAATAGAATGATTATATTATGGAATATATATAGTATATATGGAATTTCTATAGATAGTTTAATATAAGTAAAGTTTGATTGAATATCAGATGAATCTTCCAAATCAAATGAATGAACACAATTTATCATAACGATCCATTTTGATGAAATATTTTAAACTAGCGAAAGGAGTTATTTTTCTATCGAAACTTTACTTTCAGAAGATTAGAATCTCCATTAGGATAATTTAGATATAACTAATGCTGCTCACATTGATAGATATACATATATAATATGTAATAAGAAGATGCATATCAATCCAAAAAAGGGACAACATACTATATGCTATGATTATTGTATATGGACATCAGTCAGTTAAGTGGAAAAGCGAAAAGGATTTTCCCTATTTACCATAAGACGCGATCAGCTGTTGTGCATTACAGCTGGTCAGCAAGCTGCTGATATTTTTGTGTCCTTGATTGTTGTTTCTTTTCGTTTCGTTTCGTTTCGATTCGATTCGTTACGCAAGACGCGTGTAGTTAGTTTATGTAATATGAATAAGCTGTCGTTGCAAACATGCATAAAACGAAAAATAAACAAACAAAGCGACACAGCAGCCAGAAGACATGTACAAACATACATATGTACACATATACATATACACATGCACATACAGAGAGAGGTAGAGACAGAGAGAGAGAGAGAGAGGGTCAACTGCAACTCCCCGACTGCAATTGCATAACAAACAGTTGACTGTTGTAACGACAAATATGCGACGCATGCAAATGACTGACTTACGGGCAGAAAGAGATGGCAACTGTCTGAGCGCAAAGGAGAGAATATGTAGTAGACGGAGAGAGAGGGAGAGAGGGAGAGAGCAAGTGACGTAGTTACAAAGCATGCTATGTTGCTGTCTGCAGTAGAAGTATTGCACAGTGGTACGCAAATACTTTCATAACTTTACTATATGTTATAGATCTGAAACTATATCAAGACTAAAGTGTGTTAACATTATAGAAAATAAACTGAAAAATTAAATTAAAAATAGTTTTTTTTTATAGAAACTTAATAAAATGTTAATTGCAGCAGAAAAACTAAATGAAAAATTAACAGCTCTCTGCAACAGAGCCTCAGGCTGCTCAGAGCTTAAGAGGAAGTCATAAAATGTGATTTACCTTTCGGATGTTTACGATGTGCTCGTACGCTTTTTCCAAAAAGCTCATAAAAAGTAAGTGTATTAAGATTATTTAATGAGCTCTAACCTATAAACATAAATATATATATATACTTATGCTTGATTATGATTTAATATATGTTGAATATATTGTAGCATAGCTTTGAATTATTTAAAGAAATATTCAAGTTAAATTGCCATTGAAGCACTGTGCAGCGACTGCAGACTGTACCAGCTTTGCCGTTGTCGTCGCCACATTCCGATAAAATGCAAATCCGGGATTACTTTGTCGTTTTGCTTCGAGAGCAGTCCCAGTCGCAGCACCACCAACACACCGCTTGCTTCTCTCTTACCAACGTCATGAAGCGAGAGCTGGTGCTGGTACATGCACGGCAGCACATTCGTATGCAATTCGTTTTGCCACAATTGATCCTTTTCATGTCGCTAGGATATAAGTACATATGCGAAATTGCATATCTTTGTCGCTGCTGCTGCTGCTAGCGCTGGTGCTGCCTTGTTGGTAGCGCTGCTGCTCCTTTAGTCAGCTTTAGCGGTCCCCTAGTCCCAATACTGTGTGGTATGAAGACCATGGAAATCGCAACGGGAACCGGAGTGGGAGCTGCTGTACAACTAAAGCAATTCGCTGGGGAGATCGCGTGCAGTATGCAACAGCTCTATAGCAATAACAACAAGGACAGCAAGGACAACGCAGTTGGCTGTGTTCCTTTTTCTGTGTAGGTTTCTAGCTTCGTTTGCATTGTTTGGCCCAAATATTAAAATGCTTGACTTACAAATTTAATGGTGCAATAATGGTGCGCACACCGCATTTCCGGCTTTGCGACTGTTACCAAACTCCCATATGAGTACCAGCACCGTTCCCTCCCCTAGGGAAAGGGGGCACAGCGCACGTCTGTGCTGAAGGCATCATAGAAAGCATGGAAAATGAAGGCATGACTTGGAATAAGTTTTCAAGTTGATTTTAAATTTAATCAAGTGTTCGCCTAACAGTCACTTATGCGATGTGCGACCTTCAATCTTTTTGTACTTACACACACACAGCTACATACACAAACACACACACACATATGTGTGTCTCTCTACAACTCTTGAACAATATTGTCATTTGAAAGCATTTGCTTTATGGCATAATAATTTAACATATATTTCATAAATACAAATCAAACTCAACACAGCACTTATTTATAAATTAGGTGTCCTTCCCTCTCCTCTTCTGCTGCTCTGCTATTCCTCTGCTGCTCTGCTTAGATAGACTTAACCTGCTGCTCCTTAACCGGCTTGTCCCTGTTGTTGGCAATGCCTTAAACTTGATGCTTTCATTGCCTTTGTCATAAATTTTCTAACTGTTTATGGCGTTATACGTATTTATACATACATACATATACACACACTGATATATACATATATATGTTTTGTATATATGTATGTACATACTATCGACTGGCCAAAAAGCGAGGCGATTATTGTCATTAGTCGGCCATTATGTTCTGGCCATCAACTTCAGATGCTGTCAATGAGGATGGCAACGACAACGATGTCAATAAGCATGAGACTGGCCTCTACTCTCGGCAATGCGCAATGCTGAGAGTTGGAGAGAGGCACACAGATAGACAGAAAAAGAGAGAGATATAGTGACTATTTTAGTAAGGTAGTGAGTGAGGGGAAAGAGAGTATTGTATAAGCATTGACCGGCCAAATTATTGTTAGACTTCGGGGCTCACAATGCATTAAGAACATCAGCATCAACAAAGCATAGAGCAGAGATGGAAAGCCGAAAAGCTGGAAAACTGAAAAGCCAAAAACTGTGGTAAATGCCAAGCAATGGCTTAAATCGAACCAACGTAATTGTAAGTGCTCTTAAATCTTACTAAAATTGTCTGACTGAACGATCTCAAAGCATTAAATTGTCTTACAATAAGGCCAGAACAGCACAGCAACAGGCCAACATTCAGTTAACTGTTATTGAAGTTGGCCTTAAACTTACTGTATATTATATGCTTAATATAACCCCAAATAGATAGGCAAATAAAAATTTCTTAATTGTTTAATGTTTTTTTTACCTTTTATTGCCCATTCTTTTATGTATATTAATGGTATTTTAGCTACGAGTGTTATTTACACAATGTACACATAAATTTGTATTAAGCACAATAATATATGGGCTAAATATGATTAATTTAAATGATTTCACTTTGATTTATATTATATACACATATACCCTTTATATATTAAAGAGTTCAAAAGAGATTTAAAATATGCTAAGCATATTGGAAAATGAATTTAATTCCAAATAAAGTCTAACTTTTCTTTATATATTAAGATTTAAGACTATATAAATTAAAAAGCATTATGTTCCAATAATATATATATATAATATTTAATTAATAAAGTAAATAGGGTATATTGCAGTCGAGCATACTCTCTCTTACCTGGCTTCATTCGATTATTGTTCGGTGAGGGTTTGAGATGATAATTTGTTTTACAAATTTCTGTTAGCAAACACTTTCTCATACCTCCAAGCTGGAACTTAATTGAAAATGAATATATATATATATATATATGAATTTGTGTAGGATTTCTGTATATAATCGATTCAATTATTTATATTTATATATAGTATTTCCAGGCGATTTATGATTAAGCAAAAAAAAACTTTTATTGACAAGCATTCATATCCATTTCCATTTCTACGATTCACAATGAGCACTCATAATGAGATATATGATTAATGCTCAGCTTTTATACAAATATTATATATATTTATATATATGTGTGTATATATTATATACATATATATATACCAGTTAACTGAGACACACTAAATCCCAGTTAAATGCTATGCTAACTGACATCGCTTAATGTCAGCTGCAAATAATTGCGCTTTAATTCGGCTCATTGCCATTTTTACAATCAATTATGCGAATGTGAATCGAGTCGAGTCGAGTCCTGTTGAGTTGAATTGAATTGAGTTAAGGAATGAGTAAAAGTGCCGAAGGGAGTTAGGATCTGTACTGTATATGCTCTGGTTTGGTCTTAGATGGCGGGGATAGTGGCGGGGGGATTGACAAACATTTATATGAATTAGCATATGTCAATATTTGTTAAATTGAATTAACGCCAAGTAATTTTGTCTGTGTATGTATATGTGTATATATGTAACTGAAACGGCAGAAGGCAAATGTGGCAAAAGATGTACGAGGAAATGTGGGTGGCTGTGGGTGTGGGTGTGGGTGGTATACAACACTGGCAAGACTCCACCCCATTTGTTATCATTAATTAAACGACAAGGCATTGAAATTTATTACACGCGTAGTTGACTATGGAGCCCCGCCCAATTGTCGCACACCCATTCAGTCATATGTGTACATATGTATGCGTGTGTGTGTGCGTATGTGTGTAGACAATGCCATGCAGAAGTTGTGCCTTAAAAGTTTGAGACATAAATTGAGGCAATTGTTAAAACTAAAACCCGCAACGAATGAAAATTTGCGTCCTTTGGCTCTTGGCAAGTGCACGAGTTGAGTTGAAAATTGTTGTTGGAAAAAGTCCAGAGTGCGTGAGTGTATATGTATGTGTGTATGTGAGTGTGTGTTAGTATGCGTACTCATGCGTGATTCCCACAATCAAAAACTTAACTGTCTTACCATAATTGCGTGCACTTGTCTGTGTTCGTATCTGTGTCTGTGTCTGTGTCTGTGTGTGTGTGTGTGTGTGTATGTGTGCATGTGTATTTAATGAAATTTTATTCAAGCATTCCAACTATGCCTGCCACTTGTTCCGTGCCACATAGTAAGACCCACACTCATTGCCAGGCTCCTTACCACCACCAACAACTATGTCTTGCAATCCCAGCCAGCCGCTACTTTCGTTTGCTGCGGTTACTCCTCCTTACCGATATCCTGGCACCGCCCTGGTGCCTACATCCTTTTTCGCTTTGCTCTATCCACCCGCATTGCTATCAGGAGCAACTTTTGTATACTCGCCACACACTTACTTACAAACATACACACACAGAAACACACACACACACATTACCATACGTCGCCTTCAACTTCGACTCCGGTTTCAACCTGCCGCTTTTGGCGTCCTCATATTGGTCTACTTCGGGGTCTAGGTGTATGCAGCTCAAGTCGGGGTCGAGTTTGTGTCTAGGTTATGGTACGGGGTTACGCTCACGTTTACGGTTATGTGGCGCGTTGGGGCGCAACTTTTGCAGCTCAATTAATAAAGCAAGTCGAGAGGAAGCTGCTAATTGTGTGTGCCTGGCAACTTCAGAAAAACTTGCCAGCCAAAATCTCGACACTGTCAACGCTATCAACGCATCTACAGATTTCTCGTATTCCTTGTGAGGAAAATGGTGTGGTGAAGTATTGGTGGGTGTGTACATGTCTAGGTCTACTCCAATAGAGCGGGAGAGGGAAGTAAATAGGGGCAGATGTTTATTTTGGGGTTCGCATTGTCGATTGCGGGTCACGTTGACTCGATTTTCGGCACAGTTTATCGCGTTTACTGTCAAATAATGAAATTGTCTGCTGATTTATTTGTTGACAGCGCAGATGTTGCTTTTATTTTCAATTTTGATGCCACACGCCATGTGTCCAGAGCCATTCCTCCTCCCTCACTGCTCACTGCTCAATGCTCACTGCTTACTACTCAATGCTCGTCAATCTAGCTAACCATTCTGTGACTCTGGCTGAAGCCATTCATTCATCTGCCCACAACAATGCGATAACAACAAATCAATTCAACGCAAGCTGCCTCAACTAATAAAAAACCTACACCACTCCCAGACCAGTTCCAGACTACGATTCAGACCAGGCCAGAACAATATACGAATAGTAGCCATCTAGTTCTTTTATGTATCTGTGTAAAAATATCTATCATTGTATCTGTATCTGTAGCTGTAGTTGTATCTGTAACTGTATCTCTATATATGTACACGTATTTGTGACCTACTCGTGCCGCACAGAGAGCCCGTTGCAAAAAAATATTGCCATTGAAAACAAATAAAGTTGTTGACGATTCCATAAAACCATCTACCATCTTCTATCATCAGCTCTCACACAGAGTTCAGTCAAAATATAAAAAATACCAAGAAAAAAAGAGATAACAAGTTAATAGTATAAACATCTTTGAGCATTTTATAGCCAGCAGCCATTGTCAGCAATTTATTAGATTTCGATTTATACCATAAACTGCATTTAGTTGTTTTCAGTAGTTTTCCTCTTTCCTCTAATATGATTACTTAAAATAAACGACAGAGAGAAAGAAAGAGAGAGAGAGAAAGATTAAGAGAGAGACTGCAAATAATGCGATCTACCTTAATGAACTGACACCCCTTTCGTCTGCCATTTTAATTATGCTGAGTTAATCAATTTTATAACCCACTTTTGCTTTATTTTCAACCATTTTCAACCATTTCCATCAATTTATTCTTTGCTATGTTACAAATTTCGCAAGCATCTGTAAAGTATATACCCTAACCTTAAACATTGTCAGCATATAGTTTTAAATTCTTCAGATTAATCAAAAATTATAATCAGATTTTCTTACAATTTAAAGAGTATTTGAAAACAAAATGGTGCTGTGTGAGTTGAAAACAATCCATCTATAAATATATTTTAATATAAATTAATATAAAATTAGTCAAATATAAATGATTAAAGATAAAATCAGCTATATGTCTTATGTAGAGGAGAATTGTTTCAGAGCAGAAATTTAGACAACCTGTGCGATGTCCTTTAGACATTTAATTTGTATTTTGAAATTTTAAAATAGGTAAAAAACTCTTGTAAAATATAAATTTTATACATATATATCATTTAAATTATACTTCATGATTAAACAATATATATATATTATATAGTAAAATAGATCGTTGTAACTATAGTTCAATCAGAAGTAAGGAGTAAGAATTCAAAGGGTGAATAAAGCTGAAGATTGTGCAGCTGCTATATGCCAGCACATATACTTTTTGATAGGGTAAGTGTATATATATAGTAGCATTATTTGTATATATATATATATATATATATATGTATTTAGCTTTATATATGTATACTTATATAATAAAGTATTGAAAACCTGAAGATTTCTTTATGATGATAGCATAAAAAATTTGCATTTAAATGCGTATTAAATCGCACAGAAAATGCAATAAGAGGACTACGCACACACACACACACAAACATGCGAGCTGACATGCCCAAAATTATATAGAATATGCATATGTATATATAACGTATATATATTTTTATATATGTATATATATGTATATATATATTGTGTGCATGGCTGGGGCAAAAGATTAAACGCATGCTTTGCTGTGCATAATTGTTGCATAATGAAGTGAAGGATATGAAGGATATGCTGCAATGCATACACGCTTCACTGGATTTTTATATGCTTTTTGAGAAGTTGACCAGTGAATATGAACTGAGCAAGGGTAACAGCAACAACAGCAGCAGCATCATCAACATCAAGGACAGAGACAACAGCATAGACATTGCTAGGAACAAGGACAGAGACGACCAGAAGATGTAGTTGCATGAGGAGGGAGTGCAGTAAACAAAAATCCCCCAGCGACGTTAATTAAATTGCATTGCATATGCAAGTTGGTTGCATTTTAATTGAATCGGATTTAAGAATAATGCCCAAAGTCAGCAGAAGCATCCGGTAAGCTGTGGCACAGTGGATTCAATAGCAAAAGCAATATGCAGCAGTAGTAGTTGGGTGGGAGAGGCAAGGATACTGGGATCAGCATAATGTTGGGTTCGTTGTTATTGCTCATGTGGCTCCGTGTTTATCCCTAGGGTGGATAACCACTCCAGTTTCGACCTTACGCATAATGCAACCGAGTTGCCAAGCAGCCAGTCAGTCCGTCTGGTATAAAGTTTATGAGTTAAACTTCTACTTCTTCTATTTATATATATATATATATATACATACATATACAAATATGTATATATCTATATTTTTTTTGGCTTAGAGACAATAGACCAAGGCTGTTCAAGCTAAAGCAGCTGAACTGCTCTTGGTGTTGGTGTTGGTGTTAGCAGAGCAAAAGTTAAGTCTAACAAAGTTTTCGACTGGCTCCATCATTGTGCCGCTGAGAATTTACCACTGGGATCTTTGGCTAGCATCTCTAAAAACCAATAATAATTTCCGCTATTTTTTTTTTGCAAAATTTTTTTGTTGTTGTTGCCAGCAGCTGGAGAAAATGCAACTGGGGAATATAGTCAAAGATTTAGTTAGTTCAAACCAAACAGCAGCAGCAGCAGCAACAGCTGAAGGAGTAAAATGTGGAGCAGCAGTAGAAGGAGCTGTTCACCAATAGTGGGACAAACAAATTGAATTGGAAATGCCGCTTTGACTGCTGTATTTGACTGTTGGCTTGTTTACTATTGAATTTTGGCTCAGCACTTGGCTAATGTGGTTATGTAAGCAGGCCGCAGGCAGTGGTCGCAACTCGAAAGTTGATTGCAAATGTAAATAGTATTGAGAGAGAGCCAAAGGATATCGCTGCATGCTAATAGCAATTTATCCCTGAATCCTTCACATACCATATCCATATGCGTTTGACTTAACGGTACATGTGTGTGGCTCATGTGTTGGTACTTTAAATGGAATCGAATGCTTCATTTTAAAGTATTTATCAATATTATTTATTTACCATTCATGATGTTTTTAATTTTATTATCGACTCGCAAACAAACATACAAACACTTGTATACCTATGGACATACAAATGAACAAACATACACACACACACACAGGCATATGTATACACACACAGTTGGGAAACTTATTTACAAAGTACACATATGCCCACACACACACACACACACACACACATACACATATACACACGGGCAGAAGTATTAACTGTGGGTGGGCATTAAATCGCAGTCAATTGACTGGCCCCGCGGCCTATGCAAAATTTGCATTTTCGACTTGTAAACAAATCGAAAAGCAATTAAATTATTTAAATAAAAACAACAGGCAGCACGCCACATACATGCCAGCACACACATCCATACATACACACACCAGCACACACAATCAATGTGGGGCTTCACAACATAATGAGAATTCTGAATTAATAATTGCGTATACGACACGTTGCCATCAAACAATACATAAACTAAGGATGGAACATTTCAACAAATTGTAGCATATTTGATATATAATTTTTAGCTAGTATAAAATCGATAACAATAAAGAAAAATATATAAAATTGTATGAAAATATTCAAATAATTTGAATAAATATTAAAATGATTTAATATTTGCATGTGATTTACTAATAAATTATCGAAATTGTGTCATATCTAAACAAAATGCAATACTAGAGAAGGTGAAGGAGATAAGAATGGGATGCGAGTGTTGGTGAGGTAAGGGGGTGGAGTGAAAGTAGCTTTATATATGCTAATATATGGTATAATATTGGGTATGCACTTCACTCCTCAATTACTCAATGCCTTGAGCTGTCGTCAATATCACTCATACGCCCAGTTGGGCAATCAATGTCGCTGGACTCGTCTGTATGCTGGGCACGCACGCACACTCACACACACACACATTGTGTGCACAAAAGAGAGAGAGAGAGAGTAGATTATGAAGAGTGGGAAAGACATATATAATCCTTATCAATTGTATTACTTCCGGTCAATACTAAACACTGACATATCCTATTAATTTCATAAGCAATTGAGTGCAAAACTGTAAAGCGTAGTATAGAGCACGCAGTGCTCTGGCCTTTAGGATGGCATTATAGCCGAGTATAGTATAGGGGTATGAGGAAGGCGGGGTGGTAGCTAAAACGCAGGCTTGCGGCAACTCAGCTTAGCTCAGTTGGCTGCTGGCTGCTGGCTGCCGCGTACGTGACTCTTTTTTGATACGATTGAGCGCACTCACAGGACATTGGCTGTTGCTGTTATAGCTGTGTTGTCCAAAGGACAGCCAGGATGCCTGACTGAAAAAGAAAGCTAAACACTCTCAATCTAGAATATACTTGGAAACCCAATCCAGCAAAATCGAAAATGGCACATTGTTCACGTGCCTGACGATTTTTCTGCTCTTACCCCCTCCTGTCGGTCCTCCCTTCCAATTCATCTACTGTGCTGAGTTCTCCAGTGATTGTACATTTCGCGAGATTACTGCTAACTCTCATTATTACAAACGGAAGCCCGGAAATGAAGTGGCTCACAGGATGGCAAGGATTGGGGTATGCTTGCTCTCTGCCTGCTTGCTCACTCTACTTCTCTCTACTTCTCCTTTGCCATTTCTCTCATATCAATAACTAAGCAAATTGTTTGGCCAACGCGCGCGTACAGACACATACTTTAAATTCCGCTCTGCTGCTCCGCTTTTGGTACAGCTTCTAATGTTGTTTTAGGAGAACTTTTTTAATCTGGCCTGGTGAAGCCGTTGTTTCCGACACACTATTGCTGCTGCTGCTGTTGCTGCTGTGGCTGTTGGTGTTGTTATTGCTACTGCTGCTGACAGAACCAATTAAGCGCAACCAAATACACCCAGAAACAAGGTTAAAATTCCAACAATTTCGTTGCGCATGGCTAGGCCAACCATTTCATTTTGCTTTCGAGTGGCATTGGCAATGGCGACAGCAATGGCGACGGCGATGGCAATGGCGATGGCAATGGCGATAGCGATGGCCATAGGGGAACGAAGCTTTGGGCACGAGGTTTAGTTTTCGGTTTGGGTTAGGGATATTGCGCGTTTTCGCACTCTCCGGTTTCCAGTTTACGAGTTGCTTCTGTGTCCGCCGCAATCAGCAATGCCCATGGACACCACCACCATCACCAACAAACAACCAATCCACCCAGGGAATCCGGCCCCCTTTCACTCATACTCACACTCTTCTTCATTTTCTCTTGCTTTCTCTGAATTCACTATAATATGTGTTGGCAGTAAAGTAACTGTGTGTGTCTGTGTGTGTGTGTGTGTGTGTATGTGTATGTGTGTCTGTATGTTCTTGCTGGCCAGGCCATGTTGTAAAACGTCAAAAGCGTTAAACGTAATTGAGCTGCGCGCTCAAATACAAATAAATAAATACCCACGACGTCGTCGACGTTGTTGTTGTCGTTGTTGTCGTTGTTGCTGTTGTTGCTATTGTTGCCTTCATCATAGAGATTCTGCTGCTGCTGCTGCTGCTGCTGTTACATTGTCTGCTTTCTCGCTGTGCTGTGCTAAAAGTTGAAATGTTATTTGAAATGTTGCAATGCCAGCAACAACCAGAAACAGCAACAACAGCAACACAAACAGCAATAACAGCAACAACAGCAACAGTTACGGTGGCAGCTGTATAACAAACAAAAATAAGAGAAGCCGCGGCAGCTGGCCAAAAATTGGTATTTAATTTTCAACTCAACTTGCAGTCCACAGGGAGATGAATCAGCTAACGCGATCCAACGCAACGCAACGCAACATAACAGAACAGAGAAAGGTAACTTAACCCAACTCAGCAGTTGCCACTTTTAAGCGTCAGTTGCTTCTGGCCAACAATTTGGCCCCTACTCAATACTGCAGCAAAAGCTGGAAAAAGTATTTTTGAGAATTGGACAAGGCCAATATACATGCGAGTATGAGAAATTGAGTTAAAAGCGTATGGCGAATGGCGGAAGCTTCTCATCAGAGCTAACACGGACACCGACACCAACACTGACACAACGATATACCAACACACAGGCATACAGACACACTAATAAAAGGTATGTCTGTGTGTGCAGCTCACGTGTTTTTTCTTTCATTAAATTTGTATATATTTTTTTTGGTTTTTGCTTTGTTTTGGCACGCGTTTGATATCAGCCACAGCCACAGCCGCAGCAGTAGCAGCAGTAGCAGGATTAGCAGTAAGGCAGTAAGGTATGGTAGGAGTGGCAGTTTAGGTATTTACCCCGATCCCAGTTCTAATCATTTATGCAAATAACTCATGCATTTTCGATTAGACGGCACTTAATCAAGTTGGTAACAGGGTCTAACAGCATGTTCAGCATATCCTTCAATGGCAAATGCAATTTTGTTGTTTCTACCAACATTTTGTGGCTTGCAATAACAATAAACTAAGCAGAAACAACAACAGCAACTATAGTAACACCAACAACAGTTGCAGCAGAAACTCTTGTTTGCCTGTTGGGCGTATTTAAGTGGAAAATAATGCATAAATTACGCCACAAAATTCTCACTCTCTCTCGCTCTCTCCCTCTCTCGGTTTATCTCTTTCTCCAGATTGTCTGCAGTCTCCAAGTTTAGCATAACTTATCGCATATCCTATTTAGATGACAACAAACGCACACACACACACACACACACACACATATAAATATATTTATATACCAATACACACGTGCAGACGTTTATTTAATTAAATATAAATCGCTGAACTGCTACTCATAAATTTAAACTTAAACAGCCCAAAAACCATATAAAACCAACAACAAGCAGACCAAGATATACCCTAACTTATGCATTTCCATATACAAACTGTATATATATTCGATATACACTCTATATAATATAGGTATATATACTTGTACTAGTGTATAAGAGTCATAACATGAGTTAAAACAGAGTATCCTTTTGGCTATACATTTGATTGGTGGCATGGTATCACCTTGACGTATGTTCAGCCGTTATCTGCCACATCTCTAGAGTGACTTTTTAATTATGGTATAAAGCGCTTATTATATATATTTATAGATTCCAGGCTTATCAGTTGATTTAACAGCAGACTGGGAGAAGTTTGCTTAAGCTTCTATGAAATTAATCAATTTAGCAGAAATTAGCTTGAACTAAAGTGTATTTAGCTGTTGCTTTATTTGTTGTTGTTTTATTGTTACAAAATGATTGTTATAATCAGCATACCCGTTTAAGATAGATAGCAGAAAAGAAGCTTTGCTGCCCCTGTGTACTGAGGCATTTGAATTCATTGCGCTGCAAATAAATAAAAGAGGCGCAATATCACATTCTCACCCCCACCTCTACTGTCTTTCTCTCTCTTTGTCTTACTCTGTATCTCTGTATATATGTATCTCTTTCTTTCCGCATATAGTCAGAGTAGGAGAAATACACACAATACAGCAATTAATCATTGCGTTAAAGCAACTGGAAATCAGATTATTTACTTGCACAAGACGTACTACGTGACGTATGCGCAATGTCATATAAATTACTTCATTCAGACTCACTGCAAAGTGGCATTCAAGGATACCAATAATATTAAAGTTCTGGCTTATTGTACTGAAGCCTGATAAGCCTTTTGCCAAATTCCAAATCATATTTGACGCATTACAGATTTTAATATCTATATATATATATACTATATATGGCATATATTCGTATTATATCTGTAGATTTCATATACGAGTTTCCATCATTATTTATGCTGCATAATCAATCAATATGCTGCTTAATTTTATTATTTCTTTATATTTCATTTTGCTCACAATGATTGCTGACGTCTTGTACTGAATTTGGTTGCTCTTGCCCCGCTACTCTCTTTGATTCACTTTTTCCCCCGCACACCTCTTAGTCCGAGCACTTTGTATAGCCTTAGAACATTCTTAGCCTTCGGTTTTCGCTTCTCGATTCTCGCGCTGTAATTCGCGTTAGTCGCTCCAACAATTTATATCAATACAGATCCAATCGCATGTCCTTCATTTGCCCCAAACCATCAACTACTATGTGTGTTTCTCTGTATGTATATATGTGTGTGTATGTATGTGTGTGTGTATATATATCGTTCTGTATATATGTACTGATTTGATGCTTTTTCTTTTTGTCTTTGATTGAGCTTGTTATGTGCGACCCCCTCACTTCGCCCCAGACACCCCCGACACACCCGACACTCCGCTCCATACCCATCACACTCACTTATCAACATTTTCAACATCCCCATTGTATTTGTCTATCTAACTGCAGCAATGCCGTCGCTATCATCGTCGCTGTCGCCATCAGTCATGGTCGCGCCACACCCCATGCCTCATACCCGCCTACCATAATACCCATATACCATTATACCAACATATAAACCACCCATGCTCATGCTCCACCCACTATACTCGCGTATCATCTTCATTTGAAGTCGCTCAAATGCTTTTCTATAGATTCGATAGATTTTTTGTTGCTTTTGCTTTTGATTTTGATTTTGATTTGATGCGTACTCGTACTTGACTGACGCACATGCCTCTAACTGTAACTGTAAATGTAACTGTTACTGGGCGAGGCGATATTCAAATCTCACGCTTGTCCTTATACCAAGGACCTACCTCTTCTCTATAGCCTGACCTCAACTCCCAGCATTGACTGGTAAATATTTATTATTGATTTTGCTATAATAACATTTCCCCAGTGCGTCAATAAATTTTCAAATAACGCATTTACCTTCCGGCCAGGCTGAGAATCAGTACTACTAATAGGGCTCGGGAGGGGGGTATGGAGAGGGGGCAATGTGCAGCTGTGGATGTTGGGTGTGTGGCGTTACAGCATGATAAATCTTGGTAAAAAAAAAATATAACGCCTTTGAGCGTGGGCGTGGCATTACACAAGCGTCAGGCAGAAGTCAACGAACAATAGTAAGTGCACATTAGCGATATAATTATAACAGTAATTCTAATGGCAGCAGTTGTCAAGTAGCAGCACGAACGAGCAATGGCAAAGGGATGAGGTGAAAGAGGGGTAGCAGAAGAGGGAAGTGAAAAGTGGGGGCATGTGCAGGGTATGTTGGCAAACTTAAGAGCTTACGTATGTATGCACTTATGTGTGCTAGTATCACATCAGCTGTATATATATATATATATATATATATATACGTGTATGTATATGCATATGTGTGTCAGGGCAAAGTCAGCTTGTGCCAGGGCTGGGAACTGTAAAGTGAACCAGCTCAGGAGTGAATCAAAACAGCAATGAACCCACTGTAATAATTCAAAAATTGATGAATTATTTGCTCTGATTAGCTATGATTTACTACATGATATAAATGATATATATTATATACTCCTTCAACATCAGTTTATATATAATGATATAGCTATGGAACTAGTTCAGTTTGCAATCCCTACCGTGTGGTTTAGAACAGTAAGAGTATTAACATTTCCAGCAGCATGTTGTCGGTAGCAAAAAGTGTTTTAGTGCCTTTTACTTTGGTCCTGAGTACTAAGGGCTGAGTAGTGCGTATGGATGCGTGTCTGATGCCATGTGATGGGATGTTGTCGTGGCAACTTTTAATCGGCTCTGCGTCGTGCAGTTTGTCGCATTGCAGGAGCAGTATGGAGCAGGAGCACGAGCTGTAGCTGGTCTTGGCATTCCGCGTAGCTTTCAAAAGTTTATTTTAGCGTTTTCGCTTGCCTTGTGCTTGTCATCAAACGACGTCAAACTGAAATTAACATTTGCATACACTCATCAGTCAGGAGTCGAGCACAGATCTATATAGATGTGCGTGCACTTTTGCTGCTTTTACACGCTGAGTAGCAGGTCCTTCTATCCTCTTCCCTTTCACCTTTCTCTTTAACAGCGTGCACATTCGTCTTGTAAACATGAAGTTAAGCGCCATTAATTTATCTACCCATCGCCTGATATTTATATAAACACATATACACAAACACACACATATACACATACATGCATCCACCCAATAAGAAATCCATGAAATTTGCTTCTACATTTGCATTGCGCTTAAATCACTTTGGTCTTTGTATTAGTGAGTCGCACGTGAGCATCGTTGTTGCCTGCCTCTCCCACACACACACACACACACACATTCTGCTTGCTCCTTCTATTCCCTTTTTTACTGACACGTACGCTGCAAATTTTTTAGCTGCCTGCCTGAGCGTTGTTCACGAAAAGTTTTCCTGCTCTTTTGATTTCGGCTTTTTACGCAACTCGCAGATGAAAATGCTTAAGTGAATTTCAGTATGTGCAGCTTACACACACTTGCACACCTTCTGTCGCCTCCTCACCTCTTCTAATTCATTTTTTCCTTGCCTTCTTTTCCTTTTTAGCCAGGATGCGCGTGATTTACGCAATGTTGCGCAACTTTTAATTTAATTTACTTTGATGCGATTATTTCTCGCTTACTGGAAAATAATTGCCTATACTGAGCGTAGGGGGCTCACGTTGCGTATGCGCAATATCATTTTCATCATATATCCCATAATATCAATGCTTATTAGCACATCCCACAGGATATGCTATGTGGCCAGTTATTTTTATAAAAACCAAAGGACACACCTGCATCTGTATCTCCATTGAACATTCACCATTTGCCAGCTGCCAGTTGCCAGTTGCCATTTTGTCTGTCGTCTGCCTTGTGTCATTTTGTGCTGTGGGTTTTGTCGTCTCAAGAGGCTGCCCAGTGTTGAACCCTATTAGTAGCACAAACAAGTTGCCTGTCTGCCTGGCTGGCTGGCTGGCTAGCCGGTTCAATCCAAGGATATGTGCAGATGTTATCTACCTAGCCTGTAAGTCCACTAGCTCACATACATGTTGGTCGCACATGACAGCAAGGTGTAGGGGTGAGTGTGAGTGTGAGGGGTGAGGGGTGTGGGGTAAATGTAGTATGCAACCAGTACGAGACAGTTTCCTACCCATTGTCCATTCGGCTTAACCGCAAATCCTTTTTAACATATAAAAAGTAACGTTTTGTGAGCCTCCCCACAACCCACGTCGTATCTCTTGGTAGCTCTTGTCTATCTCTGTAAGTATATGTTGTGTGTGTGTGTGTGTGTGTGTGTATACTCATTGTTGTTGTCAACACCATTTTATAGTCGCCATTGCCATTGCGTAGGATGTCGACGACGTTGGCCACATTGCCTTGGCTTAACTGCAATGTCCTCTGTCCTGTGTCGCCTGTCCCCTGTCCTCTGTGCGTTGCGTTCAATTGAATTTGCGATATGTGAATATTTAAGCACTGTACAGGGACAGCAGCCGCCAGGACTTCAGTCAGAGTTTCTGGTTTTTCCTTGTTGTTGTGCTGGTGTTGCTGTTGCTGCTGCTGCTGCTGCTGCTGCTGCTGTTCTTGTTGCTGCTTGTAGTTTGTTGTATCCACATAACTATCATTGCTTTTGTGGGCATGAGAAAACGTGGCTGGCAGAGTCAACGTGTGCGATTGAATTTTTATTGCATGATAAAAGCAAACGCCACAAGTCGACCAGCAGGTGAGTTAAGCACTGACAGGAGACGGCATACAGGTGCTTGCTTCAACAACAACAACAACAACAACAACAACAACAACAGAAACAAGGATAGCAACAACAACTACAACAACACAAGACACAATGACACAGAGGATTAAGATTGGGGTTGGGGTTGGGGTTGGGGTTGGGGTTGTGTATAGTAACAAACATTGTAAACATCGCAAAATATTTGCCATGAAGATTTCTGCTAACCATTGGTAAGTTTATTGATTCCTAGCCACTGCCCTCCCTTGCCCCAGCCCCTCATTTACAACTTTACATACTCAAGCAATGTCCAACATCTAATACTTAATACCGGACGCTTAAGCTGACGGCATTTGCAAATGACACACCTCCTAACAAGACAAGGAAACATACACACAGTTACACTACAGACACACACGCACACACACACACATACACACAAGAAGAACGACTACGATTACTTGGTAAAGACTGAATGGAAGGCAACCAAGTAAGATTTACTATACAATACAACTAAACGCACTTTCTACTTTGCTTGTAAGTACACAAACTATACACAAGTATATATATATATATATATATATATATGTGTATGTGTGTATTTGTATGTGTTTTTATAATCGCATGCTTAAAGTGTATTCAGTGAACAAATTGATATTGAAGGAAATATAAAATATTTTATATGTTTATACATTTTGTATGAATCTTTTATCTAAAAGCGGAAATTATTTGCATTGTTAGCAGCAATCAAATAAAACTTACACATCCTTTGGCCCAAGTGCGAAACAGTTTAAAGGATATACATATCTCTGGAAAGCTATTACTATTTTGATAGCATAAAGAAACATGTAAACTTCTACTTTATATCACTTTGTTTTTCGCTTTCTATATATCCTGCTGTATTATAATTTAGTCATAAAATATCAATATAATCACATTCTTATATTTATAAGGTATAAATGTGTTCAAGGATGCTAACTTTAGTGCTCCTTGAGTATTTTTTTATACCTATCAGATTGCTTTATTATTGAATTGAAGCATTGAAGTATTGGTGTATTGGTGTATTGGTGTATTGAAGTTAGAAATGTAATCTTCAAGTAATCAGAGCAGAGTATTAGTTAATATACTATAAAGCGTTACTAGTAAAAATCGCTCTCAAATATCTTTTGAAGCCAACAATTTATTGTTTCGTTGTGTTTCATTCAAAAATGTGGCAGGAAGAGGGAAGACGGAAGAGAGAGAGAGAGAGAGAGAGAGCGGCAAAGTCAATTTTGGTAAAAAGTTTTAACAAAATTGATCTGAACTTTACAGCGTATCAGTTAAAATTGAGAAATGAGTTGTAGAAGTGGGCGTCAACCGAGTGCCTGCCCTATAGACCTACCGCCTACAGCCTAAAGCCAACATCCAACCAACAGCCACACCCATTTATAGCCAGGCAACCAGCATGACCGCCGAAAAGGACATTCGTCCAGACGCTTTGCTTTGCGCCAGTTTATGTTTACGTTTACGTTTATGGCTATGTATGTGTATGCGTGTTGGCGTAAATCTGTGTTGGTTTGTGTGCGTGTATGTTCTTGGGGTTTTACTGTCTGTGATTTGATGTTTACAATAGCAAAGGATGCGGCAGCGCCAGTCAAAGGACAAGGACAAGGATAAGCACAACGACAACGACAGAAGATGTTTTGCTTTTAGTATACAGAGTGCAGTAGAATAAGGCGTAGGGTATAAGGCATAAGGTATGAGGCATGGGGCATGGGGCATGGGGCATGGGGCATGAGTCATATGGCAGGAGATGAACGACGACGCGTCGAAGAAGCAGCAGCAAGTGATTTCAATAAATTTGATGGTTTTCCATTTGCAACCCAAACTCAATCGTCTATTCGCAGTAAAAATTTCGAATTACGCTGAGAGCTGAGCGTTGAGCGCTGAGAGCTATGAGATGAGAGTGCTGCTAAAGCAACGAATAAGAAAGAATAAGTCGAAAGAAGAAGATGTAGTAGAGGAAGAGCAACAAAAAAGAAAAAGAAAAGATTCTTAAGAAATAAAGAGTGAGCTGAGCTGCCGGATGCAAAGACCAGATCCCAGAATCCTGCCTTACTCAAAATGACTAATACAAGCAAAGTTATTGACATGGCAGCGGGTTTGGCTTTAGATTCAACGAGGGTAACACTGCTTCTCCTTCTTCTTCTTCTTCTCCTTCTCATTTCATTTCCTTTGCTTTTTTTTTCTTAGTTCCCGCAGCATATATAAACTGATATACGCACACACACATACATATATATATATGCACACACATATAAAAGTATGTCCCAATTCGGTCTGCGTATAACTTCAAAATGACTGCTTTATGTAAATCCCACGGATAACGTTTTGCAAATTGAATTTTTAACATTCTATTTTATTTATTTTTCACTTCTCTCTTTTCGATGGTGCCGCTGTCACCGTCACCGATACCCCATCCAAATCCAATGTAACTAGGCAAAGGTTCTTGGCACCCAAACCTAGTGGATGACTGGTATCCGCATTCGCATTCGCATTTGTATCCGCATACACATTCGCATTTACTTCAATCGTTTGCCGCGCTCGCTTGCCATTTAACAGCCTCTCATAGATACTTTGCCCTTACCGCCCAGCTACACCCTTCTGCTCATATCCCTCATTTCACTGTAGTTGCATGACAGTTAAGCCGGAGCCGGATAAGCAATGGTAAAGGCAATGGCAAGCGCAACGCAAACTGGAAGCCAACTGTCAGACATTGATATTAGACATGTAGCATATAGCATATAGCATGTAACATGTAGGCATATAGATATACAGGGTTATGTGGCCATCACCTCATCCGCATCCTCTGCTTAAATGAATGAATCACAACAAGCGCCAAGATATAGCAAATTGAATAGACTATGTATCAACTCATACTGGCCATTGTGTAGACAACGCAATTGTAATACGATATCAACTTCATTTACTCATTCTATCAATCTCTTACTCTTTCACTTTTTATCATGCCTTACACCTACACACCCGCATCTATAGTCTTCTGCTAAACTCATCAATATGTCTTTCCCTCACTTTCCACAGAAGGCTAGTTACTGTTTAGAGTAGTTCTTTATGTAGCTATCAATAATTGATACATTGAGGCAAATGTTTAACATAATTAGTAAATGACACCTAACTGCATAATGAGCAATAGAATATTAATATATTGAATAATAGCTATTGAATAATAGTTATTTACTCGAACATATTCAGTCAGAGTTTATGTTTAGACAGCATTAATGAATCAAAGTCCAACTCAAAGTTTGTTTTATGCATCTTATTAACTCTTGAACAATTATCATCAATAAGTTGCATTAACTTATACATTAATTAAATGCAAACTTAAAAGATTTTCTTCAGTTTAATTAATTATAGCTTAAATTTAACTAGATTATCTATATATAATCCATATCTATTTCGACTTTTTCGACTAAATGTTTCTCTCAACTATTTTGCTTTGACCTCAATTTCTGTTGTTGCGCGGAAACTCAAAGTTGTATAACATAAAACTTAGTAATGAAATATAATTATTATTATTATATAAAGTTATATCAATAAATATCAATAAAAATATAATTGAAAGCAACTATAATTGAAAGTAATAAAATGTAATTAATTGTATAAAATGCGACAGATATGAGACAACAATATTAAATTACAATTCTCTTAACGAGTTAATTGAAGTTGATGAAGATGATGATGATAATGATGATGATACTATTAATGTATTTGATGTACATTTATGCTTGGCATAGAAAGTACATTTCAGTTAATACTTCCGCTAATTCCATACATATCCTAACGGTAAGTAAAGGCCAAGAGATATGGAACTATTTTTCACTTTAGTTGTTGCTACTTGATTTAGTTTTGTGAGTAATTTTGTTAACTGGGCCAATGTCTAGGTTTATTTGTTATTCGTTATTATTGTATTTATTGCAGGAAAGTTTCTTTGCGCTTCAACCATAAATTATAGTACAATTTGTTGTTGTTGTTATCATTAGTATTGTTGTTGTTGTTGGGGGCGTCATTTGATTTCGTTAACGTTTTGCCACTCATTATTATTGTTGCTGCTGTTGTTGTTATTTTTATTGTTACCTTGTTATTTGACATTCAACTAATGAGTTTTGTGATTTCTCATTTATTCATTGAATTTTTTAATTAGTCTTGCATTGCTTTTTATGTGCAACAAATTGCTGTTGTTGTTTGTGTTTGACTGTTGTTGTTGGTGTTGCTGTTGCTGCTGTTATTGCTGACGGAATAAATGTTGTAATTGAAAAATAAATGAGGCAATCAACTTTCTGACCTGTCATGTAGCGAATATTTTAGCTATTGACCTCGCAATAACACCCCAAACAATCCCTCTCTCTCTCTCTCTTTCTCTCTCTCTTTCTTTCTTTCTTCTCTGTCTCCCTTCCATATACAATGTTTCACTGCCACCTGATATCCCGCCATCAACTATTTATACTGCGCCCCTCTGTGGCCAGCAACACATCAAAATTACAATGTTGTGGCAGCCGCTGTTGCTGTAACTATTGCTGCTGCTGTTGCTGTTGCTGCTGCAGTCGCTGCTGCCGCAACGAAAGGTAATTATGGCCCCGACCGAGTGTGGAGTGGTGAACTGTTCGTCTGTTCGGCTGGTTGATTGCTCCATTGCTGAACTGGTCTGTCCTAGCTGTTAATGTCCCGGTTCGTTCAATGCTTTCCATTTTGCATGTTGCCTCGTCCTGAGCTTTTTTGATTGTAATTGTTGTCAATTGTCATTACTGTTGCTGCTGCTGTTGTTGCTTCTGCTATTGCTGCTGTTGATGTTGATGTTGCTGTTGCCTGTACGTAAAGCTTTGCCTGCTGATTGTTGTGGTATATTTTGTTGCCTGATTTTCGCATTGCTCGTTCCCGATGCCCCCGTACTTTGTCCACCCCCTTAATAGTCTACCATACGCCATTGTTTCGCCTGTTTTGTTGCGGCCTTGTTCAGCGGTTTGTTTGTTGGCTGCATCGCATTCCCACGGCTGTCAACACAATTGTTGAGCCTCGGACGCCAGCAGCGCCATGCTCTTATCCATGCCAGGTTCAGGAGTCATAGACAACCGCAGTTATATACAGCTATATCCCTGTGTCCGGCATCAAAATTTGACGCTTAAATTTGTGAAATTACTGGAAATTGAGTTGTAAGCTTTGGCTCGTGTTCAGATTCATTTATATAACCAATTTACCATTGGCTAATTCCACAACATTTCCACAATGTGCTATGAGGTCCTGGCAAACAATGCAATATGCTTTTTCGATTCCTTTGTCTATAGGTAAATACAGTACAAATTTACAATTTAATATTTCTTTCACCGATTTAATATCATGCACTTTATCTGACCTTTAACCCAAAACACGAATACAAACCAAAGAGAAATGAGTAAATATTAGTTAAATAATATAATAATCTTATTCAAAGTTTTAAGGCATATTATTTTATATAGTCTGTTGCATCTTAGGAGTCAATCGCTCATTGGGAGATTTCTTACTCAACGCCAAAGGAAGTTGCATTAATGAGAAAAGGATAAACCTTTGATTAGATTATAATTCAATAATTTCTATTCAATTATCATAATATCGATTATTTCTATTATTTCCATTAACTCTTTGTGCTCTATATTCAGTTTTTCTTTAGCTTAGGGAAAGCTGCATATTTTTTTTTTATTTCTATTGTAATTTTAAACAGATTTTCAATAGATATTAGGCATGTTTCATTTTGCGTAACCAGACACAATTTCCCCTGTGGAAGCTGTTGCAAAAGAGCAGGAAAGTTTCACAGTTATCTTTTGAAATGGGGAGCAAAAGATTTTGAGAATTTTGAGCACGTTTGCGACGTTCAAAAGAGATTAAAAGCGTATAATTGTCGCCTTAGCAGTGGAGGGATACAAGGATGAATAGCGCCAAGGACGAGGGCGCATTGTGAACTTCAGCGAAGTTTATGTTGGGATTGTCGGTATTATGTATGTCTCTGTCTCTCTGTATGTATGTGTGTGTGTGTGTATGTATGTATGTATGTATTTTTTTTTTTTTTTTTTTTGCCATGGCCTTCGTACTGACTGTCGAGCATGATTTAGGCAAAGAGCTTGGCATTTTCAGCTACAGCCACAAGGAACTTCAGTTGGCCCAAAGTAAACGAGGCCTTCAGTTGGCCCAAAGCGAACAAATTTAATTTCCGTGACAGAAATAAGTTTTGCGCTCAAATGCACATCACATCCCTATCCCTTTTTGACCAAGTTCCTTTAAGGCGTGCGTGGACACTTTCCTTTACTTTCTTTATTATTATGTTCTGTTTTTTTTTCACTCTCTCGCTCTCTCTCTCTCTCTCTCTCTCTCTGTTACTCTTCCGTTTTGTACTCGTGTGAGAACATTGTGAAAGTTGCAGCTTGACTTTTATTAAATGCTCATTAAGCTAGGGTGACAAAGTTTTCCTTTTCGCTTATCGCCAAAATTGCAAATATGTACCTAGTTTTAGCCAAGTTATTCCTGAAATCACAGCAGCTGAGCTTACGTTTGCTTCTACTTCAAATCGTAAGAAGATGACGCAGCTTCCTTGTGGATCCTTTTGGATGCGGACACTTGAATAAATCCCATCTATTAGAATTCGTTGAGGCGACCAGAACTAGCCAAGTCAGTAGAGAGACATTCAGTCATCATTACGTGCGGTGACATCATCATTATGCTGTTTGCAAAACTTTATGTTAAGGTCTCACCTTGACATTCTGACGTACTGACGAACTGTTGAACTGACGACTTGACGCCCTGAAGACCTGAAGACTTGACGTGACGCCGTTCATGGCAACCCGAAAAGTAGCAGCCAATTTTTCAAAACGCTTTCATTTCAAGCAGAAGCTGAAGCAGCAGCAGAGGTTGAAGCTGAAACTTAGGAAGGAGCAAAAGTAAGAAAAATTGTGCGGTCCAAGCAGAAAAAATATAGAAAAAAAAACCAAAAAAAAAAGAAAAAATATATATGTATATTTCAGGGAGAGTACTCAGTCTTTAAAGGCCGGGAAAAGGGCATGTCCTTCGCTTTGGCTGGTTGCCTTTGTTAGTTACCTTTTTGAGTCTTTGCTAAATCAAAATGGCAGCGTGTCTTCGTTCTGATGCTGCTGCTACTGTTGCTGCTGTTGATGCTGATGCTGCTGTTGGTGCTGCTGCTCAAGTGATTTACTTGCGAACGACTCCTTTAGCCGCCTTACTTGGCATTCATGACCACGAGCATTGGCAGCGCTTTCTGGACGTTACCCACTCCTTGGATACTTTAACTTTCTGCTCAATTTTGCTGTAGGTGCCTGAAATTGCTGCGCTGTTTCAGTTGAAGCTTCGTTCGTGCGCAAACATTTGCAACGCAATTCCAACTCACACATGTGGCCGGAACAAGCTTCCACTTCCCTCCCCTCAACTGGTCAAGTAACCAACTGGCCAAGTGGCCAAGTGGGCAAGTGGCATGCGCCTAGAAATTAACTTGCAAAAAATCATATCATAATAAAGATATAGTCAGCAGAAAAATGAAATGTTCTAAAAACAAGAGAGAGAGGGAGGGATCTCAGAGAGTGGTAGAGTAGGTTGTTACCAAGGATTCAAGGCTCTGGTCTCGGCCTGTTACCCCTGGGGGCTCATATCATCATTATGGTCGAGTTATTTGTAACCTTTTTTGAATTCCATTTAAAGTTTGTAAAACCCAAACATCAATCTTTGCCACGCTAAGCTCTGCCACGCTGTGTGCGACATTGAGTGGAATATGGAACGAGAAGTGTGTTGGGAGTGATGTGGGCGTGGTTTATTACTCATCACAGCGACCAAGTCTTCAGGAAGTGTCAGGCAGTTTTAGAACAAGATTGTGACTCATTAAATTACATTGCAAATGTCATTGTAAAGTAAGTAAAATGAGGCTGTGGGTGGGTGAGAGGGTGAGTGATAGGCGGCATGTGGCAAGATGAATGCAAGGACTGTCAGTATACACCGGATGTCAGAGAGGCTTCTTTGGTGCGTATAAGCAACATTCATTTATTTATATATTACTTGCCTCAACCTCTCGCTCTCACTCTTACTTACACACACACACACACACACCCATACACACACACAATAGCAACAACAACAATTGTGTTGTACGCTACTCTCTGGCAGCAATTTAAAATGATAATTTACACAAATGCGTTTAAATAAATAAAACGCACCGAGAGAACGACAAACGGGCGGCACAGGCAGAGGCGTGTCTGTTGGTTAGTTAGGTGCTGGAGGATGAGGTAAACGTGGTGCTTCTGACGCACATTTTGTCAGCGGCAAAAGTTCCGGCGGCAAGCACACGCATACACAAACACACACCCATATACACTCAGGTCTGGCCAAAAAGTTAGCTCTGTTAGGTGTCGGCTACAATCGTCCTTAAATCACGCGTAATGAAGTTGTCGCTGTGTGTCGCGCTTACCGTTGTTGATGTTGTTGATGTTGTTGATGTTGTAACTGTTGTAAATGTTGTAACTGTTCTTACTGTTCTTACTGTTTTTACTGTTGCTACTACAACAACTGCCATTCGGTCTGTTTCTTCTGGCTGTCGTTCTGTCGTCGTATCGTCCTGTTTCTTATTGTTTTTGCATTTTATCGCAGCGCATTTATTTTTGCATTTCAATGCTGGTACAGGCAATAAGTGAACCCATCAGTAAGCACCCAAAAGAACAATAACAGTAACAGCAACAGTCTAGGGAAAGGGAATCAAAAAGGAATAGGACGTAGGCCAGAGAAAGACAACAGCCCAACAAGGTGTAAAGTCCTTGTCCAGCTAAATGGTCATTCTGTGATGAAGAAAATTAAGTACCCTTAAGTACACTTCAAATACAATTAACTAAATAATTATAATGTATATATATATATATATATTTAAATTCGATCTATTGATATACTGGATACTAAATGGAAATGTAATTCGATTCGATTACTTTAATATCGTTTAATAATTTCACCTTATGACAACTTAGTTATTCAGCCCCTAATTGAGTTTTGTGGTTACTCTAACCACGTGCCAATTTCCAGTTAAATGATTCTCATTAGTCACACTGCCACCTGGACAATGCAGTGCATACACAGTCCTAGTTCCCGCATCAAACCTAACCACCATTTAGAGTCGCACAAGCAAATGTCCAACTGCGGCGTTTAGGTTAAGGTTCCACCTACCACCTACCACCTTCCACTTACCACCTGCCACTCTGTTGCTTTGCCTTTGTCTCTGGTACCAACTTTGGTTTTGTTAACGCACACACACACACACACAAACGCACACACACACACAGAGCTTCTACTTGAATATAAATGGTTCGGGTAATGTGGCGCAACACCCGCAGTAACAGCAACAACACCACAGGCGACACACTTCCCACCACATATGCCCTTCCCTACCTCCCCCCGCCACCTATACTTCGTCTCTTGCTCCATTCAGCTCTTTAGCACTGCCGCAGCTGTTGAAAATTACATGTTTACAGCGCGCAAAGCCAAATGTAAACGTAAACACACATTAACTTTGGTCGCATACAATATTTTTCACTCAAGGTTGTTTGGGATGTGACCATGCCCATGTTGGAGCAGCAACAACATCATGCTCTGGCTGACTAGCTGACTAGCTGACTAGCTGACTGGTTGGTTGGTTGGTTGGTTGGATGGTTGCTCCTTGAACTGCCCTCGGGTATGACAAGGTGCATTTGCCATATTGGCTGCTGAGTGGAATGGCGGCATGTGGCATGCCCATGTTGCTTGCATATCCTTGAGTAGCAGCAAATTGGGTTGCTCCATTACCTTTTTTATTTTCAAATATTTTTTCTCTTTTTTCTCATCTATTCGTCCTTCGACGAACACGTGTTTTGTGTGGGGAGTTACCAAAAAACTAAACAATAAGAAAAATACTTGTGGCATACTTTTGGGCTGCATTTGCTGCCACAGCAATTTTTCGCAACAATTTTCCATTTATATTTTTCTTGTTTTTATTTTTTTTTTTTTTGTTTAGATAAGTAGATCTCTATGACTGTAGGGCCAAAGGAGTAAAGTGAAGTAGCAAGAGGAAGGGGCTTCCAGCAGCTTCTTGGCAAAATATGAAACATGATGTTTCCGGGGCTTCCTTTTAGCTGTTGCTGTTGTTGTTCTTCCTGTTGTTGTTGTTGTTTTTTTGCACAAGTTGCTGCAGGTTATTGCAGCAAAATGTCAACTGGGACCATAAATTGCGTCAGTCTGGAAAATTTTTGCAGTTCACCAGTATCGCCATAGCCATCGCCATTGCCATTATCTTCCTCGTCGTCGTCGTCGTCGTTGCTGTTCATTGTTGACATATTTGAACAACAATCTAAAGGTGAGCGGCAAACTTTGATTTCGTTTTCATAGCACCAGGCAACAATAAACAAAAACAAAAACAACAATAACAAATAACAGCAACAAGCAACAGCAACAACAAACAACAACACGTGTAGATGGCTTAAGTGGCCTGTCTGGTAGTTTATCCCGGCACTACACTACATAGCATCTCAAGCGTAGCCTTCTGTCTCATCGTTGTCTCATCTCTCAGCTTCGCCTCGATTGCTTTTCGCTACGCCTGTCGCATATTTTAAATCCCCAGTTGAGTGGCAATCAAGCAACCAACGAACCACCCACCTTATACATTGCTGTCATTACCACCCATTGCCACCAACCCTCGTAGTCGCACCAGTCGCCTTTTGCAAAACATTTTACCACCCCTTCAACATATATATATATATATATATATATATATATACACTGCCAACAACCAACATTCAACCACTCACCCACACACCCAGTCATCCACTGGACAGACAACTGTCGGCTGGCTTAATTAAACAAGCGCAACGTCACCTTAACGACCAGCGGCAAGCGCCACTTTTGGCCAACTTTTAAAAATGATAATAATTTGGTTTTATACCAGGGTTGAGGTATTGAGCCTGGTATGGTATTTTCCTCACTTTTCATATTGTCCTGCAACCTGCCACTCAACCCACTAGGTTAACACTTGTACTGTGGTAGCATTTGTGTTCGCTGCTCAGCTAAGCTCATTGTCCTGACCGCGCAAAAGACGCCTCTAACAAGGTCTCCATTTTGTTATGGCTATAATTATATTTGACTGCCGTCACTTCCATACCCCTCATACCACAAGCTATACATACCCCCCTCCCCCCATACACTACTAACTTTGCCTATGCTGTTGCCTATTCCTTTGCCGTTGCCTTTGCATTTGCCTTTGCCGTTGCCTCTGCCATTGCCTTTACCATTGCCTCATTTATAGCTTTGTTCTACAGGCTAATCCAGGTGGCCGCTGTCGACATTCTGGCCAACGTTCTGGCTCACATTCATGGCATGGTCTTTGTCGCGCTGTTTTATTTAATTTCTATTTTCATTGCAATTGGCCATGTCAGGGGAATATAAAACCATTGCCATAGCCATAGTCATAGTCATGGTAATGGCCATTGTACAGGCTGTAGCAATGGCAACGGAAATTCGCGTCCTTTGAAGCTAGCCTACAATTGCTTTATAAGCATTAAAGAATCGTCACTTTTCTCAAGTGTCAAATCATTGCGTTTTCATTGTTATTATGCTTTTTGTTTTTGTTGCCTTTATTGTTGTTGCTTGTGCTGTTGCCGGTATTTGTTACTTTTGTTGCACGACTCGTTGCATGGCCAATTGCACATTTAAGTGGCGCGACAGTCAAAGCAAAAAGGGCTAACGAAATGCTTGCAACTGGCTTTTCATAGCAACCAAATTGATTACAAAGTTGCCACTTCTACATAAAAGCCATTATCCTTTTTATCCTTTTCACCTGCATCACTTGCAACAGCAGCAGCAGCAGCAGCAGAAACCTTGATAAGCTATTTCCAAGGAATCCTACAAAACATATACTAATTCACCAACTGAGCTGCAGCTGCACAATGCATCCCACACTTACAAGGACAACTGGCAAGGATTTAAGTCAATGTAAAAATATTATAAATATCCTGACATAAATTTAAACAAATAAAAAATTTTATTTTCAATTTCTTTTTATTAAAAATTCACAAAATCAACTTTTAATATCTTTAAATTTATAGTAAACTGCTTAAAATATTAAGTTAAAATGTTTAAAATCCATTATATAATCATTATAGTATATATATAAAATAATTTATTATACTAAATTAAGATTTAAAGTATATAAAACATTTCAATAAGCTTTAAATAATTTTTCTTTATATTTCCAATGGAATTTAAACTTGTTTAAAAATGAGTTACATTATTTTTAGATTTGCAACAATTTAGTAAAGGATTTTCAATGTGTAAACTGAATTTTTGTCTAACAGGTAACATATTTTTAAGACTACAAGCTTAACTTTCTTTTATACAACTTTCACCCTCTCTACCACACCCACATGCTGTGTGTGTGTTAACTTTTATTTCATTTGAGGCAACAGTTATGGGATTCTAGTGCTGGCAGTGTGAAAATTGTATTAAAAATAATAATAAAATTAAATACAGATGCCTAAACATTTAGAGACATACTTATATATGGTGTGAGTAGATCCTGGTATGTCCTGGCTCATCCTTATGCTCATCTGCTTGCTGCTTGTGTTCGAAACCAAAATAGAAAAATAATAACATATTTAATTTATTCGTGCAACTTTTTTCGACTAAATTTACAAACATTGCCCCAAAAAAGTTGTTGTTACTGTTGTGTAACTGTTGCTGTTGCTGCAGCTAAATCTGAGCTCTGCTTTTGGCCAGCTTCAAGTTGCATTCAGCTAACCACTGCGATGACTGTGTCCTTGTATGTTGCCTGCGTGTTGCCTGGCTGGCTGCTGTTTTTCTGCTCTCTGTAAGCGTTATAGCCACGCCAATTTATTTATTCCTGGATTTTCAGTTTTTAGTTTTCAGTTTTTCCTACGTTTTTCCAGCACTTGCAGTGCTTAAAAAAATAAAAAATAAAAAAAATAACAGCTTAAAACGAATCAACGTATATCATTTATATAAGAAGAAAATATAGACTAAAATTTTACCCTACAATTAATTTTCTTGCTCCAACAAAACTAAGAAAAAACTTATTAGTATAAATTAGTTATTTTTTTAATTATTTTAATTTCATCTGTTACATTGAACAAATTAAAAAGAAAATATAAAATATTAATAATCTTAAATGGGTCTTTATTCAAGTTTTGAATCCTTTTAAAGGACACTTTTATTTAACATTGAAGTAGTTACTAAAGACTTTTACGTAACTTCACTTTGTCTTTATTGGTGTGCAACTCACTTGAGTGTTAAAAGTACGTGGTATAAAAATCACTTGATGCGTTGAAATGGCGTTGCCAGACCGTTGAGAGTTGAGTTGGTTGCTGAGCGCGTTAAAATTTCGTTATTATGTTGACAGCATTTTTGCTATTTTTACTTGAAAGCTTAACCAAGCGCACACACACACACACACACTGGCATATATATATATATATATACTATATATATATACATATATTTTGTATATATTTTTATATGCAGAACACACCGCTGTACACATGATGTCCCTTGGTGTTGTTTTTGGTGTTTCCCCGAGCTTGTTTTTTGGTTGGCTGGCCCTGGCCTCGGTCTCAGCCGTCATCGCTTGTCAGTGATATATGTAAAAAATATATATATATATATATATATATATATGTTTCACATATATATGTTGCAGGCTGTATATGTTGAAAAAGTGCAACCACCCAACACCACCCACAACAGGCAACTGAGCTATTTTGTGGCAATAAGCATGAAATTTAAATGAGTGCCGCTTCCAGCCCTCATGACGCACACAGAGCACCCATCCACTTAGCCAGCTGCCTGTTCCATTTCAAACACACCACATGAAGAATGAGTGAAGAGTGTAAATGTGTCCGGGGGAGAAAAATAGGAAGCTGTTAGTCTGTATGCTATTGGATTTTCAATTCGCACCGCTTGCAATTAGTGTACAGACATAAAAAGCTACGTATCTGATAGATATATCTGCATTTATTTGACTACTCGACCATGCCCGTAAGCTAAATTGATATATAGTATATATATATATAAATATATATATATGCATATAATATATAGAAACCAAAAAGTCAAAAACAGGCAACATGAATTTAGTTCAATTTATGATACCAATAGATAAACGGACTATGAAACAACTTACCAAATTCATGGAATATCAATCAAGATGAATTTTTGCTAAAAGATATTTGATTCAAACGAATAGTCAAAAATTTTTACCGAAAACATTTACTACTATACATATATATATATATATATATATATATATAAATATATATATTATTTATAACGATTTTTTTAGTCTGTATAAGTTTAGTTGATTGTTAAAATGAATAATTGAAAAGAATTTAAATGTATAGACAAATATAATATATATGTATATATAATTGACTGCTGTTCATTTATACCGCAAATCAAATATGAATTCCGCCTAAGCCGGATATCATTTACATGGAGTATCCTTTCAAATAATTGCAAATAACAGCTAAATCTACAATGGAACTGTAAACTAAAATGTTAAAACTAAAAGCGCATTTAAGCATATTAAATTGTTTTCAGAATGTAGACCAATAAAAAAAACTCCAAAATAAAATCGCATAAAATTGGCTATCAAACAAATGCATCAATGCTACAACAACAACTACGAATGGAATACAACAAACAGAAACAGGAAATCCCAAATTTTTGTATTTTTTTAAACTAATTCTATATGGTATGTTCCCTTACAATATCCATATATATATATATATATATATATATATATTTACATATATATATATATGTATACTTACATGTGATATCAGAAAAGTAGTTCTGCCCAATGGCTGGGCAAGCCATAAAACCATTCATCAAGTGACTGTGAAGAGCTGATGCAAGGGTGAAGCTAAATAAAAGCAACATTTGTTTTGTTCTTTTATTTATTTATAACATTTAAAACAAGCATTTGAGTTAACAGCTACTGCCCAGGGCAATACTGTTGCCGGCAGAATCAGGCGCTCACACGTAGGTCGGGTTAAAGTTTGGAAAACCCAGTAATAAGACCTGTGAATACTGACATTTGTCTGTGTGTGTGCACATATATGTGTGTGTGTGTCTGTATGTGAGTATAAACGCTTAGGGTACGTATTACTTGTACTCTGTACTTGCAGGATATTTACAGTCCACAGAACTATGGAAGGGATGTGGATGCGTTTACACAAAATTTCAGATATTATGTTGCATACTTTCAGGGGGTAATTTATGATTTTGACGAACATTTCGGTGTTTCACTATGTGTTTGAGAGTGTGTGTATGTGTGTGTGTGTTGAATCCGAATGAGAATGAAATTGTGAATGAGGGTGAAATAGAGCGTAAAAGCAATCCCCCTTTCTAAAGAAACTAACAGTAACAGCCACACCACCAGCAGCACTAATACCATCAGCAACAGCAGGACCATCACCACCATCACCACCACCAATATCATACCCACCAACAGCAGCAGCTGCGGAGTAAAACAAAACCCAAGTAAGAAAAAAAACCCCAAAACAAATGATGTTTAGTGACGCGCAGCTTTTGTGGAAATGAAAGCCAAAACGTTCGATTCTCAAGATGCATGATAAGATAAATAGAACAAAAGTCTGTAAGATATATGAAGTTCTATGGGATTGTTAGTGTGTATACAGTTGGGGCAGTGATATGAGCCAGACACGTGCAGTCAATCAAGGGCCAGTACTACGAAGATACAGATATACAGACAACATAAAGGTGGTTGTAGTGAGAGTAACCAAAAGGATAAATTGTCTCTGTCAACGAAAGCTGGATTTAGTTGCTTGCAACTTGTTTGAAATACAACTTGGCTATAAAATTGGTATTATTTATGATTTAACTTAAAAAAATAAAAACAAAGAAGTTAACAATCCAAAAATGAAAAATTTAAAACTCTTTAAGTACATTGAATATTATATCATAATAAAATTTCTATTCTAGCCAATTATTCTTGTGTCTATTTTGATATTTGTATATGAATGCTAGTCCTATAATGGAATTGAAGACCACATTTCTAAGAGCCAAGTTAAGACAGTTATTCCTATCAGTGCTAGAGTGCCAGCTTAGTATAGTGAAATAAACCTTTAAAGGCATTTTGCAAGTGGAGAGTTTCTTTTGATCCAATCAGCCACATCAAGAGGACACAGCATCCTTTGAGCCTGTACAATAAAAGAGCATAGATTATGTAAGTAACTATATAAAATTCCTTAGAAATTTGTCTGCTGCCTGCTACAAAAATGAGTTCCATTGAAATAATCATGTATGAGTACAGATTTATATATATATATATATATATAATACTGGTATGGACTAATGTCAGACATGGCTTTAACTGGTACTAATGTTCCCTTTTAAATGGTACTATGGTTGGGTAAGTCTAGAAGCATTGAACTTTTAAGCCATGTCAAAGTGTCTTGCACTCTGCAGCATGACACGACAATCGGCAATCCTTTTTGCGCCTGAGAAAATCCTTTTGGTTTCGATTTCAATCACTGTCCACATGGCTTCCAGCTACGACCATGATAAACTTAACGATTTGCAAGCTTACCATATTTGGTAATTTGAGCAGAGCCTTCACACTAGCAGGGAAAATAGATGCCAAGGTTTAAAAGAGACCGATAGATAGATAGAGAGAGAGTGAGAGAGTAAAAGTATTAGTGAGCTGGGCAATTAATGTGCTTTTTCTTGGCTTCTTCAATGATACAGATGAAAACTAAATTGAAGCAAAATCTCATCATATGTTTTTATGTTTCTATGCTTTCATTCTTGCTCTCTGTGTGCGACTGTTTATATGTAACTTGGTATATGTGTGTGTGTGTGTGTGTGGGTTTCAAATCAAAAAATGCAAATAAATTTCAATTTTGTAACTGTAAGCTGACACGAG
Organism: Zygothrica quintamaculata; assembly: GCA_037044455.1. NCBI lineage: Eukaryota > Metazoa > Arthropoda > Insecta > Diptera > Drosophilidae > Zygothrica > Zygothrica quintamaculata. Next base: position 226,957 of record JBAMBS010001869.1, read on the forward strand.
GCGGCAACATGACAGTCACAATTACACTTTCATATAGAGCAAACAGCAGTGTTGGTGGTCGTAGTAGTAGTAGTAGCAGTAGCAGTAGAAGACAACGCCACAAATCATGTCAAGACTCAGACTCCAACTTTGAATCTAACTCATATTCATATACATACACATATGCATACACACATATTCATACTGAGTATGTCACTTCCATCTCATATGCATATTTATGAAAAGTGCAGTGGCATCTTGTCAAGCCAAAGTTGCCATTTGGGAGTACGGCGGCAAGCACTTTTAGTATATATTCTACATTGTTATTAAATAATAATTTTACTGCAATAAATTTCAATTTGTAGTTGTGTCAAGTGAGTGACAGCTCAATTTGCAGTATGTACAAAACGAGTTTAGTCATCTTATAATCAAATACTATACATATATACTATATACATATATGTATAATATAATATAGCAACTGACCATAGTCTGTATATGAATATGTGGCAGCTCTTGCATATTTACACAACAAAGTGAATTAGCATGATATTCACGAGAATTACAGAATTACAGACTAAAAGAGCGAGAGACACAACGGAATTAAAGAGATGGAAAATATTCGTGAAAAGAGTGAGTGGAGAAGAGAAGAGCAGAGATAAAACTACTTTGCTACAATCCAATGAAATCGTAATTAGATTTGCATGCCAAATGACTCGAGTGGATTTCCTATAAAAATACAAAAAGTAAAAAAGATAATATATATATAAAAATATTATAAAATTTGTTTAAATATTGACGCAAATTTTATAAGCTCAGAAGCGTTTTAATTTTTTTGTTTTTAAATTTTTTTTTTTATTTGCCTCTATGAGTGTTTGAGTCCGCAGGGGGCATGGTAAATGGCCTTTGAATTGGCTTAGCGGCATGGCAGTAGCAGCAGCATCAGCATCAGCAGCAGCAGTAGAAAATGTGTGGAATGCAGCAAACAAATTTCCCAATTGAAATCAAGCTGAAAGTTAAATTTTAAACCAATTGTAACTGGCAAAGGAGAACACAACTGATTGGTCTCTGTGTCTGGGTAATCTGCATTACATCCAGGACAATTCCGCACATTTCGTTTCAGTTAAGGAATTTGAATTTGCATCAAATGCTCAACTGACATACACTGCGGCTTATGGCATGCAATCTCCACTCCAAACTCCAAGCTCCACAGTTCTTGTCCGGCACAAATCTGATTGAAATGTACGGAATTTTGCTTCTTGTGACATGCATGTACACGTGCTGTCATGTCTGCTTCGTATTGAGTGGTTAGAATGGATAGAGCACTAGCTTTGAGTAGCACCTGGCATACTGTCATGCTTCTAGAGATTCACTAAAAGAAGAAGAAAATGATGCAGCTTTGTGTACCACACATTTTACTCTACTTCATTATGAAGCTAAAAATAACTTTCTTTCCATATAAATCTGTATGATTTAAACACTTGAAGCAGATTATGTAGTAAAATTCTTATATTTTACACATTTTATATAGAGCTATGCTACAGCGCATATATTACTATAAGGACATTTTAAGCAAGTTAGCTATGTTAATCTTTATAAGAGCTTAAGTATATACATTTTCCTTTTAAACTCATGTTTGCATTTATATAAAACAGAAACTTTCTTTCTTATTTTTATAAAATAACTAAAGCATTTTAGCAGTAATTAAGTATTTCGACTATATAGAAAGTGGACCAAAGTTTAGCTTAGGCTACCAGCCAGATCAGTTCACTGAAAAAAGTTTAATACCTAAACGAAACTTTTACTCATTAATGAAGTCAGTGAAAAAATAAGAGGAAAATAAGTATAAGTATATAAAAATCATAGCAAAATCTTTTGTATATATAATATCCAAGGGAATACAGATATATATATATATATATATATATATATAATAATAATAATACGGCATAAATATGCACAGAATCAAGTTACATGCATTTTAGCACAGAAATATCAAAGTGCAAAGTTTCATAAGGCAGAGCACCTTGATGTTGCTTAAATTTATTATATTTTATTAGTTCCTTTACCTTTTTGTAAAAAAGAAGCAAAGCGGAGCTATTGGAAATGTGCAAAATCTAAAAGTATGTAACACATAGAAATAATCATCGGAGACCACATAAAGTATTTATATTCTGAATCAGGACGACAATACAAGTCAATCTAGCCCTGTCCATCTGTCTGTCTGTCTGTGTGAAAGCCTATTTCTCAGAGACTGTAAGAGCTAGAGTAACCAAATTTAGAATCTGGATTTGTTACGTTCGTACGGTAACGAGTCTCTCATAGATTTTTGAATTTCCTGCCCTGACCACCGCAATTCGAAAAAAAAAACGATTATTAAATTAAGCACAATTTTCAACCGATCAAATTTTTTTTTCGCACACTTTATATATAATATAACCATTCTTTATCTGCATTGTGAATTTCTTTAAGATTATCTTACTTGTTCTTATTTATTTAGGAGCTAGAATACAATTGCAACTTGCAACTAACAATCCAACTTTAACATCTCTAAGTAAGTATCGGGTTTGAGTAACACTCAACAGTAAATTTATCAATATATCAGCAATTTGCTGCGCCACATCTAATGGAGTGGAATATATTCACATATGAAGAGAAGACAAGCATATGAAGCTTAAATTCAAAAGTAAAGAAACAGAACATTGAAGGCATAATATGATAACAACAAATCAAAATTATATTAGGAGAATTTCAAAGTACTCTCCAATAATTTGAGAAGCGTATCACAACTTAGATAAACCATAAGGTAAATCAAAGCAACCTTAACATTAGCTTGAAAAACAATAGTCAAATGTTTAAAGTTTGGGTTAAACTAATTGGGAATTATTAGTGATTGTAAATTTGTGTTGTCTTTTCTTTACATGTCACTTCATTACTCTACATTCGTTGCCAATTCTTTTATTATCAACATTATCGCGTTGACTCAGTGCATAGCATTACGGACTGAGATTTCTACTGTAGGCGCGAGTTCAAATCGCGGGTGCGGAACTTGAAAAATTCTAATTATATTAGTTTTATTTTATTTTGTTTGTAAAATTAGTTAGGTTAATTGTTATAAAATAAATTTAGTATTATAATAATCTTTTAGTGCTGTGTCTGTAGACAAAGGGACTCTCATAGTGGGGTACACTCCAATACAGATTTCTTACTTGTTTTTTTCTTTTATAACTGAAATATATAGAAAATATATACTTAAAGCTGTGAGCAGAAATTGAGCTGTAAAATATCAAATGATAGATAAAAATATTTTTATTTTAAGCTGTAAAATGATTGAAAATAAAACAAGAAATTTTCTTATCGATTTCATGGTGTAATTTTAAGATATATTTTATTGTGAACTCATTAAAAAGGAAAAAAGGTATTTTCATTGATATAATATAATAAAATTGTTTGAATTAGAATACATTTTTGGCTTAAAGCTAATGTCCTAACGGCATAAATTTTACTTCAAGTTTATGTCTGGGATTTCAATTGAAGGAATTGCTTTTAAAGGAATATTTTATACTTTAATAACGTGAGGATTTACATAAATGTTTGTTGAGTTCATTTTTTAGCGACACGTGTGCTAAAATACAATTTAAAATTTATTTTGTCAAACATATATATATGCCACACGCTATATAGTATATGCTGTATGCCACATGCCACATGCCACACATGCCACATTCCTGCAAATGTATCTTATTCATATGAATTAAATGCACTCATGATATGTTCTAAGCGCTTATTCAACGCATTACAGAAAGTAAACACAATTATTATTATTATATATATATATATATATATATATATATATATATGTTCTTAAACACACATCTTTACACATGTGTGTGTGTGTGTGTATGCGTGAAGCGTCATATGTGCGGTGCGACTGTATTGTAGCCGCAAAGTATGCAATACCAAAAGCTCCTTAACGCTCTTATCACACTCACACGCACCCACACAGAAGAATATTTTGTTTGTTTTCGTCTTGAATATTTTCAATTTCTTCCGTTAACGAGATACAAAAAACAAAAATATAAAAAAAGCAAAGAAAAATATATTTCAACTAAGGAACGTATATTTGATATGGAATTGGGTAGAGCGTAGGATGTCGCATATACATAGAAGGTATGAGTTAGAGCGTAGGGTGTGGCAAGCGGCTGTTGCTGTAAAAAATTATGCAAATGATTGGGTAAATTATGTCCAAAAAATATTCGTTGCCAGCTGACCTATGGATTCTCTCTCTTTTTCTCTGTCTCTCTCTTACTCTTTCCCGCTCTGCCTGCCGTATACCTCTATACCCAATAAATATTCTGCATACCTTCAATGCTACTTCTCATACCATCAATAGAATCTCATCAACATCAACAACAACAACATCGACAACACCGACAACAACAACAACAACAACAACAACAACAACAACAACAACAACAACAACAACAACAGCATCATTGTCATCATTATCATCCTCCAATCACTTCTAAAGCATCTCAAGTTGTTTTCCATAGCAGCAAATCCCGTCAATCGAACTGTTTATAAAATAAAACCAAAAAAAACAAGGAAAAAAAATCAACGTTAAATGAAAAATATAAAAAAAGAAATTGAAATAAATAAACACAATAATTTCAGACTCGACATTTTATAAAAAAAATATTTTTCCTTGCGTTTTATTTATTTTTTTTTTTTTTTGGTTTTTATTTTCATCTTTTGGCGTTTGTTTTTCAAATTCAACGACATTTCCATTAAATTATTTACCCAGAAATAAGGCAAAAGTTATAGGTAGGAAGGTTAATGCCTTCCATGTAGCATGTGGCATGTGGCATGTGGCATGTGGCATGTCCAACCAGCAGTCAGTAAATGTTACGTAATAAAGTCGCCAGGCTTAACTATATTAATGTTCTTGTTCAAGATAAGCAAAACAATCAATCAAAGTAATATATAATCCATCCAAAACCAATCGAATCCCTTTGATACAACTAATTGATTATCCTGTGATCTATATACTCTGTAAGTTGTATAAGTTAAGGATATTATTATAGTTTTTTATAAATATATATATTGTTGGGAATATTAGAGATAATATTAGTTCAAACACAAATCTCATTCTAATATTTTTTATTTTTCTCATTTATTATCTACCTTAATTCTAATATAATATATAATGTATAAAGTAGTTATACCATATGATTTTATTGAATAGCTTTTAATTACTAATTATGATTATTTAATGTTTATTATTATTATTATTATTATTTTATTATATATATATTTTTTTTTTTTTATTGGTTCTTTTTTTTAATGTCAAAAGCCACTTTATTGCAGCTCTTCATCAAAAAGAAATTGTTGATTTGCTCAGATTTTAATGCATCAGACACAAAAATTTGACAATATTAAAAATATATAATATATACCTGTATTCAAGTGATTTTTTTTAATATTTTTTTTAAAGAAATTTCCCAAAAAAATAAGTTTTTAAGTAATTTCTCTTGGATTCTTCGGCAATCCAATCCAATCGAATTCCTTTGATATGACTAATTTATGATCCTGTAATCTATATATGCTGTAAATTGTATATTTTAAAGGTATTGAGTTCTTAGGTTTTTTGCCATTTGAACCGAGTATATACATGTAGACAAAGGGGCTCTCGTAGTCGTGTACACGCAATTATCGCTTTCTTACTTCTTTATTGATATAAGTACAATTTTAGGCCCAAGTTTTAATAGAGTTTCATTCAATTCAAATCAATAATTAGAAATAATCGATTATTGCAGTTATCGATTAGTGAATTCTTGTTTTATAAGTTAAATTAAGTTTAAGGGGAGTATTCATTATATATAAAAGCGTTTTTACCTTTCCATTTACTTTCAGTTTGTGTGCGTAGCGCAAGGCTGAAGGTTGCCACAAACTTTAGACTTGCAAGCAATAGGATTTTATTTAGGTGTATAAATTGAGTTACTACTGTATTAAACTCTTATAAATAGAGTAACCTTTAAAATAAACTAATGAGAACAATAACTACTTATTTAACCAATTTGCCAATTTATCGATCTGCATTATCTCGGGCTTGACGAACAAAATGGAGATATAATGAATTTGGTTTCCCTTTAGTATAACTATATATATTTATATATTATTTATATATATTGCCTATATATATATATGTATATATAATTCAGTTGAAGTTTTATATAAGCTTGTCAGTTGAGCTATCAATTGTCTATACCCTCTTTACCTCCCTCTCCATGAGTTTATGTATAATCTAAATTGGGCTAATGGAAATCACATTTGAAATGTTTTTGTTTATAAATGTGTTGATTATATAATGATGTAATATAATCAATTATACTACAAATAAACTTAAGTTAGTTGTTACTGTAAATACAGTTAGTAACTGCAGTATTTATTTGTGGTTTTAGTAACATTTCATATAAAACTTTTTTACCATCTAATAAAATTGCTGTCGAGTTGCGATTCCAACTGTAATTTGCTAAATGAAATCCGCTAATTGAAACATGGCGACAACTGCAATAGATAACTGTATACCAGCACACACACACACACACACACACACACACACGCACATTTAAAAGCTTAGCTTAGTGATATATTTATATTAATCTGAAAATTAATATTTAAATTACGAACTAGAACGCGTCACGAAATGGAAATAGAATTTTCCGTTTTGTTTTTGTTTATTCTTTCATTCTATTTTTTTGTCATTGCATATTACAATTTGTATAATGCATTGTGCAACTTTTGTTGCAAATTAATTTGCTACGAAAGTTGGCTCTGTAAAATATAGTAGTGAGTGGCAGGGGCAGAGTAAGAGATAGAGTCTGTGGCAAGTACTAAGGAGTATGGGTATATAGCAGCAGATAGAGTGCGGCATTGCTAGAGATGCAACAAGCCACAGTTGCTGTTGTACTTGTTGTTGCAGGTTTTTTGCTAGTTGCAGTTGCAGTGAACTTAGTGCCACACGCACGTGGTAAATTCTTGTACCTCTGTCGTTATAGCCGCAACTTAGTTAACTAAACAAGCTGACAGGCAGCGGAAGGTGGCAGGTTGAGGCTGTTAGGGTGTGGACTTAGAGACGCATTTTCTGTTTGTGTTGTTGTTGCTGTTGTTGTTTCAGTTACATCTGTCTGAGCCGCTCTAACTTCCCCTTTAGAACCTCTTTCGCCCCCTCTCGCCCACACACCTACACTCCCAAGGAAAATGTGCGCTGAAGGAAATTGCAAACAAAATTGCAACTTCCTGTCAGCGACAAAAACTTTTGCTGTGGCGCCAATGTTGCCACTTCCGTTTAAAGTACACACACATACATACAGTAACACATTCGAATGTATATATTTGGTTGTGTGTGTGTGTGTGTGTGTGTTTGTATATGTGAGTGCTAAGTGCTGTCGGTTATTCATATGCTGCCGAGGCAGCAGCCACAGCCTGGCACCCAACGCCATATTTGGCAATCAAAATATTTCACTAAATTGCTGAGCCAAACTGAACAAAGCCAGCAACGGCAACAAGCAGCAAGCAGCAGCAACAACAGTTACTGCAACAACAGCAACAACAACAGCAGCAACAACAACAATGAACAACAATTTTACTGCAACAACCTCGAGCCACAGGATGAATAAAATATTAAATAAATTTTTGCAAAATTTTACAAACGTGACCAGAGCCACAGAATGCCACAGAGGAAGTGAAAGAGTCTGTGCAACAAATCCAAGTTTCAGTCATAGTCTCTCAGCATATGTAAATCGTTTATGTAGGCTATACGAGGGTAGCTTATAAAGTAATCAAAATGGAAAACAATTAATGATTACATTTGTATTTCATAGTCAACACTTTAATACAACAGTTACTTACATATCAAACTAGTTTTAATTTTACTTTACAAACTACCCTCGCTTAAAACTCAAGCTGAGCAAGTTGCATAAGGGGCACAGTGCGTGCTTCAAGGATAAGTGTAAAATTAAATAAGAAATCTAAGCAAACTGACCGCAGGCGTAGCAACTTTACTTCTCTGTAACCTCATCTTTCTCTCTCACTCTCTCTCTCTCTCTCTGGCTCCCCCCTGCTGACATTTTATGACTTTTTTATTTGCACTACGCAACTTTTGCACTGTCTGCAGCCCTAAAGTATGCCATGCATGGGGCACTTGGAGTGCCATTGCTCCGATTGAACAGCAGATAAGAGAAGATACTATACTTTGAGATAAGTGGTAAAGCATGCATAACAGAAGGCAGATAGAGAGAGATAGTGAGATGGCGTGACAGAGAAAGAGAGAGAGAGAGAGTGATACAGAAAGGGAGGGCAGAGCTTGCGGCTTAGCTGGCACTTCAAAGTTGCCGCTTTGCCACTGTTTCCTTTTGGAATCTCCCTCAAATGCCCCAAGTAAAAGAAAACTGGCCCAAAAAATTAAAAATAATTACAGTTTTGTGTGTTGGCTGTTGGTTGTTTGGTTGTTTGCTGTCCTTTTGGCTGTTGCTCGTTTGTTTCTTTGCTCCTTTTGTTGTCCTTGGCTATGTTTACATTCAAGTCACTTTTCCACACAAATGATGTAATATAAGACATCATTTGTTTTCAACATTTCTGGCAAACATGAAAACAAAGTCAAGGACATTGCCAAATCCATAAAGGATCCCCCCTCTAAAATGCAAACAACATTAACAATTCAACTGTGATTCACCAAATAAAATGCTTACGGCACTTTTCATTCTATTCAGTTATTACGAGATTTCTTCTCTTTCTTTTTTTTGTTGCTCTTTCCTCCTCCCTTAAAAAGCAAATTCCTTTCGTTTTTTTTCCTTTAAAGTATTTTGTTGAAATATCTCATTTTATGACTTTTAAATTAATCCTTATAGCAAACTTCTTTAATCAAATTATATATAAAAGTATTTACCACAAACTTTTAATGCTTCTTTACCCTAAGGATAATAGCAAATTTTCTACTTTTTCCTAACGATATTAGCCACATACAATTACCTATTGTAGAGGCTGTAAAAGCTGTTCTAATTAGAAATTTCTTACTGCCAGATTACCTTAACCCAATTATATTATATATATAGAAATATACAAATAGAAAATCTTGTAAAACCAAAAGAAAACTTAATTGATTGAAGTATTAAAGATCATTTGGAAAGGGACACAGGAACAACTCAGTAACAACTTGATTTAGCCAACAAGAAGAAGACCTAAAGAATTGCATAAACTTCCCCAATTTATGAGATACTTCTAGTAGCTTTATGCTTTACCTAATGCTTGCAGGATAAGGAGATACTTCACATATTATAAATTATAAACAAGTTTCGTCTAACCAACACCATACTTAAGGATTAGCTTGTTTAATATAAAGTTATATTTCCGACATCTACAAGAATCCTTTTTATAATGTACTAATAATCAACGGAATACACTGTCAATCATAATTTTCGTCCTTACACGAACATTGTGCAAAATGTTAAAGTTTTATAGGTGAACGAAAGGATATTATTATAGCTACAAACGGCGTCTCACAATCAAAACATGTGAAAAGAAAGTGAAAAACACAAATCCAAAAGTCAACAGAGTCGATTCTTCTTATATAGCTGAAACCACACATTATATTCTTTTTGGTGATTAAATATTAATAATAAACAATGCGTGAGCTAAGGTGAAGCCTTTCCAGTAAGGGAAGGAGAAAGGAGGAACTTGAAAATATTATGTTGATGCCTGTCAAGGATTTTGAGCAACTTACTACAATGGGAAAGGCTTCATATATGAACAAGCCCTCAGAGCTTGCCAACTGTATACATGTGTATGTATATAAATATGTGTGTGAGTGCGTGTGTGTGTGTGTATGAGTATTAACGGCCAAATTATAATGAAGCGCACTTAACGGACGCCTTCGTCTGTGGCTGTTTAATGGCAAATACGCTAAACACCCTGTGGCAATTGCCTTCGTTTTGTTTCAATTCAATTCGTTTCACTTGAAACTGTAGTGAAACGGACACAGAGCTTGCTTCTTTTACTGTGGCAACGAGAGAGCGAGAACGCCTGCGAGAGCGCATTACAATGCTTTGCTCTCGTTTGCTGAATAAACGTATATGCTCTCAGCGCATGTTGCGAACTCGAAACGGTTGGCAACATTTCATTGCATGTTGCAAACGGCTTGTAAACCAAAACAAAGATTAAACAATACCAAACCAGCAACTCTCTTGGGAACTTTTGAAACTGAAACTCCTTCCAACTGTATGTTATCTTCATCAACATTGGAAGCAAATCTTTGATTAATTACACTGCAACTAACATCAGCTACAAACCATTTACAACTGTTATATGCTCTTTAAATATTTATGCTTAATATATATAAGCAAAGTATACATATATACAGAAAAAAATATATGAAAATATATATATATATAAGAACAAGAAAGACAACTGAACATAAATCATTCAATTGCTGCCTACTAAAATAATTACAACAACAATTTGCAGTTACTTACGCGCTAGTCGTTAGAGGGCGCCACTTGCTACGCTCGCCTAACAATTTGATTCCATTTCAGCTATGCTTCACACATACATCCATATCCATGTCCGTGTATATAATGTGCGGCACAGGGGCAAATACACATGCACATTAAATTTGATTTGGTCACGTTTCCAAGCTTTGTTCCACTTATGGCTCATTTTAGGGTTGGTCAGATGGGAGGAAAGTCAGGAAGTGAAAGTGGAAATGGAAGTGGAACTCTATAGCCACCACTAGACCCAATGCAATCAAAGCAGCTCACTGAACAACGAACGTTGTCTAATAGACGCATTGCTGTCATAAAATAATCGACGCAGACGATGAATGAAATTGAACTCTATACTGGCCAGCTGCAATCTAGTTTTAGCTTCAAGGACTCTCAACTAGGACGAGCATGCCATGTCAGTGGCAGGTAATGTGCTCATAAAATTGAACACTGGACTTGGCCAAAACACAATTTGTGGCGGGCTCAGTAGGAAAGTTTAGCTACAGTCAAGCAACTGCTTTGATTTGAGCCAACAAGCAACAGCTGGGTCTATGTAAGAAACCAGTTAAGAGCAAAAGAAAAAAGGGACCAACTGCTGTCACTGCTCCACCACATGCCGCATTCCTGCATACATCAACTGCAGTCCACAATCGATCCTCAGATCTTACATAAAAGATGCCGATCCCTATGCCAATGTCAAATCCCTTGCCATTGCCATTGGAATCGGATTCACAATCGTAGCAAAGGAATTGTATATTGAGTGACAGTTGGAAAGACAAAAGAATTTATAAGCAGTTTTCCAGTTTTATCCATTGGATTGAGACAATGTTATATGCAGCTGCCGCCTCCAAGCCAGTTGACTTAATTGCCAGCCTAAACTTTGACAATTGTTTCGGTCTTAAATCAACGGCATGTCCTCTGTCAGCTGCCTTTGATGCGTCTTTAATGATGCTTGACTGGCTGCAGTTAAATCTGAAGCAGCATCATACCCTACAGTTGCAAGTTTAAGTTTTAATATATGTCAATATCTGCAGGATATCAAAGAAATAAAGTTTATCAAAAGTAAATATAATTCAATTTATATTTGTATAACTCACATTCAGATTTTCCTTATTAGTATACAAATATGTAGATCGTTAAATCCTTTGGGAAAAGGCATTTAATTTGTGTTGCTTTGGGAAATGATTTTTACTTTCTTATTTCCAATTTCCGTTTTGTGCATATGAAAACAGAATTGAATTTTAATTCTTCGACATATAAGAAACATTGCAATTGACACATGACAAGGCAGCATTCGTTTCACAAACACACACACACACACACACAAGTACACACACAGAAAGTTTGTTGGTTGTAAGTCGTAAGAGAGAAATTGAGAGGAGACGAAAAAGTTGTGGAAATTCTCTATAAATTGAAATGCATGAAAGCAAAATAAACTATATAGCTGAAGAATACAAATTGATCAAATACAAAAAGCAGCAACATCATCATAAAACTGATGGGCCAATGCCAAAAACGCTTGTTGGGGGCAGCTGGAGGACTGTGCAAAGCCCAAAAGCACTCAACTAACGTAACCAAGTCCCAGGCCTGCTCCGGACAGACCAAGTACCAACTAACAGCAGTGGCAGTAACACCAGCAGCAACAACAACAACAACAACAACATGTTGTAGAGGAACCACGCAATGTCAGCTGCCAGAATCCGAATTGTGAGCTCATCATTGGGAATTCGAGAAGAGTCGACGAGCAATTTATTTGATGTGTCGATACGTGTCGCCATATTCGAGCTTCCCTTTAGCCCTACAGTGTTTGTCCCTATGTCCCTATATATATATATACATACAAATATATATATATATATATATATATCTATCTCAGTGTTTCTAACATCCTCTCAACTACTGATGTCCTGGCGAAATCTGCAAATCAAATTACAAAAATCATAGCGCTGAATTTTCACACGGCAATGCAATAGGGAGTTATATCCCATATCCCTATACCCTCCCCCCTGCACCACCCTCTCTTACTCTACACACTTTAGCCTTACCCTTCATCTATGGCTCGTTCAAAACGTCTATACCAATGCAGGCAACCAACCAACCAACCAACTAACCAACCGGCCGGCAAATTGTCAGACGTCAAATGATGAAATGAAATCAAACAGAAACAGTCCCATGAGCAGGACTCCCAGTATAAAGCTGCTATGCGGGCAATAGCTATGCTAAAAAGCAGACTGCAGGCAGCTCACAGTTGCTGCTGCTGCTGTTGCTGCTGCTGCTGCTGCTGCTGCTGGCCAAGTGTTAGATAGTTACATAGTTGAGCGTACGCTTCGTTTGGCTATAAAGTGCCAACCAACATACTATATGTATATATAGTAGTATGTTCATGTTCATGTCCACATCTACATTCACATTCACATCCATGTCCATGTCCATGTCCATGTCCTGTGTTTGATGAGCGACTAACTAGTGGAACATAAACTATACTCTACTCACTCACACATACACATAATCTGGCACAGTTTAAATTGAAAGTTGCAGGAGCTGCAGGAGGAGGAGCTTTGGAACACCCATACATACGCCTAGGGATACTGACAATCTGGGAAAATTTGAATTTAAAATTTTTATTTATTTACACACACGAACAGATATGCGAGCAAAATGCATCAAATGCTCGTTGTCGAATGGAAAGTGGAAGTGTGAAAAGTGATGAAAATCCCAGGCAAATGCATAAAGTTTGCTATTTAAACAAATGAAGTAAAATTCCATAAAACCCAATGTATCATACCATATACCAACTCATCCGCTGGACAGTTGTCATCATCAGTTGATGTCAGCACTTGTCCAAATTGTAGCTCAATCTGTATATATTTTATTTGAATATTTTGCCTTTTTTTTAATGTATATTTGCATATAAAAAAGTCTATATATATATATGTATATTTTTCTATGTATATGTATATATGTATATATGTATATATATATATATATGTGTGTGTATATATGTAGTTGCTTTCTATATATATTTATGGCCATATCTATAATTGACATTGACAGTTTTTGTGTGGAAGGAATCAGTGCCCAAGCAATATATAATTGATATTGACATTTGCAAAGCTCTTAAATAACTACTCGTAGTTTAGTTTGTTGATTCATACACACACACACATACACACACGCACACACACATGCACATATATACATCATATTTATATTGATATATAAAAGTTCTTTTTACTGATGAAATTTCAATAATTGTAAAAAATATAAATAAAAGAATCAAATGAATTCATTGAGATTCGAGCATGTTAATTAAATTGCTTTCAACTATGTACTATGGTATACATCAAGTATACATCAGCTCTGCATATGTATATGTATAAGTAATAGTTAAAAATTATCTTTAGGTTTTAAAAGTTTTCCAAAGTTAATATTTTCCAAAGAAAAGCATAGCGTAAAAGCTTAAAGATTGTTAACAATAATATCTTTAAATATTTAATGTAACTCTAATGTAATGTAATGTAAGTTTAATGTCATATAACCTACACTTAATACATCAATAAACGTATTTGATTAAACTGATGCATAAATGTGGCAATTATTTATTATTTAAGCAAATGATATAATAGTTATTGGTATTTTATTAAGTTGATTACAATAAATGCTTTGCATAATTAACAGCAATTGAATATCCTTAATGGTTTTCTACGAGCTGTGAAAAGAGCACACTCCCACACATACACACTCCCACACATACACACACACACACACACACATACACACACATACACACACATAGATATAACAATTACCTGATTGACCTTCTAAATGTAATAATTGTTATTGTATATAATGTTAAATTAAACTGAATAGAAATTTTATAGATATTATAGTTGCTTATATACAGTTATAACTGATGAATTGCTAAAGGATATACACACAGTTACCACATGATATGATGACGTCACATGACGTAAAACTTGCGCTAATTAAAATTCCCATTTAATTGGCATTGAGTTTTATTTGTCTTCGGGTCAATTGCAATGCCCCGTTGCATTTACCTTTTTATTTTGGTTTTCCTTTTTTAATTTTCATTTTATCTTGATTTTTATATATATATATATATATATATATATATATGTTTATACTGTATTTATTTTTTTCTGTATTTCATTTCTGCTGAATGTTTATTCAATTAAAATACGCATGAAGCAACGCTGCCAGCAAGGATGACAGGACACTCTCTGTGAGAGAATGCGACTGTTGGCATGGTTCCAGTTGAGGTTCCAATTGGACTTATGCAAGGGTATGAGGGATATTACGTAACTCCCCTGTTGTCTGTCAACGTGGTCTTTCATTGAGCCACTGAAATCAATTTAAATGGCATCATTCAACGCCTTCAACCACAACCACACACACACACACTTATACACATTGCAAATGATAGACAGACAATGAAAGCAATCCATTGACAGCTTATTAAGCGAGCTACCAAGTTGGAAATATAACTGACAGCCCACCCATGTTAATCAGGTTTACCTCTTTCGAGGCTATACATATATATATATATATATAGATTTGTTATATTCGTTCGTAGCAGATAATATCGGGCACATTAATTAGTCAGAGTTGAACAGTAGCTATCAAAGTTTTACAAATTCGTGAAAACGAGCTGAAGGCATGCAACAACAACAATAACAACAACAACAAAAGTTGTCTTACTTGCACCCAGGGGAATATTTACACGTGTGTTGCATGAAGTACAAGCGATGACAACTGCTGCAAGTCAACTTGTGGACCACACAGCTTAATGCATTCAACTTGCAATTGCAACTGGAAATGCAATTATTGGCTGACTCTCCCTAGAGATTGCCTCTTTACCCCAATGCTACCTCCTGGAGTACCTCGCTTGCCATAAACCTATGACACATAAAGGAAAGGCAACTTTCTTCGAGTATTTAAAATAGCTTTTCATCATCAGCTTTATGTATTGAGGCAAACTTTTAAGCTAATTAGATAGGGTTCGCCATAAAGGATAATCAATAGATAGATCTTCGAGGAACTCAACTGAAACTGAACTTTGCTTTAGAGTTTCTAGGCAATCGTTATATATGGGGTTTGACTGTGAAGTCTGTGATTTAAAATAAACTTTAATTATTTTACTTTAAGTCCTGACAGCCTTAAAGGACTCAGGCTTAAACAGAAGTTGCCAAAGTAGCTTAACTGTCATTAGACGTAATTTTATGTCTGGTGCACCGCTCGCATCGCTGAACTTTTGCGGAGCCAAAAATAAAAATGAAAACAAAAGCAAAAGCAAAACAGAATAAAAAAACCAGAAGAAGCAGAAAAGAAAAAACAAACACAAATCGCATTTAATTTAGTGAAAATCAAAATGAGTCACAATTTATGTGCCGATGAATTTTTCAACTCATGCGCAATGTAATAAAATGTAATAAGGATAAACGGCAATTGTGGGTACAGTGTACAGTGTGGAGGAGAGTTGAGAAGGGAGAGAAGGACATAAGTACAGGACTGTTGCACCTGTTGTTGTCTAGCAGGTGTTGTCTTTGGCTATGATCGACAGCCAAGAAACAAGGCAACATGCCACAAAACAATGTCATAACACGACCCTAAAAGACCTCTCCTCCTACAAAACTCTTGTAAGGGGGAGAGAGAGAGATGTAGATGCTGGCTGTTGGCGAGCGTGAAAAGTGAAATGCGAAATGTGAAAAGTGAAAAGCGCGACGAGGCACAAAAAACAAACAGGTGCTAATCGAAATATAATGTTTCAGCAGCGGTCGCACATAAAAAATGATACGCCAATAAAATTTAATAATTTAAAAGTGAAACACATCACAACAGAAGTTGGAGAAATTTAGAGGGAAAGTGAGAGTAAAAGCGAGAGTGAAAAGCTGAGCATGAGTCCAATGTAAAGCCGGAAAAACATAATAAAAAATTCATGAGCTTTACGAGAATCGCAAACGTTAAAGAACCTAAAACAAAACACAACAAAAAAAAGTGCAAATAATGAATGACGAACGTTCTGTGGGCAGGATACAATGAGTGGGCGGGGGTGAGCGAGGAGTGGGGGAAGCGTTAAGATAGGACGACTAAAGGTATAGACGTTGACAGCGAAATGACATAAAAATGAATCGTTTTGCCTACTTAAAGGCGCATAAAAAGCAATTTCCGGCCTTAAAGCCCTAAAATATGCACTGATGTTGGCTCTTGATGAACGAATCTGTAGTCGCTTGCCTATTGTTTTACCTACCTGTTTTTAACTGGTTAACTGTCTTTGCTGTCTGTCTATCTGCCTATCTTCCTATCTTCCTATCTGTATGTCTGTCTGTCTGTCGGTCCGTCTTTTGTGTGCTTGGTTAGCATACAAAGCACTTAAGCAAACAACAAATATTTAGTGTCGCAATGATAATTACAATGCCAATAGAATGTAAGCAGGCACTACGAGAGTCAAAAGAGAGAGAGAGAGAGAGATAGAGTTGGTTAGCTGGAGAGGGAAGGTACATAATTTGAAGAGAAAGCGACGCAGGCCAGGAGCTGGTGACACCGACATGTATCCTTGATATATGCCTTTATATTTACACATATTGTGTTTACCTTGGCATGACCAGTCCGTCACTTTGGCAATCATAATGAGGCAAGCAACAACAAGCCACAACAAGCAACAACAAGCAACAACAACATACAACACACAACACAATTCTAACAACAATACCACCACCTAATATAACAGCTACACACACACACACACACACACACAAACAGACACACTAAAATGGCTGACAGCAGCATTCCTGACTGCAGGAAGCCACAACAATCGAAATAACTAGAGATGGACATTTGATGGAATAATTCTACTGCAATCAAAGCAAAATCTGTTTAAATTGTTTGGCCTGGGCTAAAATACTTGGCTTAAAGCTACGAATATGTTGTTAAAGTTAGGGATGATAAAGTTAATAACAGTTTAAATATATCAAACTCATTTAAGAACATCAAACATAACCTCAAATCACAAACAAACTAACTAAAGGCAGAAAATAAACAGAAATTAATCAGTTTATAATATTAAAATATAGTTTACAATTAGACTTTACGGAGATCAGTTGATAGTTAACTATATCTGACTATATAGTTAAGGCTACAGTTTAAACCAAAGAACCTCTAAGCTGTAGTTTAACTTTTTGTTAAATATAGAGTGGTCCACGAAAGATTTGCGTTTTAAAATCGCTATAAAAAACAACGAGTATATATTTTTCAAAAATTTTTTAAACTATTTCGTAAACCGCAAATGTTCTACTAAATATCTGACACATTGACAATGACATTCGAAATCTCAAAGTCAAAATTATCGATAGTTCAAAGAGCAAACGCTAGATGGGCCACCCTGTACAAAGCTGAAATCCTGCAGCTAGCAATTGATAATAAGAATTTTAACTCAAAGTTTTATTTTCTATATATATGTATATATATATATATTTATATATCACGCTGCAAGCACGATCGTGAGTCACGCGTACATCAACAGCAAACAGGAGCAGAGCTGTGCTCCCTATCGAGTCGCCGAGGTCCAGTTGGGGGCGCTGCTTGTCCGCTTTTAGTCTGTTGTTAGACTGTAACAACGATGATGGTTTACATGTTGACTGATAGTGTTGCTATTATTGTTGCTATTATTGTTGTTGTTGTTGTTGTTGTTGTTGCTGTTAACTGTAACTGTTGTATGTTCTTGTTATATTATTGTTTACCTGGTCAGAAAGCGCAGGCAAGCAAGCAAGCAAGCAAATCTATGTTCCTTGTTGACTTTTGCTTTTATTTAATTTTGTGGCAAGGCGGAGCAACTGCTATAAATACATATAAACACACACACGCACACACACACACACATGCGATGTTGTGTCAGTCTAACTCTGACTGACTAAATAAATGCGTATGTCAGTGTATTAGTATAGTAATATCTGAGTATATATATATGTATATATATATGTGTGTGGGCGCAGCAAATAAACTTTAATTGTTGCAACCACAGCGTGTTCTGTGAGTGTGTGTGTGCGTGTGTGTGTATGAATTGTTGCCGTTGTTGTAATGCTTAAGTTAATGCGCTGTTATCCTTTAACTGCCTGGGCGACCAACATTCATTCACACGCACACACACACACAGACACACACACACACACACAATGACAACTGCAGCGCTGTCACACTAATACATATTCATGTTAATGTCAGCGCATAAATCTTGCAAAGTCTTCTAACACCTGTCAGCCGTTTTACAAGGTGTTTCCACTTAATACATCGACAGAACAACATACACACACACACACACACACACACACACATACACAAAGAGAGACAGACAAGCTACTAGAAAGAGAAAGCTGAACAACATTAGGCAAAAAGGGAATGTGTGTTGCTCTGATATATGTGCGCTTGCTTGTATATATATTTGTGTATGTGCGTGTGTGTGTGTGTGCGCTTTTGCCTTTGTACGCCATGTGTCAATGTGTCGGTCATGTGTCCAGTGCTGCGTGTGATATTGACAGCCAGAAGTTGGGTTAGGGAGAAGAGAGTGAAGAGTGTCGGTAGAAGGGGATTCGGATTATAAGGCAGCTACAACAATTGACAAAGAGCCAAATAGAAAGGAGCCAGAGAGCAGTGGGGCCGTAATCGCTGAGCGTACACCAATTGTTCAGCATTGTGCCAAATTTGCCATGGGAAAACCTAAAAAAAGTATAGGGAACCAAGCACAGAAATAGCCGCATCCTAGGCGGCCAGAAGCAGATGGAATAACTGTCATCTAACAGAACTGAAAATTATGGTAGGTAAATGTGAAGGCGGTTGACCAGAAGCAGCTACAAAGCTGAATGAAACAACTGCAACAATGTAGTAGTAGTAGTAGTAGTAGTAGTTGAGTATAGAGAGAAAGCGGCAACAGGATCAGGCAGCAGGATGACAACGACGTTGACATTGATTGAACGTTGTCCACAACAAACAGCAGCATAGCGCACACCGTATACACACAATGAGCGATGGTCAGTTTAGAGGGGGCTAAGGGGGGTTTGGTTAGGAGCATGTGGCAGGAGTTAGTTTCGAGGCTAGCAGATATAGTAGCAGGATACACACACGCACACACACACACACACACACCTGGTAAAGGAGTATATGACTAAAAGGACCAACGGAGTAAAGGTTGTTAGTCACACGGTGTTGATTGTTATGCCCTGGCTATAAACGGGTATAATGAATGGCTAACAATGCTGTTAATGGCATGTAAAATTGTATGCGTACTGGATTAGCCAATTAACAACACTTTCCAATAAGAATAAAATCCAATTAGACAGTCACTTTAAAACTTTTAAGCTATAAATATAAGTATATTCATAAATTAACATTAAACTCAATAAGAATCATATAGATATGTATCCATTAGGTTCATTTCAAGACTTTCCTTCTCTCTCACTCTCTCTCGCTCCATCTCTCTCTCAGTCAAGGAACTGCACTCTCTTAAAGGATCTAATATAGATAGTGTGTCTTAAGCTTCGACTCTCTTTATGCTATTATTCTTGTTGTTGCTGTTGTTGTTGTTTGTTGTTGTTGTTTGTTGCTATTGTTGTTGTTGAATGTTGTTTAGTTTGAGTTGTGGTGTTGCTCTGGGTGTTTGGTTTATTTTAATTGCCAGGACTCTTTAATTGTTGAAATATTTAAATTAGTTTGCTGAGAGCTGTCGTCGACGATTTAAGCGAGCAGGTGATTCTCTCTCTCTCTCTCTCTCTCTCACGCACCAACTAACTGTGCATGTATGATTGTGCGTGCGTGTGTGTGCGCAGAGCTTAACTTACTGACTAACTGTATATGTATATATAACTTATAAGTGTGTGTGTGTGTGTGAGTGTGTTTGTGTGTGGCCTGACCGTTGCCAGCCATTAAATTACATTGAACCGCACCCGAAAAGCAGGATACTTTGTAGCAACAACAACACCAACAACAACGACAATATCAACAGTAAACAGCAAAGAAAAAGAACAGCAACAGCAACAGCAACAGCAACAACAACAACAACAACAACACCAACAACAATTGGCAAAAGGACTCAAAGCAGGCGAACAGGTTTTCGTATTTAAGACGAAATAAATTGGATTAGAAACCGCAAAAATCCAATTGTCTATTGTGGTTCGGGTCTGAAGATGTGCTCCACGTTTCGTCTTCAGCTTTACCTCCAGTCTGCGCCCCCCCCCCCTCCATTCTTCTTGTGCTGGCCCCTCCATTGCTTTGTGCCCCTCATCTTGAATTGACTAACAAGCTTTAGATGTTTGTAACCTGGCTAAATCCGAATCTGAATCCGAATCCAAATGCGAATGTGAATGTGGGTCTTAAAATATTTAGCAAGAAATGCTGCGACTTTCTCTTTGTTTATTTCTTATTGTTGTTCTTATGCTTGTTGTTGCTGTTGCTGTTGCTGTTGCTGTTGTTTATGTTGTTGTTGTACGCTATGTTGCTGTTACTGTTGTCGCTTTTCTCTGCTGTCGTCTGTTGCCTCTGTGTATGTTTGTATGCAAATCAAAGACTAATTGGATTTTTAAGCTCAAACTGTCAATGCTGCTACCATCTACGATGCTCTTCCAATGTTTCATTCTATCATTCACTCTCTCTCTCTCTGCCTCTCTCTTTTGAGTAGTCTCTACTAGTCTGGGATTCAGTTACAAACACTTGGAACATCTGTCCACAATGTCTTCTGCGTCTCAATGTCTGTATGTCTGTTCGTCTGGCTGTCTGTGTTTGTGCACCTGACTAAAAGGCAAAAACCGTTGACAAAGGCAAATGAAATGTTGACATCGACCGGCGACCAACGACCAACAGCCAACAACCAACGACCAACGACCATTGCGACTTGTCTATAAATACATATATATTTATATATATATATAAGAGTATTGGGATTTATGATTTCGGTAAGCGATTTAAGCTGCAGAATAAACAATACCTCATGCATCCACTGTGCGTACATTGAACCGTACACTGAATGTCCCCAAAGCAGCGAACAGTTTCAGTGGCAAAATCTCCATCTTTAGGGTTCCAGCAAAGAGTCGGGCTGGAACCGTGTAACCTACAGTTGTAACGAGTATCCCAAATGAGCGAGGCGATGTTAGCCAGAGTAAATGCAAATGGTTCACTAATTTGATTCTATTTAAATCTCGTTGCGGACATCAGGCGACTTGGCTTAAACGCCCACTGATGGTCGTTTTGTTTTGTTTTGTTTTGGGCATCGTCCCGCTTGGTTTCTGTGGGCCAAAAACTCGCTAGCTGCTCAGTCTCAACTGTTTTCTATTTTCTGTTGCTGCCGGCTTTAGTCTGTCCCATGTCCCATGTCTCTCTATCATACCATATCCTATATCCCATATACCATGTCCTGCTCTACGCTCTACTCTGTTGCTTTGTGCTTTGCTGTACTGCTGCCATGATGTGGTTCTGCGGTTGTGGTGCCCGCATGACGCGTACTCATCACGTAACAGTTTCCTATATATATATGGCGTGCGTGTGTGTGTGTGTGAGTGTGTGTGCCTCGTCTCGTTCAAATGAGTGCCTTGAGTATCTTTTCTATTTGCGTGAACGCAGCTGCCAGCCAAACAGTCTGCTGCCTACAAAACGTGTCCTTGCCAGCGCAGCAAACAACAGCATCAACAGTGGAAACAATAATAGCAACAACAACAACAATAGCAACAACAACAACAACGTGAGATAACAAACACTCAAGTTGTATGGACCTGAATATATAGGCCCAGTTAGCTACACTCTAGCAACAACAACTAGCCAAGCTCATGTTCTAGTGGTCATAATCGAGTCCCTGACTATGATGTGTATACGTTGAGCAAAGTTTCTGCAAAGGATCTGTCATGCATACCCGTTAATAGTATGACATGGCTTAAACTGAAGTAATAACAACAGCGATACCACAATCTGACTCTACTTAATCTTAAATACATGTTCAAATGGGTTTTAATTAAATCGCCATTAAAGCAATTCCAATTTGAACTTATCGCCAGAAACAGGAAATAAAAATAGAAACCATAAAATTGATTACACTTTTTAACTTAACTATTTAACTATAATAGATATAGGACTAGAGTTTCACTTATTAACTTGGCTTAATCACATTTAACTTGTCATATTTTTACATTCAAACAGCGCTGTTATCGATATTGATATTAATCGAATGTCATTGTATATTTGTTGCCACAATTGCATGTTACAACATCCATTCAATATTCTATATCTAATTAGCCAATTAACGTTTTTTATATTATAAAATATAATAGAAATATATTAACTATTTGGTAAGAGTATTACACCAGCATTTTGCTTGAGCTTTTGCTTTTGTATTAGAATATTGTTCTACTTGTTGTTGTTGTTGTTGTTGTTGCCATTCCAAATCGTCGAGTGTGACAGTGACACACTTGGGGAACAGTCACTGCTACTGGTAAAGTCTACGGCTACGGCTACGGCTACGGCTATGACTATTACAGCAACGCTTTTCTTGGTTATTTTCCGTTTGGGGTAAGTTGAAGAAGCTGCTCAAGGACATCTATATAGTTTGCTGTAGTGTGAGTGTGTGATGTGAAAAAGACTCGCCTATTTTATGGTGCTACATACAAATACACACACATACACACATGTACACATATGTGCTATGGCTGCACGAAATCCGTTAAATCATACAATAGACACCTTGGTATCAAAAGACTTTACGAGATGGCCTTCATCATATGTCGCATGGGCCATATGCAGACACCAAAATAGTACAAGGTATATATTTATATATATACTCTCACACACACACAGGCATACACACTTAGTACACACAGTTACAAACCCACAAAAAAATTTCTTTTTTTTATCGTCGATCGCGACATCTGATGGCGGCGCAGTTCCTTGCGCAGTGGGACTCATTAGCTCCTTTGCCCTTTGAAAAGAAAGCAAAGCGGAACTAATGGATTTGTTTTACGCCTTAAGTTTATGCAGCAGCAACATTGCATACTTGTTATAGTAGTAGTGGCAGCAGTAGTATTGGAAGAAGAATGAAAGTGTCGCAAAAGAGTTGCAACTGTCTGTATAGTCTTAGAATGGTCAATATATTATTACTTCTATACCTTAGATCTTTAGTTAAACAATCAAAAAGATTATTATAATACAAAATTTATTTTTATAACAAAAAAAAATATTTATAACCAACAATTAAACTTTAATTAACTAATTGATTACAAACAAAAAAAATTAAATATTATTATTATTGTAATAATTAGAGTTTTACAAATCTCGCACCCGCCTAAAGTACAAATCTCAGTCCGAAATGCTATGCACCTGAGCCAAAGTGTTATAGTTAATGAGAGAAGACTTGGCTACGAATGTAGAGTAATGAAGTGACATGTAAAGAAAAGACAACACAAATTTACAATCACTAATAATTCCCAATTAGTTTAACCCAAACTTTAAACATTTGACTATTGTTTTTCCAGCTAATGTTAAGGTTGCTTTGATTTACCTTACGGTTTATCTAAGTTGTGATACGCTTCTCAAATTATTGGAGAGTACTTTGAAATTCTCCTAAAATAATTTTGATTTGTTGTTATCATATTATGCCTTCAATGTTCTGTTTCTTTACTTTTGAATTTAAGCTTCATATGCTTGTCTTCTCTTCATATGTGAATATATTCCACTCCATTAGATGTGGCGCAGCAAATTGCTGATATATTGATAAATTTACTGTTGAGTGTTACTCAAACCCGATACTTACTTAGAGATGTTAAGTAGTGTTAAAGTTGGATTGTTAGTTGCAATTGTATTCTAGCTCCTAAATAAATAAGAACAAGTAAGATAATCTTAAAGAAATTCACAATGCAGATAAAGAATGGTTATATTATTATTAATTTGATCGGTTGAAAATTGTGCTTAATTTAATAATCGTTTTTTTTTTCGAATTGCGGTGGTCAGGGGAGGAAATTCAAAAATCTATGAGAAACTCGTATACCGTACGAACGTAACAAATCCAGATTCTAAATTTGGTTACTCTAGCTCTTACAGTCTCTGAGAAATAGGCTTTCACACAGACGGACAGACGGACAGACGGACAGACGGACAGACAGACAGACAGATGGACAGATGGACAGGGCTAGATTGACTCGTATTGTCGTCCTGATTCAGAATATAAATACTTTATGTGGTCTCCGATAATTATTTCTATGTGTTACATACTTTTGGATTTTGCTTATTTCCAATAGCTCCGCTTTGTTCTATTTTTACAAAACGGCAAAGGGGCTAATAATTCCCAATTATTTTAACCCAAACTTTAAACATTTGACTTTTGTTTTTCCAGCTAATGTTAAGGTTGTTTTGATTTACCTTACGGTTTGTCTAAGTTGTGATACGCTTCTCAAATTATTGGAGAGTACTTTGAAATTCTCCTAATATAATTTTGATTAGTTGTTATCGTAATACCTTAAATTTTTTAGTTAAGGATTCCTCTGAAATAAAAGTCATATGATTGTCTCGTTATCCGTCACAGTCATATATATATATATATATATATATATATATATATAGATTTATATTCACATTTGGTCTTTAAATGCAAATTAATATGCGGTTTTTATATTACTTTTTCTCTCTGATATTAAAAGCAAAGATTGCAGCTTGAAACACTCTTGCTGAGGATCAACAACAACAACAACAACAACAACAACAACAAAAGCTGCAACTATTTTTTTAATTTTAAATATATATATAAATACTGGCAGTGGCCTTGGTATAGACTATGGCTATGGCTATGACTATGACAATGGCACTTTCCTTGGCTATTTTCCGTTTGGGGTAAGTTGGACGAAACTGCTCAAGGACATCCATATAGTGGCAGTAGTGCGGGTGTGCGATGTGAAAAGGACTCACCTATTTTATGGTGCTACATACAATTACACACACATACACACATACACACATGTACACATATATGTTATGGCTGCACGAAATCCGTTAAATAATACAATAGACACCTTGGTATCAAAAGACTTTACGAGCTGGCATTCATCATATGCCGCATGGGCCACGTGTAGACCCCAAAATAGTACAATAATATATATGTATATATATATCTATATATACAGTATATATAGTATATATAGTATATACTGATTGCAAGCTTGATGGCAATATGTTGAGTATAATGGAAAATGGTTGGAGGGGAGGCTAACGCCCTGAGTCTATTAATTACACATGTTGCGTCAAACTGAAATCGTTTTCCATTTATTTTTATGAGCTTTACTGTACAGTTTGTCAAAGTGTTTCTAACTGCATGAAAATATAGTCCTTTGGCACTTCAAATATACAAGAACATTTTTCAAATAAGTTATGGCCACTTTTGTGACTATAAAAATAGCCAGGCAAAGGATTTGGATTTGGTTTTGACCAACTCAGTTACGATGCCTTAAAAATTGAATTGAACCGAACAGAGCAGCAGTACAGTACAGCAGAGCTAAAGGTTTGCTTAATAAGCTCAATGTGCGTCAGTTGTGCTTATATATATATATATATATATATATATGAGGATATAAGGACACCACATGTCCTGGTAAACGGAGTGCCCCAACTGCTGGCTTATCTTTTGAGCAGGACGTCAGCCGCTCGAGCAATTCATCGCATTAGGCTTCCACTTGAACTTGAAGCGAGGATAAGTTGCACAACTGTCACCAAAAGTCACATAATCGACGATACAACTTGAACATATATATATATAAATATATATATATATATTTTGGTTTTCTTTTTTCAGACTTTTGATCACGTGCCATGTGCCAGTTGTTGCCAATGGCAGATGCATTAGCACTGTACCCAAGCCCAGACCCAGACCCCGACCCAGACCCAGGCACAAGTACAGGCGCAGCCAGTGTAAGGGAAGTAGAAGCTGAAACAGAAGCTGGAGCTGGAGCTGGAGCTGGTGTTGGTGTTGCTGCTGGTGCTGAAACTGGAGCAGAAACAGAAGCAGACTTGGCTTACTAATTGCAAGTAAATTTTATTCATAATGTTGAGTGGAATGTCTGGAATGTCTGGACTGTCTCAAATTGAAAATCCATGAAATGGACACAAAGACATGAGCCACTAACCAAGCGCTTAAAGCCACAAAATTAACTTTGGTAAGTAGTAGCTTGGCTGGCTCTACCAGGCAGATTCTTAACGCTTCAATGCTTTATAATGCCACAACAACACATTAACCAAAACGAGAACAGCAACAACGACACCAACAACAACAACAACAAGTTGCAGAAGAAGAAGAAGCAGCAGAGTAAGTTCTTCTTCGATTTTGACAGGAAATTAAATTCGATGTATCGCTCTAGACGAGCTCAGCTCGAGAGTCACTTTGGCTTTGGCCTTTTGTTTTATGTACCTTTGCCTCGATTCAGGGCTCGTCTGGGCAGGCTTACAATTGGATATTCATGCGGCTTCAGTTTGTTTTATATATATATATTTTTGTTGTTGTTGTTTTCATTTTTTGTTATTGCTTTTGTTGGTTGTTGGCTGTTGGTTGTTGTTTGTTCCTTGGTTGCAGGTTTCATCTTCGCTTCTGGTTTATTTCTGTTAGCCAGTAAATAAACCGGAGATGACTTTGCGGTTTTCATTGTGCTCTCACACTGAGAAATAGAATCCAGTGAAACAGAGAATAAGAGTATAAGAGAACTGAAAATGAAAACTAAGTTTGAGTTTCATACTGAGTTTGGGTTAGGGATTGAAATTGGTTGACTGGATGGTTGGTTGGTTGGTTGGTTGGTTGGGTACCTAGCTACTCGGTTAGTTATTATAATTACCGCTCCCTGAGATACACTTAAATGCTTGCAGCGTCATGAATAGCCTGTCGGCAGGATGTGCATTTTGGCAATTTGGTATTGCCCTTAGGCAAGTAAATGAAACTGAGCTCTGCGTCACTAAATTACCACAAATTTTTGGCAGTTGTCTCAAGTGACCTTCGCTTGACTTTCAACTGAAAGCAACAGCAGCAGCAAACAGCAAACAGCAAACAGCAAACAACAAACAACAAACAACAACAATAACAATTGCATTCAGCCTTCTAGCATTTTCACATTGAAACACCAACAATAACAATTTGAACTCAACTTTAACTTCAATCTTCAATTTGATGAAAATAAATTGATTTACATTCAATATTGGCCCACATGAGTACATTTGCAGCAACGGCCCACGCCTGAATCTCATCTGGATGCCAACAAGAGAGGCCACTTTGGAAAAGAATTGCCAATGAACTGAACTGAACTGAGCTGAGCTGAGCTGACTCGTCGACTCTGACTCTGACTCTGACGCTGATGCTGATGCTGATGGTAACATGCATGGGATGCTGCTATGTCTTGGTCCTGCCTCGGTTGACTTGGCCTAGCCTGGCCTGGCATGGCCCTGGCCTGCTATGTCTTTGGGTCTGTCTTTGACTGGTTTTTTTTTCTCTTTTTTATTGCAACTCTTTCTGTATAGCGACAATAAGTCATTGTCAAGGTGCTGAAACGACGACGAAGACGGCGTTGGCGATGGCAAACGGCAGGCGACAGACGAAAGACGACAGACGACAGTCGTACATCGGCAACAGGCAACAGGCAACAAGAGGCACTGCTTGTTTGTTGCTTTGCATGTGGGCAGATGCAGTCGAAAGCAAAGACAAACACAAAGACAGACACATATACAGACACAGATACAGATACAGATACAGATACGTATACAGAGATGAGGTGATCTGTGCAGGTTGCTTTCCAGTCAGAGTTTTCCTTATTGTCAATGCAATGAAGTTAATTAAATAAAAATAAAGCGACAGCAAACTGAATTGCCACAGCGAATGCGAATAGAAACCAAGGTGCAGTCCTGCTAGTGACAACAACAACAAACCTAATAAGAGAGAGAGAGAGTGGTGGAAATAGGAATTCCAAAAGGACGCCCACGTCGAGCTGAAACAGTAACATAGCTGAGTTAGACCCGATGCGGAGTAGATGAATCTTGGCATTGCCAAGTAGATCACAGCAGACAGAGTATGAAGGAGTGCCACTCCTGCAGACGCCCACAGTAATTTAGCTTAGAACCATGTTCATATGAAGATGAAGATAATGATGATGTTGATGATGATGATGTTGCTGGATTGCTGGCAATATTATCAAATGACAAGCAACGCCCACAGATGCAACAGACAAGAAAAGCTCATGAGTTCGTGTCTCTTAAAAGAAAAGAGTAAATAAAATTTTTGATAAGTTTAGCCCAAACATCATATGAAAATATACATATAAACACACACATACACATACATACTGCATATATATACAGATTCAACGAGTTGGTTATAATTGAAAGACTTTCAAAATAGAAACTCACACAGTTAACATTTTAGACACACATGTGCGCACACATATTCAATCAGTTTTAATCAAATGCCAGCAAAGTTGTTGTCTTTAAGTATATATTTTAGATAGAAACGACTTATATAATCACCATTTAAGCAAAACAATTGTTAATATGCAATATAAACGACATTTTAGTTTAATTAAAAGCCTGTATAATGTACTCCTTAAGAACTCAAATACCACATGGAAATCAGCTTAACGAGCAGAGCCCTGGGATCCTGTTGCAATGGAGAAGACAGTAATATTGTGCCTAATGCAATTATGCTTAATCACTATATAATTGGTCAATGATAGGGCGATAAATGCTATCAATTGATGCCACCAAAATGAAAGATATTCTGCCACATCTTTCCTTCTCTCTCTCTATCTCTCTCTCTCTCTCTCTCTTATCTGCTCCTTATTCATCTGCTTGTTGTGTGCTGCGCTTTTTGCAGTGCAAAATTTACACACCTGAAACTGGCTGGAGGCCAATCAGCAGCATGATAATATATCACAAGCACTTTATAGCTGTTAATGGAGGTAGATAGTATGAAAGAGGATGAGGAGAGAAGAGGAGAGCGAGTGGGGTAAAGAGAAGTACACGCAATACCCGAGTGTGTAAGCCGGATAATGATATTTGTTTGCGTGTTGCATTCGTTACACTTTGAACTGAATTGAAATTGAAATGGAAATGACCTTTTATACACTTTACCCTATTTACACACACACACATTTGAACATTATCTTTTGGTAAATTGTCATTTATTCATTCATTCATAATACTCTTTGGGGGGTTCATTTCCCAATTAGAATGATTATTAATTATGTTTCTAATTACTTGTGTTAAATATTTGAATTGTATGATAATTAAATGAGTTTCAATTTTCTTGTTTTTCTTGTAAAGTACAAGTATCACTTTATCTATAAAAAATTCCTTAGAATTTTTAAGTTTCCTCTTTTTCCGATTTTCCTAAAGATGATAAAATAGATTGATGGCTTATCGATGACATTGTTTGCCATTTGCTGCCATTTGCTGCCATCGCTGACACCTCCAAGTAGCTATTAATGTCAACTCAATCGTGACTTCCAATCAAAGAGCAGAAAAAAAAGCTAAAATTAAAGTTAAAGGATGGAAAGAATTCGCTTAAGAAGAACTGACAGCAAATTGAGAATACCGCAAAATATGTTTCCCTCTGCCCCTCATCCAGCCAACATCCTTGCATATGACTAAAAAAAAAAAATAAGTAAGAAAAAGGTTTTCAAGCCAAACTTTTGACAACGGTGACAATGACAAGAACTTCAAGGAGCCAACGTCATACGGCATTACGGTATTACGTTATTACGACAATAAGCCAAAAGCAATGGAAATGCTTAAAGCAATAACAATGGCTATGGCAACAGCAATGCCAATGCAATGGCAATGGCAATGGCAACCCTAATCAACGCTCGACGCACTTGTGTTCGACGTAGACGTCAATTAAGTGCCGTCGTTTACCCCTCAAAATCTGTCGAATTACTACTAACAAAAATGAGTGGAAAAGTGAAAAAGAAAGAGTAGAAGGAGCGGAGAAAGAAGTCAAAAAAAGCGAAGGCAAAACCGTGACGAAAATTTGCATCAATAAATGACAAAACCATACGGAGATGCTATGCCAATGTAATAAGTGCCAAAGTATGAAAACCAACCGAGATGAAATGAGATGAGCTGGAGTGGAGATGAGATGCTACATCACATAGACGATGTCGATGCTCAAGAACCTTTTGCATTTGCATGTCAGCCACAGATGTTGACAATTAAAGTTGCCAATGGGCTTGGATTTGGGGTAAGACTAAGAGTATGGGTAAGGGTAAGGGCTAGGGTTACGGTTAGGGTAAACGTACTTGGTATAGAATGAGTATGGGTATGTCTATGGGTTCAGGATTCAGCTTTTAACAGCGTAGGAGGTTTTTGCATGATATTGGCATCAGCAGCAACAGCCACTCACACACACACACACACACACATACACTCACATTCATCGCAGCCATTGAAATAACATTTTGACAAAGTGGCTGCTTAATTTTTCAATTGAAGCTACGCTTGTTTTTGATCTGGATCCTTCTTCAGCAATAGCTGTAGGAGTCCAACTGCTGTCATGTGTCTGATTTTAAATGTGTATATATGTGTGTGTGTGTGTGTGTGTGGGACGAGTCATTGCGGGAAAGGTGGATAGGTGTAAAAGTGGAAAGGTGCAGGGCACATCAAGTGCCAACTGCTACCACAAAACGCTCATATATATTGTATGTAGGTGTGTGCGTGTGTGTGTGTGTGTGTGGTGTTTGTCTGTTCATAGCTGAAGGGCCCACTTGACTTTCACACGCTCTCCACCAAAATACAAAAAAAAACTGCACACTCGAT
This sequence comes from Zygothrica quintamaculata, assembly GCA_037044455.1. Lineage (NCBI taxonomy): Eukaryota > Metazoa > Arthropoda > Insecta > Diptera > Drosophilidae > Zygothrica > Zygothrica quintamaculata. Next base: position 258,291 of record JBAMBS010001869.1, read on the forward strand.
CTGATGTCACAAACAGCAGCAAAACTGAGAGCTGACTTTATATAACCATACAAATCCATATATATTTATGTATAGTTTAAGTAAATACGACATTCCAATACTCTTTCTTTCATATAAGCTGTTAAGTTTTATGTTCTGTCATTTTAGTTTTATATAAAGTTCATATCTATGTTCATTCAATTCTCATTATGAAATTAATGGACTGTATTTGTATTCTGTTTTCATTTTGGTTACAATGGATACGCCACAATAGGTAAGGGCACCATAACAGTGGGAGTGGGAGTGGCAGTGGGAGTGGCACTGGCAGTAGCAATGGGAATGGAAGTGGGAGTATATAGTAAATAACCATTTAAAAAACATTTTTGAAAGCAACAAAAAACAGAAAGAAACCAATTGAAACGCACACACAGAAATTGTAGTGAATGGCAGTAACAAGTTTATAACTGGTCCAGTAACAGCAGACATTACTTGGGTATCCTTATCCATGTCCAAGTCTACGAGGCACATCTCGAAGCTCATTATGTTAATCTGTGTAGAGGGCAGCAGCTTTGGATTCGACAATCGCCGCACGCTGATCAAATTAAGCGCCCTTTAAAGTGACTTGTATATGGGCAAAAGTTTTTCGATTAGAGTTTAAGTGTCCATTTCGTTCACGAGGTGCCGACGAGTTCCAGTTCCAGTTCCCAGTATCACTTTCAAACAAAACCTAATTCTAATACCCAAACCATTCAACGACGCGATGCGATGCGCCGTGTAAAGGAATAAAAAGAGAGAAAAATAATAATAAAAAAAAAAAAACTTATAAAAAAGTTGATTTTTGCATTTGGCCGCACAATTAACTTGAACGACGTTGTCGACAAGGATGAAGATGAGGTTACTTACCAATACAAACAGCTGTCCGTTTTCCCAAAAATGATAAAAAAAAAAAAGAAATAGAAAGAGAAAAGGGAAACTATGTATACGATCTGGTAGCCAACTGGTAACCAACTGGTAACCCAACATACGCGCAAACCCATCACCATCAGCGGCTGTCTTTTGGTCATGATGTGAAATGCTTTGTGCTCCAGGATGTGGTACAAGGTTCCATGCTGCTCGTATTTTTGGTAGCAGGCTGCTGTCGTTGCTCATAGTTTTGCTTATCTTTGCATAACTTTTGCATAATAAACCAGCCCTGGAACGGGGGATCACAGGGGAGCCCTGCCCAGCTCAGCCCAGCCCAGCCAGGTTCACAGAATTGGGTAATGGTTAGCGTAAAAATGGGCAAGGGATGTATTGGTAGATAGGGGCAAGGGTGAAGGAGGAATGAGTATAGTCTATGGATACGGTTCCACAAAATGCGTTCTTTGTCATCGCAATGTTTGTACGATGGCTTCTACTTTGGCCTTCTTGTTGTTGTCGTTGTTTATGTATGCGCCAACATATACACGCATATATATGTATACTCACACACACACACACACATGCTAAAATAGGAGCTGGAGAAAAGTACTCCACGAACAGACGGGGATACATTCATATGCGTCGCCGAGTCAACAACACAAAAATTCCGCAAGTGAATGCACGAAAATCCAAACAAAACAGAAAAACCACCAACAAAACAAAACAAAACGAAATAAAATAAAACAGGACAAAACAAAATAAAACAAAGACCAGAAAAGAGAAAAAAAATTAAAATAAAAACCAAAACCAAACAACAGGCAAAAAAAACCATACACTCATACAACAAAAAAAAAACTATAGATATTGTTATACCCTGTAAAAAGTATTAAAAATCTAGCGATGTCCTTTAACTTATGGGAACTTAGTGGCTATCTATCAGCATATATATAGTAATGAGTTAAGTGCTAACATATGGCCTTAATGCTATATATTTGATCCTTGCTTAGATCAACTTAAAGTCTCATTCCTTATATCCTTATAGTTAGGTATAAAGGATCACAGTTTGTCTGCATAGTATCAGGTTAATATTTCCATAATCTAAGTTTATTGACTATGCATATAACATCTTAAACTATATGGAATCCAGTTTCTAACTATATAATATATATGGATATCCTTTAGTCGAGCAGTTTTAAAGTGTCTTTTTAATTCTATGTTTTTGGCATGGTCGAGGGATTTGCCTGCATGGGTTTTATTGGGTTTGGGGTTTGGCTTTAATTTGGCATCCCCCGTCGCCTTTGTCGCGCACTGCAACACTTCCAAATACCCACTCCCCCGTCCCTATACCATTGCCTTAGTCTCGACTTCGTTTCCTCTTAACAACTCATCGCTCTATTGCTCCATCGCTTCCATAACTGTTGTTGTATCTCGTTCATTTTGGTTAGCTGCAGTTTGCGGTCGCTGCTTATGTAAATTATTTTGCATGACGCTGATGAAGCACTGTAGTACTGAAATATTGAAAAACTGAAGCACTGAAACACTGAAGTACTGATACATTGAAACACTGAAGCATTTGGCGGCTCTGAATGAGCCTGACACCAAAATGAAATGCTGATGGCAATGGTTAAAATCAACAGCAGACTGATGATTTAATGCGAACCGCAGACTTTTGTCGAGCTAAGCATTTAATTGTTTAAAAGTGCATATTTAGAATCCGGCTTAGTATTAACATTGACAGAGACACACACATACATACACATTCATATATCTAAAGTTGTTGCTCTCTAAACTGTAAATTCCTTTAAACTTCCTTAAATGTAAAAATTTAATTGCTAAATCATTAACTCGTATCATTTGATGTAATGAGCTTACTAATTAGTATTAAAACTATTGCATATTAATGAGTAAAGCAGTTATTTCAAAGCATAACTAAAGTTACCAACTATCATTTAATATATCCTTTTCTTAGCTTGTTGAGCAAGCCAAGACAGGACCTCAGCTTGTTATCAAAGACTCTTTGCCTTTTGATAAATGAAAGCAGAATCTCTGAAACTATGCACAGGTTAGAGACGCGCACAACAACTTACTATGCGTATAGAACTGTGTGTGTGTGTGTGTGTGCATGTCTGTGTATGTGGGTAAATGGATTCTCGTAGTCGGGTACATCAAACTACAGCTTTCTTACTTGTTTTAATTTAGCTTTCATTTATAATATTTTATATATTTTTTATATTTTATATGTAACAGAAACTGATTAAATAAAATAATATTTTAGATAAAAGTTCTTTCTTTAAATTAATTACAGTTCTTTAATTAGCTAATTACTCAAACTTCCTGGATTAATTATCTCTCATAATCTTTCTCAGTAAAAACGATTTGTTCTGCTACGGCGAAAGCTAAATAAGGCTATTTAGGTTACTGATTAGCGAATACACATGCACACACATACACATACATATACTTTTTTATATGTTTATATGTATATATATTTATATATATATATAAATATTATATTTAAGTACATTTTTGCTGATCATGAGAATGGTCAAAGTAACATCAAACAAACTATTCATCATCACTTTTGACGGCAGCAGCTTACAGCAAACATCACACATACATATGGAGCTTAGGTCTTCTTATGACTGTGTGCGTATGTAAGTATATGTATAAGTTGATGTGTTTTTAAGTGTGTATTCGTATGTGCGCGCATTTGTGTGTGTGTGTGTGTGTGTGTGAGAGGTTTAGGCAAGCATCCTGGCAGAGGGCACAGTGGCAAACACTAATGGAAAATTGGCATGAAGGACGAGCTGCTATGGAAATTTAATCACATTCACATCTCACACAATACATCATCATCATTGTGTCTGTATGTAAGTTTATGCGCGTGTGTGTCTGTGTGTGTGTGTGTGTGTGTGAACAGCACTTAAGACTCCTTTACGTTTATTTATATGTGTGCATTTGTATGTATCTACGTCTGTGTCTGTGTCTGTGTCTGTATGTGTGTGCATGCGTTGTATTTCCGCAAGTTTGTTAACTGCATTAGTGTGCTGTGCTGTGTTTGATTATGCCTTCAGGGTAGCCAACATACATACACAATCATACTCATCCATATCCATATGTATGTGTATGTGCGTTTGTAATATATACATATATACATATACATATACATATACATACATATGTCTAGGATTCTATTACGTACACTGTTTGGTCTCACACGTAAATGAATGGGGATAAAGTTTTCAGATTTTGATTGCTTGATTGTGTGTGTCAACACACAGACACACACACAGTATACAACTACAGACGTTCACAACCCACCGATGAGCTTATATATAAAAGCTATATATTAGATATGTACATAAGTATGTATAGATAAAGATTTGGGTTACATAAACATAGATTTTAAAGTTTGCTCTCTCATTGTCCGCAATTTGGCTGACTTTTTGGTTCAAATTGCCAGCCCATTGACTGTCCTCCCCCACTCTATACCCACTATAACCACGTTACCTAATATACACCCTATAACCACTAACAACCAGCTACTATACTATACGACAGTCTTCACAATATTATACACCAACTCATTGACATTGCCTTTACCCAATCCCAATCCCAAACCCAAAGCCGAACCCAATTCCAATCTCAATCTAAATTTTATTTGTTTGCTTGTCATAAAATTGAGTTACGTTCCTTATGCTTTTGTTTGAAACTACCGCTCATTACACGTATTTGGGGTTTGGGCCTGGTTTTTGCCTCATAATTATGTTGTATCATTGTATCATTTACAGCAATCACAACAGACTTTTATGTAAGCAAAACTTGAGACAAAACTTCAAATGGCCAACTCGAAGGGCAACGATGCGAAACAGAGCGCATAGAAAGAAGAATGCAACATTGACAATTACAAACACACATACATATATACATACATACATACATTGACAACGACAAGCATAACCACATTGTAGCCGACATCTGTACAGGAATTGAAATTGGATTTGAGATTGGAAACGGGAAATTTACTACCTATATAGAGACCATATGACAGGTAAGTATGCAATCAGAGTCATTGGCGGTGTGCCGCTTCCATGCACTGTGACAAAATTTTACGCTAAATTTGCCAGCATGCAACAGCAAAGAGCTTGGGGCTAGACATAAGACACAAAGCAGAAGACACAATACAGTCGACAGTAGATAGATAGAAAGAGAGAAAAGAAGGTAAGAAGACACGAGACATGAGACCATGACAGTTTATCAACGGTACAAAAGAGCTCTCTCGTTATGCTTGGCCTATAGACGGCAACTTCAACTGCAATTGCGACTGAGGCTGAGACTCTTAATTCCACTAGACGCGCCTTGAATTAAACATGTTATGTAACAACACAAAACTTACAAAATTGCCAAAAAAAAAAAGAAAAGTAAGAAAAAAAATAAAAGAAAATATGCAGCGAACGAAGCTAAAGCCAAAGTTAGAATTTGAATGAAAAACTCTGTTGGCCTTCAAAACATACGGGGAAAAATTGTTTGCTGAAGAGCAGCAACAACGTCTGCAACTTTTGCCCTCTGGCTAAGCGACTATGTAAAGCGACAACAACAACAACAACAACAGCAACACAAACAACCAAAAGAAACAAAACAACAAGCGGCAACCGTAAAAACGTCGCCTCTATTCTAATGCCACTTCATGCTCTGACTCAGCCCAAAAGAACAAAATGAACAAAAAATATAAAAAAAATGTTGAAAAAAAATGGAAGTAGAAGAAATAAACACCAAAAACTATCTTCAACAACGTTTTGCTTTAGTTTCAATCTTTCTTTCTACACCCTTTTGAGGCAGCTACAGTTAAATCAACAATTTTTATAAACAAACTGTAAACAAATCTTCTGATTAACAGAACTTAAGATCCGATCATAACTATATCTATAAGAGATTTATTATTTCAAAAGCGAAATATTTATTTTACTATGTAGAAACGTGCTTAGTCTCTCTCTCTCTCACTCTGTCTATGAGTGAAAGTAAAGTTTCTTCGTAATACCAAATGAAGTTTTGCATACTGAAGGATTTATGCAATGTACACTGTTTTTATAGGGTATTTAAAATGTACAGGAAAACCACAAAATAGTCATCCAGTGTCCCTTGTCGGTAGCAGCCTCTTTGCTGCTGCTTTTCTGCTGTTTTCCGTACTGCTGCTGCTGCTGCTTTCCTATGCTTTCCTATGCTGCCGCCTGCCGCCTGCCGCCTGCCACCCGTAGAGCCGCAAAGTGCGCAACACGCAGACAATAACAACAACAAGAACAACAACAATAGTTAAAGAAGAAGCATGAATTACAACGACTACGAGAACAGTGAAAGTCTAGCCTTGTCCAGCAATGTTAGCAGTAGTTATAGTACTACCGTAGAGTAGGCGACAACCCAGAGCCGACCCTCACTCTCTCTCTCTCCCACACTTTTATTCCATTCCTAGTTGTAGTCCAGTGCGACTTTTGCAATTTTTAGTGCAACTAATTCTTTCTGAAGTATCTCATTGTTGCACTGTAAAGCCGCAATTTTGTGTGGCGTGTGGAGAGTTCAGTCTCATTCAAGCTCTCTGCAGATCCCCGTGGCGAGTTTCCACATCCAAAGCTTAAGCCTACTTCCTGTTATATATATATATATATATATATATATATGTATGTGTAGGTTTGTGCCGCAGGAAGTCAAAAGTATCGCGGCAGCTTAAACACAGTGCTGAGGGAGGATTGGTCAGGCTCTCTGCTACAAGATTGCAGGACAAATGGTGACTTGTTGTTGCGGTGCAGAGAGCAAGGACTTGCCATGTGACTATTGCTGTGGTGACTGCCGCCCAGTGGAGTTTATTTTTTTCAGTTGATTGTCACTGTTGCCGGTTACCAGTTGCCAGTTGCCAGTTGGCAGTTGTAGTAAAAGTTGTTGCTCCCCTCCATTTGTTGCTGTGTTTGTTGTTGCACTACACTTGAAAACAAATGAACACAATAAGTTTGTTATGTTGTTTGAATTGGTACAAAAGACAACAACTACTTGCAACTCTTAAAGAATCAAGCAGAAAACTACTCGCTGCCAATCGAAACGAAGTGGCAAGTTCAATTTTGATGCCAGAACAAAGCAATTCCTCAACTCTAATACATTTTTCAGTTATTTCTTTTACTTATTCTTTTCTATATAGTTGCAATTATTTTCATTCTCTTTGATCTTTATCTAACTGATAGTTAAGTAATTGTCATTTTAATTAGTGCCTGGCAATAACTTTATATCGGAAATGGTCTTCCTGCTGCTCATCCTTTCTCTCTTAGATAGTAGGCAAAGAGAGCATTGATTACTAATATTTTACTTAAAGCAAGTTTCTGCACTTATTATTTTGAATTATTGCTGCTGACAATAGTCGTATATACCCCATTATTTTTCCTTTCATATACACCATATTTCCCTTTTGTATTTGTATCAACAGTTCTACTCCTTGTCCTAGGCTTTTCTGGGAAATCCAATATCTCCTTAGTCTCCTTATAGTTACTTTCTGCTCTATAATAGATGCAACTTTATTCTTATAAAACTCGTTCGTGCAGTTTACTTTAAATGTATAGAAAAAGGTGTTCAATTTATTTATCTAAATATTTCACAAATTTCATTTTAATTTACAGAAATATTTATAACAATTCTCTTCATCTGTTCACAGCAAATATTATTTTATTTTTCTCCTTTTATGTTTCTAAAGATTTTCATTAGTTGCTAGAGACAAAATTAAATTTTTCATCTACTTTAGGCAAAATATTTTCTATACAGCCTACCAATACTACTAGACTAATAACTCTAGTATTAGTGTGTGTGAATATGAAGCATTTTTAAGAAATATAAAAATGAATTTAAAGTCATAAACTAACAGAAGTCAAAAATTTCCTCTTAGTTGATTTTTCCCTTGAATGAACTTTGGGTATTTTGTGGGTTTATCAATTCTATGTTATGGGTTGTAAGTTATGCTTGAATGGTATTCAAAGTAGAAAATTCCATGAAAATCATATGAATATTGAATGAAACTTGAAAGTGTCTTTCGGAGTAACCAAAAATAGCAAACCGGAAATGAGCAATTGGAGCGTTAAGCAGTATAATTACTGCTTGAATACTACAGAGATTTGTTTTAGACGCTTGAATTGTGCTGGTAATGTATGGTGAGGTATGGTGAGGGGACTACAATTATACACATATGAATAATGCTTGGAAAGAAGTAGATGTAAGAATAAGAATAAGAACAACAACAACAACAACAACAGGATGACAACGCAGCTAATGAGTGGCGCAGTTTAATTAAAACTTCTCTCGCAATTGTTTCTAATGGGAGTCGTTAAAGCGTTAAACTGCGGACTGTAAATCACAGTGTAGCCGACACATAGGTGACTGTGTATACACACATACACACACACACACACACACACACTCGTATTATATATGTGAATATATATAGAAACAGATACATAAACATGCATAAGATAGATACTTAAGTATATGTTGTATCTGTAGCTACTACTACTATCTGGCCACTTCCGTTTGCCAAACACGTAGCCATAAAGGGCACACACACACACACACACACACACATACACATACCAAGACACATGGTAAACTTATGTGTGCTTAGCAGTTAGCAGATTGGGCCAAGAGTTGGGTAGTCGTAGCCGGCACCTTCTGTACGTTATCAGCCTTTGCTCGCAAAGATTTAGCAGTCCGACACGTGAAAACGTGGCAAGCTTATGGCCAAGTTAGTGTCTTGTTGATTTCTCTGTCCTTTTCTTTTATTCCCTTCAATATATATATATATATATAAAAATATTTGTATTTTTTTTTCTTTGTTTTTCCTTTTATATATTTTTTTCCTCAGTAGCTACTTTGCTGCGCCTACTGCCTCTTAATGCTAATGAAAAATATTTCCAACTGTGCGCGGATTAGGTGGCTGCGTTTATTACCCCTAGACAAGAGTTGAAGTTAAAGCCTTGGCAAGTATATCCCCTGCCCTTAAACAATAAGTGGCATAAAACTGAAGCCAAGGCTTTTATTATTATTATGTCGATGGAGAGGCGACGTTTAATATTTAGTTGAAGACTTAACGCCCAAGCTATAACAACAGCAACAACAGCAATATGAATAGAAGGGGAGAAGGAGGGTAAAATGGAAAGGGAGCAACAACTATGATAAGCCTGAGCGTTGCCTGAATTACATAATGAGTTCCCAGCTGTAGCTTGGGTATCCCTAACATTTCTGACCTCCAACCCCGCACATCCCCGCATATCCTTGTGGTACTCAGTCTGGCATCCTGTGGCAATGGCACTTGAAGAATTATGGCCAGCATTTGAAGGACACGTCGCATTATGGGTCCAGCTACAGCTGTACATTTTAATTAACAGGAACTGAAAATCTAAGAGATGCATAGAGGGGCATCTTTCCCTTCCATTGTGTCTTAGGTGGAAAATTAAAGAATTTACTCGAAACCCCGCTGTAAAGACTCACACACACACATCCACTCACACTCACACACATGTGCATATTTCGATAAATTCTATAAATAAAATAATTATGTTTGAATGCCTCAGAAATTAAATTCTTTTGCATTGCGTTGATGCCACACGCCAGGAGGCAACAAACTCCCCAGGGAGCCAACCCAGAAAACGCAAGACGCAAAGACCAAAGACCAAAAACCAGAGACTAAAGTCCAGAGCACTCGAAGCCAAAGCACTTGCCATGCCAGCGAGAAAGAGATTTATATTTGGCAATTGAAATTTAAATGAAACTACGTGCGCCCGTAAACATCAAATGTTAAAATGTTCAAATGGTTAAAAGGTAAAGATGGTTATGAGGAGAAAGAAACGAAAATGTAAACGAAAACGAAAACGAAAAGGAAAATCATAATGAAAAGACGAATGAGAATGAGCATAGGTATAGGTATAGGTAAAAGTATGAGGTATCGGGTAAAGGTATGGGATATGGGGTATGGGTATGAGTGCAGTAAACACCTTTTGGTATAGGATGGCAAAGTTAAGGGGTAAGCTGGTAGAAAGGAATCAGCAGGCAAGTAATGCCCAATGGAGTCACACAATTCATTCATGCAGAAATCCATTGACATTTAATAGCTTCAGCAGTCGAGCAGCGCCTTAAATACTTTAGGTGCTGCCTGAGCATGCCCAGAGCCAAAAGAAGTCTACTTAATACAGAGCTTAACCCACGTTCGGGTAACTTGCTGCAGTCCCTTGTGGCCAGGCCAGACGTAACCAAGTCTTACCCTATGCTCCTTTCCCGCCACATGCCACTGCTGCCACATATTTTACGCTTGCTACCGATTCAGCACCTTGCTGCCTTTTGATGCCAAGCAAATGTCTAGTTAAACCTGAATTTTGGTATCTGTATCTTTTGGTCAAGTGTGTGGCTTGTTATATATATCTCTTCTTCTTCTTTTCACCACCACCATTACCCCTGCTTTATACTAACGTTGCATGCCGCACAGCACAGGATGTGTCTGACACACAGGTGCACATGTCGTCCATTTCTTCTGTGCCTTCTATGTCGTTGTCGTTGTCGCTGTCGTTGCTGTCGTTGCTGTCGTCGCTGTCGTCGCCATTGCGCAGCTGGACAGGCTACAGTGGAAGTTACTTAAATGTAACCACGACCGAGTCTGAGAGTAACTTACGCATAAATCATAGAAAATTAAAGAGCAAATGGAATGCAGCTTCCGCTCGCCATGAAAACGATTATTTGTGAATGCAATTGAATAACTCATAACAAACTCAAGTTTAAATCATATTCGTTTAAGTGGAAAGCATGAGAGTAGATTTATTTGTTTAATTACCAGGTTTTCATGCGTATGAAAAACCTTTTTCATTTCATTTTGTTGTTTCTTTTATTTGATTTTAAACTTAAATTATAATATCTCTTTGTGTGCCTTAAACCTTTTTTAGCTCAACTTGTTATGAATGAGTCTAGTAAACCTTTTTTTTTGAAGTCTTTTCATATTTGAAACATGTTCTCAATGAACCTGTTTAACCCTTAAATTAAAGATAGTCTCATTTATGTTGACCTAAAGACTACTTTTGATCCATGGCCATAATGATTGTCTTATGTCTCGCTCGCTCTCTATCATAATTTAAGCTATTTGAACCATGAACCATGCAACCTTCCACCCCATTAAATTGCCTTCCAACCACACCACATGCAGAGGTCAATTTTCCAGCAGTCAACGTTGCCACTTGTTTGCGGTCGCATCATCTCCATCGTCACCATCGTCACCATCATCTTAAGCATCTTGGGTGTGTGTCTCCTTGGTGTCCAACATCTTCGTTGTCACCGCATGCAATGAACTGATTAGACAAACAATTAATTTCGCCATGTTGCGAGTGTTGCCGAGGGCACAAAATCTGAAAACTGAAAACCACTTAAACTCTATTTGATTGAAAAGCTTAAAAGCAACGCGTACATCATCCTCCTATTGTTTCTCTCTCTCTCTCTCTCTCTCTTCTTCTTACTCTTTCCTTGGCTATGTGCTGCGACGTTGTTGTTGTTGTTGTTGGTCGACAATTTGACATAAATCTAAACAAAACAAGCGGCCGGAGTTGGAGATGAAACGTTGCTCTGCTTCTTATTGTTGCTGTTGCTGTTGTTGCTGTTCTTATTGTTATTGTTGTTGCTGTTGCTGTTGCTGTTGGCCCAGAAGACGGCCGCAGGACGACTTCATTAATCAAGGCCGTAAACAAGCGCGACCCAGGGTCCATGCCAAGTTCAGAATCAACCCAAAGGGACAACGATGGCAATGTCCTGAAATGCAATGTGGAGAATGTGGAGATATAATCGCATTTTGCAAAACACACACACGCACATGCACATATACACAAATACACACACAGACACACAGACACACATAAACATAAATAATTAGCAAGATTCTTTAAAGGGCAATTACCTAATTTAGATGCTTTGAATAATTGCCTCTAACTCAAGGCGAAATTCGCTCAAGCAACTGTGTTGTAAGCAGCAGCAGCAGCAACAGCAACAACAACAACAAAGTTTAAATCAGTTTAAATGCAAACAAAGATAGAGACAGAGTAAGACAGAGAGAGAGAGAGAGAATATCAGCAGGACACCAAGAGGACATGACCAGGCAACTGCAGCTAAGCGGCTTAATGCCCAAATGAAGATAAAGCACTTTCTACTGCTACTTCACTGCTGCTGCTACTGCAATGCCTGAGAGACATTTAAATCTCAGCAGTTAGAAAATAATTAGAGCATTTAGTGCCTTCAACCTCAGACACAGAAATGGACTTTGAAATGCGCTAAAAATCTATTTTCAATTGTTCTACAGCCGCTGCCTACATCAAGAGCAACTTCCGTATCTGACGGATGAAATCTGAAAGATACTACACCGAATACTGTAATCCCTATTAACCAAATTGATTTATATAAGTAGTTGTATGTATTGGTTTATATTTTATAACCAGAAAGTAGTCTTAGATGCGAGTCCAAAGGATAATTTCAGCTGGAAATCCTGCAAGTTGATTGAACAGGAACTTCTCTATAAAGTATTCCCCTACAATGATTCCAAACTGAACACATTTTCTATGATTCTACTCGTGTTCAACAAGAGCAAACTGTCAGCTAAAGGACTCTTGCCACATACACTATACACACACGCACACACACACACACATGCTGTAATTAATATTCTCGTTTTGTATGAATGTATGCATATATGTAAAGGGTGCTATTTGTTTTCATTTATTGCTCCGTTAGCATTGTTATTCTAATTAAAAAAAAAAGAAAAAGTTATAAAGCCCCTCTGGCAAGGATATTGCCGTAACTATATGAGGTCCTTTATATGTTCGTTTGGTTCTGTTTACATCGTCTGTTGACGGTGTCGCCAGACACTCGTTAAAATCGAAAAAGCGAGAGATACATTTGTGTATGAAGTATGGGAGTGTTGTGTAGGGTAGAGGGTGCAGGATATTCTGTTGAACTGCCGGAGTCATGTGCCAAGGACTGCCCCAAAAGGACACGCAGTAGCAGCAGCAGCAGCGGCGCCACCAAACCCAAAGGCAAACCCTTGACACTGCGCGTGGTCTTTGGGTTTGGTCGGCTCGTGGAATCGTGTTGGGACTGGTCAGCTGGGACGCACAGCTTGAAGTTAAATAAATTAAGGGCAATTAGGCGCAACATTACAGGCACAAAGGTCAAAGGTAGCATCCTGCCAACCAATTGCTCCCCTGAGCAACTCCCCCAGAGAGGGGCCAGGTGAATTTTGCCTATCTAGAAATTATGTTAACAAACAATTTGCTTGAAGAATTTAGCCAGCCTCTCAACTTCACTCTACATTCTACCTACAAACTTTCTCCTCCCCTTTTGGCCATTTGCCTTTGACTTCTATGAGCCTTAGTTCCCAGTGGTGCAGCGGTTTTTTTTTTTGATTTTTGATTTTTTAATTATCATACAAGTTGTACGACTGTTAAATTTTACAGTTGTTTCCCCTTAAGAGCGGAAGTTGTTTGACTTACGAAGCGTTTGACTAAGATTAGCGGTAAGTAAGCTTCAGTTGCTATAAGCCAGCAGCTACCAGCCACTAGCCACTAGCCACCAGCCATCAGCCAGCAGTCAGCAGCAGGCAGAAAGCAGAAAGCGTAGCGCAAAAGCATTTTGGCCAATTAACTACGGCTAATTGTTGCGTATAAAGAAATACTATAAGTATTTACTATACCGAACAGTTGATGCTACAACCTACAACAGACAACATACAACATACAACAGACAACAGACAATGTACAATGTGAAAGTCAACAAATTATGTTACAAGAAGTTGAATCTCTTTTGACTCTCCTCTGCCTGCAAATTGTGTGAATCGTGTGAAACCGAGTGGGAGAGACCAACTGTGACTGATCTACACAAACACATACACACACACACACACACACACACACACACACACACAATGATCATAAAACACTTAAAGTGATTTCTTGCCAACTTCCGCTGCCAAAAAGATTTGCATGAAATAAACAAGAATTTGAGTTCTACTTTCGCTAAATGTTAGAAACTTAACAAATTTATGTTATGCCTTATAAATGTGGCTAACAAGAGTATATATTATGTAGAATATATATATATATATATGTATAGTATATAGTGTTCATGCTTGGCTGTCTTTAAGTCGACACGAAAGACATAAGATTTCACTTTTCATCAAACATAACTGACCTTAATCAATGTCTATGAGCTTCTATATATGTTTGTATCTATACTTAAAGTTTTGGGATCTTAACATGCATGTATGTGTGTGTGTGTGTGTGTGTGTGTGGGTGTTATTGTATGGTATCCAAAACTTTGGCACGCAAATATATCTGTAGCAAGCAAATGCAATCAAAAGCTACTTAAGCGAAAAGAAACTACAAGAAGCTGAGGCAAGTTTTTTCTTTACTTTTGTCTCTTATTTTGTTTTTTTTTTTTTTTTGAGATAGAAGCAAACAAGTTTGCTACAAAAACTTCTCAGGCTGTGCGAGTATCTGTATCTGTATCTGCTGACTATGAATATGGCTAAAGCAACAGCAGAAAAAGAACAACAACAACAACAATGACAACAACGACAGCGGCAGCTGGAAGACGCGTTTCTGGCTAAAAAAAAACGATGCAATTTCATTCATATGCAATAAACATACAAGAGCAGAGGAGTATGTTGCTGTGAAGCGGGGGGGGTGGGGAGGGGGAACATATACAATGGCAGCTACACAGCGCGTTTCCTGTCTGGCCAACATCATGAGATATCATGTACCGTCCCCCCAACCCTAAAGCAGCTGCTTCAACAACAGCAACAACAGCAACAGCAACCGCAACAACAACAACAACAACAACTTTAAAGACAACAACACGTTCAACTACCTGCCCCGATGTGGACCCGCAGGTGAAGTAACTTATACACCGCTGCTGCCTCAAGGTAATTAGCTTAGCTATCCCAATGCTCCTCCTCCGCCCTCTCGCTCTCTGCAGCCAAGTTCCAGCTTCAATCTTCTGCTGTCTTATGTGTGCCACTTGCATAGTAATTGTATGTGTGTGTGTGTGTGTGTGTGTTTAGGCAATCATAGCAACATACTGTGGGCCTCAGTGAGTTGTTGGGAACTTCTATCTCATCATTAAAGGGTCTCTGTCAGCTATATCTGTATCTGTATCTTGGTATATCTGTATCTATATCTTTTTCTTCTGTCTTTAGTTTTTTTCTGCTAGTTTCTAGCTGTTTGCTACACGTTGTTGCACATCTAACAAGTTCTCTCTTCTATTCCAGAGAACTTGCCAAGGCGATCTTCGTATTAGATAGAACTGTTCCAATGCAAAAAGTCGTCAAGTGTATCTTCACGTTCACTATATCTATATATATATATGGATTATATATCTTATATATATTGCACTATATATAAAACAAATTGCAGTTTGTTGACTGATCTTCAATGTTCGTTAATGCCTCTTCAGACATGCCTCGTATAAGTTTAACGATTATTGTGAAATTCTACACACGTTGCACATACATCAATGCATCAATTCATTCATATTCACATTCACAATCACATTTACATTACTTGGACTTGGACTGTACTCGTTTTCGGATATATATATATATATATATATATATATATATAGTATGTAGAAATAACTGGCGGATGTGACTCATTCAGTTGAAACACAAATTAAGTCTCGCTCTTTACAAAGGGTGGAAGGCAGGAGGGTCTTCAACTTTCGTCTGTGCCGTCTGCGGATCCAAACAACATTTTGTGATTACCTTTTTTTATTATTTATTTTTTTCTTTTTGTATTATTCTTTATTATTATTTTGGGTTCTTCATGCCTGAGTAGGTCGATTCGGTCGAGACGGTCTCGCATTCGTTTCGTCTGTTGTTCTGGCAATGAGATCTGAAACCAGACATAGAATTACTTACCGAAACAACAGCAACAACAGCAGCAACAACAACAATGACAACAACAACAACAACAACTGATTTCTTTGTGCTTCATTCATATTTCACAAGATCATTAAATTCTATTCATAATGAATACTAACAGTTCTGTTAATGAGCCGGCATATCAACAAACTCAAGACTGACATTGAGGAAACTCGCTGAATGAATAGTTTTTCTAATTATCGTATTTAAACAATAAAACTATACAATATACGATTATAAGCTATATATTAACATTGTGAGTCATTTCTCTAATTAATTGAATCATTTAAATGAATAAGCAATTTTATTCAATTGCGTTATTTATTGATAATAAAAGTGTTTTCTTTCAAGCAGTTAATGCTTTAAAATGTTATTTAATTTATCAGCTGAACAACATGTTGAGTTCTAAACATGTTGCCAAAACATGAAACGGTTAAAGCAAC
The DNA here is from genome assembly GCA_037044455.1 of Zygothrica quintamaculata. Lineage (NCBI taxonomy): Eukaryota > Metazoa > Arthropoda > Insecta > Diptera > Drosophilidae > Zygothrica > Zygothrica quintamaculata. The sequence goes on from JBAMBS010001869.1 coordinate 274,578, forward strand.
ATAGGCTGACTTGAGTGCTACTAAAGGAAGACTTAACACAGACCAGTGAGAGAGAGAGAGAAAGAGATATAGAGAGTGGGTATTTGTTAGTCCACTCTTCAGCACATAACACCCCCCTTTGGTTGCACAAGGCATAGCAGACACGAGCAAAGAAGAAATCCATATGCATACACGAACACGAACAGCCCTCAACGCGACTAAAAAGCACGAATCCACACGACGAAGAGTTAAGCTCTGTGGCTCCATCGATGTTGGGCTTCGCTTGTGCCAATGGAACAAATCAGTTCGTAGCTCAGTCCAAGTCGATGTTTGATGCCGAGCGGTTGGGTTTTATTAGTGCGCTGTGGCTCGTTACTTCGTTTAGTTTCAAATCGTTACAAGTGTGAAGCAAATGATATGTGAAATCTTCATTCGTGCGTTTATGATAATGATGATGATAATGTTAATGATGATTATGAAAATGATGATGATTACAATGTTAATAATGATGTGTAACGTGTGAAAACAATTGCATATAAAAATCAATGAATACATTGTAGCTGAATAAAACTCATCACGCGCACCTCGCACATTACCCACCAGCCCAACGAACACCCCATAACCCGAGTGGAGTTCCCATCGCGTTGCTACAGCTGCTGCTGCTGCTGCTGCTACTGCTGCTGCTGCTGCTACTGCTGCTGCTTAAATTGGACTCGTGAGCTCGTCGCGAGTATGTGAAACTCTGACTACTATATAGTAGAACGTAGGTTCGTCCATCGCAGCTCGATGCCTCTGGGCATTGTCGTTCTGTCGTTCTATCGTATTGTCGTACAGCCGTTCGAGTCCGTCTGTCGGTCTATCGGTCTGTTGTTCTAACAGTGTTGTGATTGCAGGCCACAAGAAGAAGGCCAAAAACGTAACCAAATAAAAAGAAAAAAAAATAAACACACACAAAAAAACACAAAATAAAAACGAAAACGAAAACGAAAACGCGATGAAAATTAAAGCTTTGCGTGGCTAAAATCGCTAAAAAAGAAAACCCAAATTTGTATATATAAATATATATATATATATAAACATATATATGTTTGAATGTATGTGTTGGTTAAGCAAACAGCAGCAACAACAAGTGAAAAATAGAAATATAAAGAAAAATTGTAGTTCGCCAGTTGCGTAAAAGCGAATATTTTGTTTTTTTTTACCTGTTTCTTGAGCCAAAATAAAAGGCAAAAACGATTATCATCTGGTCGAGAGGTAGTCGCTCCTATAAATAACGTCGCGCCAAGCGCCGCTAATTACGCCAAAACATGAAAATATTTACAACAAAAGGAACACTAGCAACAACAACAATAGCAACAACAGCAACAGCAACAACAACAACAACATCAGTGCGAAAAACTCGACAATTAATCAATTTTCCGCTTGACCAATATATAATAAGTTTATTCGAGTTGAATCCACACGGAAGTTTTCACTATTATCATAATTAAAACGGCAGAAAAGTAGGATTAGAACAAGGACAAGGACAAGGACAAGGACATCCTTTAAGCCATTATATCCTTCCACTCTAAACTTTTTGCATATCAAAGCAAATACATATGAGCCGCCTGCCTGGCATGGCCTAAAACATAGAGACAAACACATCTCACACACACACACACACAAACACACACATTTACAACAACTCAACATACATACGGAAAAATGCATATCAAGCATATAAACCGAGGGGAGCTACTCCTACTACTACTGCTGCTCCTACTGGCTCCTCGACAACTACTGGCCAACCGCTATAGCTCTGCCAAGCTGCAGCTGTATGCGAATGGTCAAAGTTCCAGTTCCAGTTCCAGCTCCAGTTCGAGTGGAAATTACAAAGCGCAACAGCATAATGAGGTATACTCCGTAGCGGATAGCCAACCCATGACAGATGATGGCTATCTGGCGCCATCACCACCACCTCCATATTATTCAAATAGCGAATTGGATAATCCTGTACAGCAACAGAGCACTTGCCAGACGGTCTGCGCCTGCAAGTGGAAGGGTGGCAAGCAGACCGTCGAATGCATCGATCGTCTGCTCATACAGATACCAGAGCACATTGATCCCAGCACTCAGGTACTGGACATGTCCGGCAACAAGCTTCAAACGCTCTCCAATGAGCAATTCGTGCGCGCCAATCTACTGAATTTACAGAAATTATATTTACGCAACTGCAAGATCGGAGAGATCGAACGGGAGACCTTCAAGGGACTAACGAATCTGGTTGAACTAGATCTTTCACACAATCTGCTGGTCACTGTGCCCAGCCTGGCATTGAGTTATATATCTTCATTAAGGGAGCTAACACTAGCCTCCAATCACATACATAAGATTGAGGCGCAGGCATTTGCCAGCACTCCTGCACTGCATAAATTGGATTTGTCCCACTGTGACATACAGACTATATCGGCGCAGGCATTCAGCGGTCTGCAAGGACTCACCCTGCTGCGTCTCAATGGAAACAAACTGAGCGAGTTGCTACCAAAGACCATTGAAACATTGAGCAGATTACATGGCATTGAACTGCATGATAATCCATGGCTGTGTGACTGTCGTCTGCGGGATGCCAAGCTGTGGCTAATGCAGCGTAATATACCATATCCTGTGGCACCGATCTGTGCAGGTGGACCCGAACGTATCATCGATCGCAGTTTTGCCGAGCTGCATGTGGATGACTTTGCCTGCCGTCCAGAGATGTTGCCCATATCGCATTATGTTGAGACGGCCATGGGCGAGAATGCGTCCATTACATGCCGCGCACGCGCTGTGCCTGCGGCCCAAATACATTGGTATTGGAATGGACGTCAATTGGCCAATAATAGCGCGTTCAGTGCCTATCAGCGTGTACACATGTTTGAGCAGCTGGAGGGCGGCTTCGAGAAACGCTCCCGCCTGGTGCTAACCAATGCACAGGAAACGGATTCAAGTGAGTTTTACTGTGTGGCCGAGAATCGTGCCGGCAGTGCTGAGGCCAACTTTACGTTGCATGTAAGCATGAGAGCTGCAGGCATGGCATCCTTGGGCAGTGGCCAAATAGTCGGTCTGAGTGCTGCACTGGTGGCTCTGATAGTATTCGCATTGGCGGCCATAATGTGCCTGCTGTTGCGTGTGAAACGACAGCCATATGTTGACAGCAAAACACCCAACCATATGGAGGTTATCACCTCGGTGAATCATCAGAACTCGATAACCAACAAGACGCAACCAGCCACGGGCAATGGCAGCATGGGTGGCATTGTTATAGCCAACGGTGCGGTGGCAAATTGCATTGATGGCAGCGTTACCACAACTGGAGGTACACTGGAACGCAAGAGTGGTGGCAATAATACTGCAATTGGTAGCAACATGAGTGGCACGGGGGTTGGACGTGGTAGCAATGCAACGCAGGATTCACGTTACACAAATCCTGTACAGAAGCCGCCACGTCTCACAGATCTGCCATACTCCACGCAAGGTTATGACAATGCTGGCAGCGTGCTCTCTACTGCGGCATGCTTCATCTCGCCCAGCGCTTCCACAGGCAATGGCAACAATCCGGATCTGATAAATGATACCAAACGCTATGACAGCGATGAGTTTGTTGATCTCAAAGTGCCCGCCATACTGGGCCAAGAGCTAGTCGGCAATGGAGGCGGCGGCAGTGGGGAATACAGTCGCGCCAATGGCTGCGATTCACTGTATCCTTCCGGCTTGTGGGAGCACACAGCAGCCAGTTCCGCTGATGATCTGTTCATGAAACGCTATACGGATAAAACGCCTATTATTGACTCCAATCAGCTGTACGATCTGCATGAGCGCAATGCGGCCAGTGACTACTTCAGCAAGACCTTTCCACGATCTCATTGCAATGCCACACTGCAGCAGAGCAATGCAGTTGGAGCCTCGACAACATCAACAGCTACCACAAATCTATCGAGTGGCTCCTCTGGCTATCCCAACGATTATGGCCTGCCGCTGGTGCCTGGCGCCGAGCATCAACACAATCATCAGCTGCAAATGCATCCGTTGCAACAGTTGCAGCAACAGTTGACTTCCACGCTCAATCATCAATCGCATCATAGCTCTAGCTCCACGCACAGCGGCAGTCCGCATTTCAGTAGCCGCACACTGCCACGCCTACACGATGGAGGCGGCAGCAGCAGCAAATCTTCGGCTAACTCATCACCCACACCTGTCCAATTAACAGCCGCAACAACAACAGCAACAGCCAGCTCCAGTTCCTGCTCAATACTGCCCAATGGGCAGCCCGTCAATGCCAAGACAATACGCGTCTGGCAAAAAGGAGGCGTGCCCGTCCTACCACCCGTTACGGCACTGAAGCGGGCGCTAATCAGCAGCAGCCGTAACTCGCCGGACGAGGGTTACCAGGAAGGTTGTGGCACCGATGTCTAAAAGGTGATTTGCTGCCTCTATACTGTTATGCCCAGTACCCTGAACTTCCCCCCCCCCGCCCTCCCTTCACCATCCATAAAGCAACCTAATCCTAAATTCAGTACTCTACAGCACCAGTCGCCAATCCCCAGCAGAACTGACTAAACTTAAACTTAATTTTCAAACTCAAAATAATAATAATAATTAATTTAAATTTAAATTATAATTAATACATATATATATATATATATGTATATATATATATATATATATATATATAGAAATTTTTGTATGGCTCATCGACTAGCGAAAATCGGGGAGTATTTTTTATGTGGCGTTCAATGTGTGCAAGCAAAATGTTTGTGATAGTGTCTGATGATAATGATAATGCGAAAGTTGATAATAAGAACTGAATGGGTAACGAAAGAGGAGTAGAGGAAGAGGTGTCAAAAACTTGTAGAACATTTAAATCTCTATAAATATGATGAAAGCTAGAAGCAAGAAAGAGAGCAAAAGGAGAAACAATAATGTATACTTCTAGGCGTAAAGTAAATGCGACTCGTACGAAAATCAAGTAAAATCATATACGATAATGTCTGCATATAGTAATACTTAATAAACTAACTAACTTACTAAACTAACTAGAGAACCCTAAGAAACTGTAAACTGTTACCATTTAACTGTTAAACTGTTAACTGTTAAGTGTTAGCTGTTAACTGTTAACTGTATATATGTCTAACAATGATGTCAACTCTCGCAAATCCCCGCATTATACATAATAATAATAATAATAATTATAATAAAAATGATTATAATAATAATGAAGAAGAGAACCTACAACTTTAATGCAATAAAATAAAAAACAATTAAATATTATAGTTAAAGAAAAAGAAAAGAAAAATAAAATTGTAAGCACTTACAGTACTTAAAACTCGTCTATGCCCCAAAAAGTAAATGTAATTAAATTGTAACTCTAAATGTAACTCTAAATCTAACTGTAACTCTTAACTGTATTTGTAACTGTAACTGTAACCCATATATGTGTGTGTGTGTTTGCCTGTATCTGTGTCTGTGTGTGCGTGTATACTTGCTTTTGTGAGAGTTTTTAAACAATGAACAAAATGTGTCCTAACCCTTTCCCTCTAACCCACAAGAGAAAAAACTATAAGTTGTAGGCAGTAAGCCAAAAAAAAAAACACCAGAAAAGCAAAGAAAAGCAAAGAAAAGAAGAGAAAAGTAAAGAAAAGCTAAGAAGAGACACCTTAAACATAACACAAACTTTTCAGCAATACGAAAAACTGTCAGAAAAACTGCGAATCAAAACGAACAATAGATAAAAGCAAATAAAAACCTAACTTTTGACTCAATACTATATATATATACATATATATGTATAGGAATACAGAGCAAGAGTTTAACTAGTTATGTGACTACTCTATATATATATATATCTATATATATATATATAGGTAAGCAGATAGGATTATAAATTATAAACCAAAACTAAAAGAGAAGGAAAACAAAAATTTAGTTAAATGAAAAATAATTTGTGGGTTTTGGCCTAGAACTTATAGACGGAAAAGATATAACTGGGAAATGTTTAACTACTAAATATAGGTATAACTATGCTCTATACAATGTAGGTCAGTACAGTGAAGCTTAGGCAGCGAGAACTCAATTTATTTGTCAGTCAAAGGGCGTTGCTTTAGGAGGCATTTGTTTGGTTTTTTGTTTGTTTTTTATATTCATGTATATATCGGATTTAATGGAGTCCACAACAGCAATGGTAATCGGATACTTAATTATAATTTAATCTAATCAATACCTTTAATCCAATAAAAGTTAATTTAACTTTCCAGTCTGAACCCTGACATTTTGACAGCTCACAAAATTAGGTAAACTAATTTTATCAAATCTCAACCAAAATGGCTTTAACCTAGTTTCCCTTGTTTGAATATTTGATGAATAAAGTAAAGAATTATCACTGCTATTTAGAGACATGCATACATATGTATATATATATATATATATATATATATGTATGTATATAAGTTGTCCTTGTGTAATGTCTGTTATCCTGTACTGGACAAGGCTGAGACTGCGGCTTGGCATTCAATTTAAAAATCTGGTAAATGCAGTCAAACAACGAAAAATTGTATAAAAAAAGTTGAGAAAATTGTGGGAAATTCATGTGCAATCAAGCAAAGCAAATCATGGGAAAGGAAAAGAGAGTAGAAGTAAAAAACAAAAGGGAATAAAATGAAAGAAACAAAACCAATACACTCATCATTGATTCATGCGTAGAATAAACATATGTAAATGCCAGACAAAAGCACACACTCACACGCACACACACACTCTCACACATACAATCACATATCTACACACATCACAAAGGACAATTTCAAATGTATCAATACAAACACACATACACACACAGATATTAATTGCCTGTTTGTATGAACTAAACCACAAAAAAAGAAAAGCTTAAAAACAAAACAGAAATCGAAAACGAAATAAATGCTTAAGAAAATCTAAAAGAGAAACATATAACACATATATATATATTTTAAGGTAAACCAAAGACTTTTTTCTTTGCATCTGTATGAGAGAGGGGAAAACTAAATGTTTATATATAATTTATAGTATATAGCTTAAATATATATAGACTATTTTCGATGATAGAAAAAAAGATCCCATATTGTATGTAATATTAATGAAATAATAACATTAACTCTTAAGTTATGACTATGTATTGTATTATATACCCCAATATATATATATATATATATTAAACACTTAAATCTAAACACATATGTATGCTATATAATAATAATATAGATATATATATAAATATATATTTAAATTTAGTATATAGATGTATGTACTTAATATGTATTATTGGAGCGAAGAGTCAGAGTCTGACTGAAGGCAAGAAACGCATTGAATGCATTGAATGAACAGCTGAACTGTATGAAGATGAAAAACAAAGTAAATGAATATATATATATAGATATATATATATAAAAATATATCCACATATACGAAAGTACTTATGAGAATTGTTATTGTCTTACTTTTTACAGATTGGCCAAATTGGTAAGCATTATTTTAACCCAAAAGAAACTCAATTAATCAATAATTTCTAATATAGAGACTAACACGACCAAAAGCTGGTAAGCCTCAGCTACACTTCGTTGTTAAGCATTGCATTGGCAGCAGTTTAACATATTAGGGCCAATAGTCTAATCGCCAATTATGCATCGAGTTAACCCACAAATTGTTACGTCTCTTTCGTTCTCTCTCTCGCTCTCTCTCTGTCTTTTAGCAAATTCTTTAGAGATGCACGCTAAATCCAACAAAACAAAATCAATATATTTAATCAAGAGTGACAATCAGTAAAGAAGATAGAGATAAATAGACAGAGAATAAGTGAAAAGTAAACATAATAAAGAGAATATACCCTAACATTCAATCACATAGACTTTAAACTCAAATATCTGAGAATAGATATAGATGGCTTAAACATATCGCAAATTATTTTCCAACCAGATTCCAGTTAGTTTTCACATGTATTACTAACTGTTAACTTGGGAATAATGTAAGCTAATCTATTAACAGGCTAAAGTATCTAACAAAGGCTATAAAAATATAGTCAAATAGTTCAGAAGACCACAAAGGGCAGTGTATACTACTGCTTGAATCCTTTTGCAACCTGCTGAAGCTCCCTGTTAGCCATTGTAGCTGCAGCTACTTAAATTTTTCCTATTGTGGCCAAAAACAACATTGAAAGAATTGGCAAAATGTCAACGTTAGATTTAATGAAGAATGACAGCAGTGAAGAATGAAACAGCTCATCGAATTATATCGAATTTTCTTTTTACTTGAAACCACTTACAAATGGATTAAAAATTAGCTTTTAAAGTTGTGAAAAAGTTGAGTACAGTTAAACTGAAACATCTACTCTATATAGTATAGTATATAATAAATACTATACGTAGGATCCATAGCTGCCATCATCAAGCTGAAGGCTATCGATAAATTCTTATAAATTTGCCTGTTGCCAGTTTTCACATTGCAGTCAGAACTACGCAAAGAAAACATCCTTTAAATGATTAATATCTGTATGCTCTACTCTAGTTTTATCTGTATATATAATCTGCATTATATTATCTTTATATATATGATACATCTACATCTTTCAGTTCTCATTCAGGTATGTATAAACATAATCCTTTAGAGCATTTGCTCTTCTTTTTATCAGTTTTAAGTAATTCCCTTATTCCCTTCATATGCAAATCTGTTTGACCCACTTACCCTGCCTTGTGGGTTAGAGTTCATATTAGTCGGCTAATACCAGCTCCCCTTAAGTAGTATTAAATAGAGTATAGTATGTTAAGTAGACTTTGTGCCGTCTGCCCATTTGGCTGCTCTTCTCTCCAAACCATATATCCCCCTTCGGCTTAGTACCCAATTTGCAGCTACACATGTTTTGCTTTGTAGCATGCGTGTAGCTTAGCTTGTAGCTTTAACAGTAGTTGTTTTAGTTGCTGTTGTTGTTGTTGTTGTTGTTGTTGCTATTTTGGTTGTTGTTGCGAGTTGTTGGGAGAGTTGTGAGAAGCGCGTAATAAATTCGAATGACGGCGGCCCCCAGCACGAGATTATATCATGGCGTGCATAAGGTTTAACTGTCTGGTTCGTTGCCGCTGTTGGACCCCATGCTCCTACCCAATCCCCCTCATTCCAACAGTCCATGCATTACCTCTGCAGCTCACCCTCGCATCTATTGACGACGCGCAAAGTTTGCCAACTAAACAAGTTTTGTGCCTCAAATGAAATTTAGGTTGCAACTGAAGCCCAACAAAAGCCAAACAAAACAACAGCAACAAGACAACAAAAACAAAAAAAAATTAGAACTTTTGCGCTAAAGGAAAGTGAATTTTATTTGCTCAACTTTATTACGTATACGTGCCATTGTACCGCCTGTGTAAATAACCAAAATGCAAAACGTGCCCCCAAACCCCACCAGACCCACACTCACACTCACACTCACACCCACACCCAATCCCAGTTCAACATATGTCCCCTCCTCCCCCCTCCCCCACATACAACACAAAACTTGGCTCTGATCTGAGATCTGAGCTTTGTCTAATGAAGACAACGCCGCCAGGTGCTCCTCGCACTTTTACGAGTATGTTCATACATTGCGAGCCGTTTAACGACTTGCCCAGTGCCTAGCATGAGAAATTTATAAAAAAAAAAAAACACCAAAAAAAGAAAGAGAAAATAATAAAAAAAATGAAATAAAAACAAACTAGCAAAGGAAGAGAAGTAAAAACGAAAAGAGGATGAGGATACAACAGGAGAGAAGCACTCATATGCCTAAGCTAACAGACCGTAAATATTGTTGAAAACGGCAGTTTATTTTTGGGGCCAACCGCATGCACATCATTCAATAGCAGGACAACAAGGATACCAGAAGAGTGTAAGAGAGAGAGTGAAAGCAACAGTAAGGACAACAGGGACAACAACAGGCTTCAGCCCGCTGATGGATGTTAGTAGCAACAACAAAGAGACAGCTGATTCAAGGTGTATTCATTTACAAAAGAGAGAGCGAAGAGAGTTATGTTAAAGGCTTTTGCCACGAAGACCTAAGGCTAAAGCACCCGCAAGTTAAATAAGAATCAGGCAAGCGGCAATTCTGACAACATCTCTGTGTATGTGTATGTGCGTAAATGTGTATGTATGTGTGTGTTTGAATTACAGTTGCATAAAAGGTATGAGACTAAGAGATGCTCTGCAATCAAAAGCTACAAATGTTTTGACAGCTTACTGGTTGAGCAGGATTATGTGTAAGAAATGAAAGGAGCTTACCTTCATTTTATATACACAGTTTATATATATATATATATATATTGCCTGAAATTGATGATTGTTCAGTTCATTATGACATTTACATACATTTGTATATAGCTTATGGTTAAGGCAGTTTCAGCAACTAATATGCCCTCAGACCATTTAGTCATTGTTAGGCTGCCTATTCTACTTATTTCATCTCATCACAACTCGTACATTATAATGTTACACACACACACAGCCTACACACAGCCTACACACAGCCTACACACATGTGTACATATATATAGTGCCGTCATAAACAGAGGGTCGACAAAGAGTTGTCACACACACTCACACACACACACATACAACTACCTATTTGTCTGTCTGTGTCTGTCTCTACTTCTCCTTCTGCCTCTGTGTCTGTGTCTGTGTATGTCTCTGTGTATATGTATATGCTTGCGTGTGTAGTCCCTTTAGCGTCTTCAGCATTTAATGGCCTCATTAATTTTCTATGCTTGGCCTTAAATTATTTCACTAAGCAGCGAAGGAGCTGCTACCGGATTGCTCCTCTATGCTCAGCAATTCCATTAACTTGACTAGCACTCAGCCATCCAGCCAGCCAGCCAGGCAAGCATTCAGTTAGTGGTTGCGTCCTTTGTCCTTCGTCCTTCTACGCCACTGACACATTGCTTCCATCAATCGCAATGCCATTGCCAAGTAGTATTACCAGTGCTTGGCCATAATAATTTACATAAACTTAATTGTTTTATTTAATCAATAAAAATAATTAAATGCCATGTGCGTAAGTAATTAAAACAAATCGCTTTTATTGCAACAGCAAATTGAAATTGCATAAACAGAAACCGCTTTGTAACTTCCACTTAAACAGAAAATGTTCATGCAACAAACTTTTAGTATCTCTCAGTTTCATGTCTGTATATATATATATATATATACATATATATATATGATGAGGGGTGTGTGTGTGTGGCAATGTAATTATGGCACATCAAACATTAATCAGCAGGCAAATGCGTATGCAAAATACTAAATACAAAATACAAAGCACACACGCACACACATATGTATTAAAATCAGCGGCCAAATGATAATTTTGTTACCAGATTGGCGTTGCCCAATGCCCAATAGCAATATCAACGGCAACAGCAACAGCAACAGCAGCAGCAACTGCAACTGCAATTGTTACAACAACAAACACATTTGACGCCTCAACCACAGTATCCATAAAGCAAATTACTTTGTAAGCCCTAACACACACACCCCCCCCCCACCGGCAAAAAACCCTTTCAACTCCTTTAGTTGCTTGTTTTGCACAGCCCAACAGTAAAATTTGTTTCAATTTTTCAGCATAATTTATGGCGCACAAAGCGTAAAAACCAAAAACCCAAAGCAAATCAGTAAGAGAAATTATGCAAAAATATTTTTCAGTCGCGGTCAGCCATAATCTATATACGTATCTATGGCTACTTTTTCCCTATACATATGTATATCTGTCTACATGTGTATGTGTGTGTATGTGTGTGTGTGTTGTTAACTAATTCTGTTTATGTATGGATGTATAAAACATAGTCACAATTTGCTATAGGTAAAACGATTTACTCACTCACACATAAACCAACCATCAGCTCACACACACATGCCTACACCCACACACACACACACACACACACAGATGGCACACATATGTGAAGTTGCAAATTAAACTAATGCCACAAATAGATACATTTATATTGATCAGCAATTTAATGTAAATTATACTGTCTATTGCGTAGGTTTGCCTTATTGCATTTGTGTTTTAAGTTGTGTCTGTGCGTTCATGTGTATATCTGTATATAAATATATATCTATATATGCATGTGTGTGTGTGGGTGTGCGTTTAAACACATTATGCAAATCAGTATGTGGAAAATTGTATCTGTTGCTTTTTATAGGCATTTGTTTTATTGCCATTTCATGCGAACAACAACAGCAACCACAAAAAAAAAAAAAACAAATGACTTCGTAGCAGGACAATAAAAATAGTCCTTTAAATTACTATGCTATCAGCCATGCTAAATTGATTGAATTGATTTCTATTTAGATATACTGATTGTTTCTATCTATAAAGTCATTAAACCTAAAGTATTCCTAACCAAAATACTGTATAAAAAACGATGCTTTCAGAATAGAAAAGAAAAAATGCAGTAAAGAAACTTCAACGATCCATATATATATAATAAAGTATATTCTAGATATAGACAAGATCTTAAATGAGTTGCTGTTACTATTCTTGATACAAAAAGTCATGCAGTCAAAGAGATCTGATTTAATATTTAAACAACTTAAAGATTTATTGCACGGCATCCTTTGGATAAAAGTTTTATTAGCTCTCGCTGCAAGTTGTTCAATTAGAAATAAATTTATGATAGCAGAATGTAATTAATATTATTATATGATAATTTAGCTTTTGGTTTGCAAATATTAATTATTATATGAAAATAATATATACAATCATAATTAGAGTATGAAATTTAAGAGCTTTTCTCTTAAGTTTACTAAGCATATTTTGTGTTGAGAGGTTTTTGATTTATTAAATTTTAAATGATTCTCAAAGGAAAAGCTGCTAGGAGCATACTGAATGTATCTGTAAATGCATAAATTAAATAGAAATTTAAATCGTACACGAGTATATTAAAGTGCGATAGATATAAAAGATTGCTCTGGTCGATCAATGCCCTGAATAAGCCCTGAAAAGTATGCTACATCAGCATTGAAAATACATACCAAAAGAAAAATGATAGAAAAAAAACAAAGACTAAAAAGTGTACGCTTCATGTACCCCAGCAGCATTAGTAGCGACATTGTGCACGGAGCAATGAGGATAAAGGATGAGAGCAGTGGGTAGTAGCTTCCATAGGCACATCTCAGATCTCGGCCTACCCACTCGATGCTTGGGCTCATTAAAAATTCAATACAAAATACATTGGCAATGCGTTGTCGTTGGCGTTGGCGTTGGCGTTGCTGTTGTCTTTGCTCTTATTTATTTTTTTATATTTTTTTTCTTCTTTTATATTTGTTGTTTTTAGAATACACCCATCACCCAGTCTTTCTATAGAGACCGGGACACGCCCCCTGTCTGCTATTACATTTTCATGCAAATCAAATTGGAAATAAGCGCAACAACAGACACCGTACGATGGCGCTGGCAAGACCTTGGCATTTAAGCCAAGGATAAACACAAAAAGGCAAAATTATAAAAACAATTTGCAGTCATTTGGTAAGCGAACCCAATAAAGATATACACAGGTATTCCCATAAGATATCAGATCTGTTCACATGTTCCTGCAATATGGATAATTAGGCGCGTGCCAAAGTTGCTTGGCGTTTGCCGCTTGCCGCTTGCCGCTTGCCGCTTGCCGCTTGGCGTTAGCCTCAATGCTGACATTCAAATCGATGTGATACGATACGATACGATTCAATTTGTTAGCGTAGTTGTAGTTTCCATTCTTTACCCTTCTTGCCTCTCCTCTCCCCTGCTCCACACACAACAGCAAGTTCAATGCTCCAACTTGTCAATTCTATTAAGTAACAAGTAAAATTGAATCACCTTACGAGAGAGTCGACTTTTGGCTATGCTCTAGACTAATAGCTAGCTTTAGCAGCTCAGCTTCTATTGTGATTTCTTGTTTAACTGTAACGTGCAGAACTAACCGTTATAATTGAATTGTATACCAGGGTATAATAACAAGTTTCATATCATTGCCTGTCATTGGCTGAAAGCGAGTTCAAGTCGTTATGTTTGGTGCGTGTCTGATTGAAGCAACGTGCATAAATTTATGACGTATCGATTGGATTGTTATTAATTTCAACGCCAGCCTTAAATATTTAGTCAATTTGTCAATATGCACACTCCCTCCAATATATATGTACATAGGTGTATATATATATATATATATATTATCGAGTTTATATAGTAGTTTGTTCACTACACACGTTGTCACTCGTTAACTGTTAGTATATTAAGGGGTTAATAATTCATTTGTGCATTGAAATTTTGTTCCACAACTTTCACTTACGACTATCATCTGTCACACCTCATCAGCCAGACATGCTTGTACCTCCATCCATCACATTCACGCCCACTCCTAGTCCCACTTTCCCTTTCACTTAACACTCTTTTCATACCTCAATTATACGATGGCAATAATTATCTTCATATATCACGTAAAAATGCTACTCATAGTTATTGTTACATGTAACATTCTGAAATTGACAAATCTCTTTCTCTTTCTCTTGCTCTCCCTTTATCGTTCTCTCATTCTCTCTCTCTCTCTCTGTATATGTGTTTATGTGTTAATGGAGTTAAGCAGCTGCCAGTTGCCGGTTTGCCAGTTGTTGAAGGCATATGAAAAATTCACATTCACTTTTCATTTAGCCTTAATAAAATATGAATTAATTTTTCTTTATATTCGTGTTTTTCAGCTTTTCATAAAACTAATTGATATTGATGAATGAATTGATGTTGATGTACATAATGACATATGATCACTATATAATAAGACCGCTGCAACATATTTAATATGATATGTTGCTAAATGACCTACAGTGTCAATCTGCAGTTTGCACTTTGACAGGATTATCAAGGGATAACAATGCATTATCTCATCATGCTTTTTGCACTTACATAATGAAATTGCGTTAAAAAATAAATGAAAATAATAATAAAGCAAATATTTGATTGAAAAATATACTAGATAAATAAATAAATTCAAAAACTTCATGTCAAATATTTGTATAAAATAAATAACAAATGCAAAATTCACTCAACAATTCAAATAGCAAACACAACTAAATACATAGAGAGAAAGCTGCCACTTTCACTTTATAGGTTAAAAAATAAATCAAGAAAAAATATTTTGAAGCAATTCTTTAATAGATTTTTTATTATATATATATATATATATATATATATACTAAGCTTATTAAAAGTACTTTCTTAAATAACTCATATGCAAAATGTATGCAATATATAATAGAAAGCAGCAGCAAATCCTGAATTGAGCCTGTGTTGTCTATTCAATTGTCCTGCTGTCTATCCTTTTGTGTAAAGACCTTGCCAGAATTGCTCCTAGGCAAATCAAGTTTATTTTACATTTTTTTTTTATTTTTCTTTAAATTTCAAACTGAAACTTTAACACTTTAATGTCAGCTGCAAATTTCAATATGATAGGAGTAGCTACATAAAGGAGATTCGACCAGCATAGGGCGCTTCATCGAAAAGTGCTCTGAATGTTGCTTATAAGTAGAAGTAGAGTATATCCTTTATTTCAATACTGTATTTAGAGTATACTCGACTTATGACTCAATACTTTTTCGTTTGAAAGCATATGATTCTATATTTGATCAAAAGAAGAAAACTTCTGATTATCTCTTATATTTCTCTTAGAGTTCTGCAGTTGTAAACTTTTAAGTTTAAAGTTTTAGTTTTTTGCTTCACTGTCTAACACACACATAATATAATTCAACTTAGGCTAGCTGTAAGTGTGTAATTTTGTGTGTGTGTGTGTGTGTGCATATTTATGAAGCATCCTGCGTGTACACATCATAAGCTACTCGAAGATAATTTACAGATTGCCCCCAAGTGTTAGCTCTATATCGTCGTAGTCATACATCATTGATTGGCCTCAAATGACATAGGTGTTATAAGTGGCATGCATGTATGTGTGATGATTGTATATATGTAGTATATGTGTAGTGTGGTACAGTATGTCCTTGTTTAACAGCTTGAGAATCGCAGTATGTCACAGTTAAAGCACTACGTTTGATTTGCTTCAATCCCCACTGCTTGGCTGCCTCGTTTTCTTACCTCGTCGCTGCTCTCCCCTATCCCCTCCAAATCCGCATTCATCATTATTAAGGCCTTTAATTTATGGTGCCACCAAGGCAGTATCAAGCCATATCGTTCGCATTTTTTATGGTGTTCATGTTTTACATTGACTATAACATCGGGCCATATTCGTATAGCCGCATGTAGACGCAGTATGTTGTATGTATGGCATATAGTAGCATATGCTGTCTCTCTCTTTATCTCTGTCTCTATCTCTGCTGCTATAGCTGTGGCTGTGGCAATGGCAGTAAATGTGGTTGTTGCTGTTGCTGTTGCCGGTGCTGTTGAAAGTTCAAAGTACGGGTAGTGGCAGGTAACTCTCTCCGGGTCTGCCATGTGGCACATAAAATCGATAAATCTTAAAAATTCAATAACAACCGCCGCACGCGACTCAGCCAGTGGGTAACGCCCCAGGAATCCACCCATTTTTTGGCTCAATTCAAGGGTGCACATGGAATGAGAAAGGCCATGGGTGAGAGAATGGACTGATGAACTCGTACTCCACTTCACTCGTAACCTTTTGTTTATGTATATGTCAAAATCAAAGGCGAGGGTCAATGGCAAATTGCTTTGCAGCGGTTATCCCACTGAATATTCTTGTATTAAAGATTTATTATTTCTGATCAGATGATTCTCTGTCTTTTTTCTCTGTGTATCTCTATATCTCTGTCTCAAGTACCTTTTGAAATATAGGTTATTAGCTTAAGGCTTTAGAAATCATTTCTACTTTAACTCGTTGAGAAAACTTTTAATTGGCGGCTTTAAGGCATTATACGATATAACCGTCAGAAATAACACCCACAGACACATACAGACTTGAAACTTGAGGCCTTCATCAATGCAAGTAGAGCGTCTCAACAACGCTTCTTCAACTAACCAACCAGCCAACCAACCAACCAACCATCCAACCAACCAACCAAACAACCAGCCAACTAAATACAGAACATGAACATAAAACTTTTGCTTTTATGTCGAGTCAGGTTGAAACTTAAAGTGAATTTTAGTATTGGCCTTCAGTTGCTACTTTAATAGGTAAAAATTGAGAAGAGAGCAGCCACACACACACACACACACACACACACACACAGAAGCACACACATATAGTTACAGCAATAAGCAAAAGAAATGTCAGGTAGGAGAAAACAATTAATTATATACCGAAATAAAGCGTCTGTCCAGCTGGGCAGCAGCAGCAGATCCTGGCAAGCATGGCAACAGGCAACAAATGACGAGGATAGCGGCATTTTTTATGATTTGCCACCACGATATTTGTATGTGTGTGTATAGGTATGTGCACAACATACATATACATAAACGATGTATGTGGGCGACTCGCATTTCATATTATTTATTGCCCATTCATAGCTATAACATACAGTTTTATATATATACGCACACATAAGTATATACATATACATATATATATATATATATATGTATGTGTATATGTGTGTGTACGTATATGTAAATGCATAAAATATTTGTTTATTTTGCTGCTGTCCAAGAGCAAGTCACCTCCAACCGCTGCCCGGAACTTCATTCTGAAATTCTATCTCTTTCTGGCTCTCTCCATCTCCTTCTGACTGTATGCCTGACTGTGTCTTCACATTCACCACATGAGCCGGATACGGCAGTCGAGTGCCATCGTCTGCATTTCGCCATTTTTAAGCGGCTCAGACGCGCAAAGCGCCATTAAAGTTTCCATTTCAGTATTTTCCGCATGACCAAAAAATAAAGTAAAAAAGTAAAAAGAAAAAAACAACAAAAAAAATGAAGCAGGCAAATAAGTAGAACACGCCCACAACCAGTGCGCCATCGAGTGCATTTACAGCGATAAGATACTTTGGTAACTCAATTAAGTTCAAACTGTTGCAAGGACTTCACCGAGACCATTAGGCGACACCCGAATGCTCTGTAAGTATTCCAGAAATATATTGTTGTAGGTATTGGGCAGGAATTTGGTTAAGTTGTTCTGACTTAACATAATCCCTAACTGATTGTTAGAATGTGCTTGGAGATACAGTTTAAGAATACACTTAAGGATATATAAGCCAGCAGTACGCTTATCTTAGTCACATTTCCTATAGCATTTCGTATCCTTAAAACGGAAAGTAAATATAATTATTGGGTTATGAAATTCGATACTAACTTAAGGCTTTGGCCATTGTCTGGCAGATCTACAAGCCAAGGCAATATAAACATAAAATATTTGATACAGCTGGTACGGTTTGGCTATGTGTGTGTGTGTGTGTGTGTGAGGACTCAAACGTAAGGACTCACACTCAATTGTTGTTTAACTTGTTTGTCTTTTGAGTGTTTTTATTGTGAATGCTTTTTGATGTTGTTCGCAGTGCCTAACAATTAAACCATTTGCAGTTTATAACCATGGCATGACATTAAACAGAATTAAGTCAGTCCGGCAATGAGTACCCCTTCCCCTCTATCATCAACATCACCATCAATTCCTTTACACTCATCCTGCCAAAAAAAACATTCAGTCAAGCGAGACGCCAAATTGGAGTACCGATTCAAGAGAGCTGCGCCATAAATCGCTTATCACGCGACATTAAAACAACAGCAACAACAGCAATTGTTGCTGCCGTTATTCTGGTTGTTGTTGTTCTTGTTGCTGTTGTGCCCGCAGCAAATGCCAAAAATTGCCGCAAACAAAAACAATACAAAACACAGCCAGAAAATGTAACGGCCACGGAGTTTTAATGTACTGCCAGTTGACTTTTTCTGCAGCCAGGAGAGGGAAGCCGAAGGCTGGCGGCAAGGACAGCAAAGAACTCTTGAAAAACGGCAACAGCAGATTAAGCGCATAAAATGCTACCCAAACGGTGCTCTAAAAGACAGGGGGCGTGGTAACCCTAGTGAAATTGGATTTTGGGCAGCTTCTGTAACAACAACAGCAACAGAGGCAGCAACAGCAGCAGCAGCCGAGAAGCTAAAATAAAAATTAAGACGTCATCAAAATGCAATTAAAAGAGTAGGTAAAAATGAAAATAGCCGCAGATTTATTTAATCCCAAAGACCAAATGCCCAATCCGTAACCCAATCCCAATCCCAACAGCAGCTACCCAAAGTTATCACATTAAAGGACCTCCTAGAGTTGAGCCAGCTGCTGTGCATTGTTTAAGAACAACAATAACACGATACGAACACCAAATAGATTTATTGTTGATGGCATTATTAAATTTCTTTTGCTTTTTTTCCACTTTTATTTCTCTCTCTCACTCTCTCTCTCTCTCTCGCGTTTAATTTTCTGTCGCTTCCTCTGTTGTCAACCCGTCATAATGAAAAAAAAAAAAAAAAAACAACGCGCAAAAACTGAGTTTATGGGAAACCCTGCAGGTTGAGCTATATAAAAATGCGGGAAGGGAAGGATAAAATGGCCAACTGGCTGCTGGGTACTCTTGGTATTCTGGGTATTCAGGGTATTCTGGCCTGGCAAGCAGCACTAACCAGCAGCAACCATATTGAAGAGCCATGCTAACGATGATGCTCAGTATAAAAATAGTCCCAGTGCAAGGCAACAAGAGACAGCAACAGCAACAGCAACAGCAACAGCAACAACAACGGCAACAGCAGCAATGTCAGCGCACGACAACATCACGCCTTGGGGGCATGAAAAGCAGCAACAGCAGCAACAGCAGAAGCAGCAGCAACATTGGTGACAAAATAAAAACTGGGGTATAACATCAGGCGCAACTTTTAGGACCTTGAAATTAATGGTAAAGTTGACAACACACTATGCAAAATTGGCCCTGAACAAATGGTAAAGCACGCGACTTAATTATAAGCATAAAAATAGTATAAAGGATAGATAATAATTTCTAGAGTAATATATAATCAGGAATTGGGGCAAGCAAATTGTGGATGCAACCAACTGTGGCAAAAGTAACTATATTAAACATATATACAATATATAACAGACAACACACAACATAGATTAGTTAAAAACTTTTAGTTTGATGGATCTAAAGTCCTTGGAAAAATGCTCAGTGTCAAGTTGTATCAACTATAAGCAGCACTTAGCAGGTTGCATTAACATTTTGCATTAAATATTCTATGGATACATAGAAAATACATTAAAATAAAGTTGCCACAAACTTTATGTTATATATACTAATATATATAGATACGATTTTGATTTGAATATGTGTGACGCCATAGCAGTACATGGAACGTTCGTGGCCTTAATTATAGGATAAAGGATACACAATACTCAGAATTCTAATTAGTAGGCTATGACCATTTAAATTATATAATCATATTGTTGTAGCTCTTTAAATTTGTTTCGGTAAAATATGCTCGTATCCTTGAGAAAAGCTTTAACCACTCGCACAGACACTGTAGGCCATACGTTGTGTATTCCTTAAGGTTGCAGTCAATAAAGAACATCAAAGCAAACGCTTCATGAAACTTTCATTAGATGAAATGTTTTTAATGTATAAAGTCTATTAATTCAGTAGTAAGAAAGTCTCGGCAAATGGTTTTTAAGTAAAGTTCTTTAACCTTTAGCTGATCAATTGTGACCTTTTATGGTAAGAAATTGTGGAATGTATCTGTGTGATTAAATGTAAGTGTGGGTGTGAGTGTAAGTTTGGGAATTGTCTGTGTTATTTTGAAATACATTTAAAGGGGACAGTAAAGCTTTTTCGTTATCAAAAGGTACAACAAGTGACAGTAGGAACAGCGACAGTGACAGCGACACTGACAGCAATCACAATCCAGATAAACGTATACACTCACACACACATGCACACACACACATACATGCACACAACATATGCTCATACATTTATAAGAAGCTGGAGTATCGTTAAGCGTTTGTTGTTGGACAAGAGAATCTGTTGCAATCACAAGCAGCCCACATCCGGGCTAAGCAGTCCTTGCCGTCTGTCTGTCTGCCTGTCTGTCCGTCTGTTTGACTGTCCCACTTTATATACGAGTACAAGGACGAATAATCTGGATTGTGAGATTGCATTAAAGCCAAACAATATTTAAAAACGTTTTACTCATTTGCTGTCACGCCCCTGCCTCCTACTTATTGCCAACTTACATATACCCCAGAGACATAACTGTAATTACAAGTGTATACGAGTCTCGCGCTCCTTTCTATAAGGACTTCAGCTTCTGCACCCAGCGTCCTGCACCCTGCGCCCTGCTTCGAAATCCGCTGTAGCTCAGCATCCTTAGCGTCGTCTGTTGCGGAAATGCCGCCAGCATCGAAATCGAAAATACAACAACAACAACAGCAACGGCACAGAATATATATTTATATATAAAATAAATTAAAAAACGAAGCATGAAATAAGGAAATTTATCAGCAGTAACAGCCAGCGGAGGCAATGGAAATCGCAAAAGCAAAGTGAAAGACGCAGCAGAATTGCAGCCAAGAAGCAAAAGCAAAAGCAAAAGGAGAAGGAAGTAGCCGAAGAGTTTGGGGGAGCGGGCGGTTGATGGAACTTTAGCCAAGCTGCCAGGTGAGCACAATTTAATTTCTCAAGTTGAGTCTCTAATCAAAAGGATTTTTATCGCCTTGGCAACGTTGGTAAATGGGGACGAGGACAAGGACGAAAACGACGATGCCAGCCTTTGACAGTATTTTTTTTTTTTTATACAGTCTGCAAAACGTTGACAGGCTCCAACTGCAACCCCAACTACGACTCAAGCCCAGTCTCAGCTTCAGACTGAGAGTCAGACTCAAACTCAGACTGAGACCACTACGCTGAGTCAGGCAGTTGACGCTGTGACAAGGACACGACAGAGGCACAGAACCCCGCTTGCATGCAGCACGCAAGAACCGGTGTCCTGGCATACGACGAACAGGATGAACAGCCTGAACAGCCTGACTGAAGTGTGTGTCACAAACATGACAGGCGACGTCAACCGCCGGCAGCTCAAAAAAAAATAAAAAAAAATAAAAAATTAAGAAAAAAAGTACTGAGTAAATCATTTGCCCAAGCTAAGCGAAAAGCTGAGTTTGGTTTGTGGTATGTTGCTTTTTTTTCTTTTTCTTTTTCCTACTGTTCGTTTCTCTCTTTTGGTGCGACGGAGGCGACAACTAATTAAATTAGGCAATGCTTGCGCAATCCTTTTCGGCTGCTGCGGCTTGAAAACATAAATAAGTTGAGCAGAGACGTCGACGTCATCACCGTCACCGCCAGCGTCAAAGTCATCGTCAGCGTCAACGTAACCATTGCCATTGCCGTCATTCGCTTCCGCTTCCGTGCCGGAAACCATTTTGGCGTGAACTCAGCCGAGTTTCTGAGAGTTTCTCATTTACAGCGCAATTCGCTTGAATTTTGCATTAGCCGGCAAGCGGACAGAACCATCCCACACAAAATCTGAACCAAAAACAGAACCTCAGCCTGAGCCTGTACCAGACCTGAGCCAGAGGCAACGCAAAACCAATGGCATGGCGCTAAGTGCAGGCTCGTTTGAAATAAATATGCCACAAAGCAAACAAACAATCAGCACCCAGAGGCGGAAGACTGGAGAAGGCCACAAAGCAAACGTTGCGTCAGGCAACCGCATAGTCCAACACAGCCAGAAGTCACCGTGGAGTCAAAAGCCGTATAGCCAAAAGGCAACACAACCCCCGAAGCTAGGGGCAAAGCCTGCAACCGGCGCCATTCACTAAACCCAATCCATCCATATCAGGCAAGCCGCCGATGCCAGTTAAGCCATTGAATGGCAGCTGTAGCTGCTTCTGATGGTCTCGCTTCCGTCGCCATCAGTTGGCAAACGACGTGAACGGCCGCCATTTGCAATTCAATTGCAAAAGCTCCACCTTTTGACGAGCGCCGGAAATCGCTTACTATGCTGCTAAGCGGCCAAAAGCAAAGCAAAGCAAAGCTCGCAAAACGAAACGAAATAAAAGCAAAGCAAAGGAAACGATACGTAACGAAAGGAAAGTAAAGGAAAGGTTTATCCAAAGTATTGGCATAACTTCTGTCCAAGCCCCTCGGTTGCAGTTATATTGTCGCACCCAGAAATTGCACAATAAAATGGCAACATTTCCCCCACTCAAAACCACTAATATCATACCAGCAAGCATATATGTAATATATCAAGCGAGATTGCACTGAATGAATGCCATTAGATGTCATTCAATATGAATGTAAATGTACTGAATTCGACCTTAATATTGTGGACTTAAGTTAAGCGAGCTACTTAGCCTAAAGTCTTTATAATAATTGTAGCTTACAAGCAGAAAAAAATATGTTAATCTAAAGTGATTCTATATATAACAATGCATTATATTTACAACTATCTTGTGCTACATCTTTATGTCAGTCATTCATCCGAGTCTCTCTCTTGAGTATATTGAAAAATTGCAAGTCAATTAAGTAGCAAATGGTTGAATGGCATCAGTGCAAACAATCGCAGCGTGGAGCATTTCAAGCATCTTCTGCATAAATCGAGAGCAAATTGAGCCAATTCTTCTATAAATACTCATACTACGCACTAACGAGATAAAAGATAAAGAAAGTAGAGTGCTTGAAGGGTAGTTGATGGGGTCTAGAGATGGGTGGGTTAAAGAAATACAAGTACTAGAGGGCGTAACAGCAGCTATGAGAAGCCGCCGCATTACGAGCAAAAGTGCCATAAAAATGTGTATTAAAATGAGTAAAAACATTTATTTGCATAAAGTCGGCCACAAGTAAATGGGACAGCAATTGACAGCAGTGCATAAGAGTGCGGAAGAGTAAAAGGGATAAAGACAGATACAGCATAAGATGCGAAAAGGGAGTTAAAAACTATTTCAAGTGGCAAAAGTTTTAGCTACGTACACTTTTAGACCGTCTCCAAGCTCTTGAGTATGCACTCGAGTCACGCATAAGTTGCAAGCAAGCAGGTCGAAGGAACACCAACAAATGATAGTAGAAGCTGCAGCAAGTAGCACCAACATATACTATAGTAACAGGACTAAATTGCAGCCAAAGCCAAAAGGCCACGCACACATAAACATACACACACACACAGACAAACACACAAAGCATACAAACATACTGCTTACTGCTGTGTTGAGGATAGAGTTCAGTGTGAAACCTTCATGAAAGTAACACCAAATATTATTCTGAACTCAATTACAAGGCTCATACAACTACTTCAATAAGGTGCATATGTTAGCCTCTTTAGCCTCACTTTCAACGTGTCCTTAGCTTCGTTTAGGAGACTTTTAGTTATGCATAAGTTTATCAGTTTATCTTTGAACTACAAAAGTCCTGTCAATAATCAAATCCAGTTTCCAATTAGTTATTGGTTCCATGTCCTGTTTTTTTCTTGCGTTTTTTTCCTGTCAAAAATAAATAAAGGTAAAGCTCAATTAAGAACCTTTACTCATTGTATTCATAGTTCAATTGAATATACTAGCTCGATTCTTTTGAATGTCGTTCAAAGCTTGTATTCGTTCATTTTGTTAATTCGCTTTGTTTCTTTTGTTAGACACTATTCAATTTTTCTTCAGCCCAATTCGCTCGATTCCTCTTTGCCAACATTTCTTGTTAAAAAAAAAATACATTACCAAAAGGACTCTAATTAAAAAACTATATATAGAATACCATAAAAAAAGTAGCCCATACACAATTTTTTAGTCCCTTCATTGAGTTGATTTAATGCTATTCTAGTTGGCAGTACAAAGACTATAATAATGGTAGAAATATCAGATTAAAGAACTAAATTCAATTCCTTGAGTAAAAAGAATCTCGAATTTAAGACCACTATGTATCATACTCTCCATATATTCTTTCAATTACTAGACAGAGGAGAGTGCTGGAACGCAATCTATATGCTAGAGAGTATATTACAATCATCAATATAGATTTCTTATATAGTGTTTGCATTGGATTATTCAATTGCTATCAATATTACATATTATATGTGCAAATGTTGTATAGAACGGAACAAAGTGAAATTCTTTGAGAAAGTGAATGTTAGAGATTTGCATTTTTATTGATATAAAACATGTCCTGTGTGCTATGCAGCCAGATGAGAATATCTATAGAGTTTTTATACAGTTCATAAAATGGTTTTTACATTTTGAGTTTTGCGATGTGAAAATATCTGTATTGCTAACCTTTTGGCCAAAGAATTGCTATCCCTTTCAAACTGTTTTCAACATCTCCGAAATATTTCATACTAACATCATGGCCAAGGATATCAACGAGTAACAACTTCTCATGGCAAGCTGAAAATGAAAATGGTATTACGAAGGAAAAAATGAAAACACATGCAATCAACTCTGTTTACCCCTGCAGCAGTGTGCGTAAGTAATGTACACACTCACACACATACATACACGCACATATGTGAGTTGTTTATCAATGTTCTGTTAGTTGAAGGCCAAGTCAAAGTAACGTCAAATTTGTAGGGGCCAACGGCGATTAACAAAGTCAAAACATCGACTGATTGTTTTGCTATTGGAGAAAGCTTAGAAAATGGACAGTCAGCTATGGGTTAAAGCGCTGCATCTGTTATCGTAAACAGATATATAAACAGAAACGGATAGAGAGTTGGAGATACAGATAGAGATAAATGCAGAAAGAGAAAGAAACACACACAAACAACCATAAAGACAGATAATGCCACAGGGAGTCCGGCTGCAATGCGGTTAGCAAAGTGTCTGTGAACGAGGCACGCAAAACGCGTCAACATCATCGACACGGTGACAGAAGGATTCGAAGACAAGAGAGCTGGAGTAGAGAGTAGAGAAGTACAGGACGAAATGACGACATGACGAAGTCAGCAGCAGTGACAGGATTTCCGCGGCATCCGAACGGATAAAAATAAATTCAGAAATTGCTACCGTTTCTGCTCAACTCACACAACTCACACACAACGGACACCAGATACCAACACCATCAGTTGGCAACGACAACTGGCAACTTTTGCTCAAGTGTTGTCGTTGACATGTTGTTGCTGTTGCCGTTGTTGTTTTTGTTGTTGTTGTGGTTGTGGTTGTGGTTGTTGTTTATATTCCTTTTTTTTCCTCTATCGTTTTTAGCACTGACTCAACTCCAAACCAACTGCGTAATGCTTCATTCGTGGGTTTCGCAACCTACTATAATCCAACTCTTTGCGTTTCGATTTGCGTCGCTTTAACTTTACCAATCAATTGAGTTTCACATTCTATTTTTAATACTAAAAATAAATAGGATAATGCTATTCAAAGCATATCTGGCGCTCATCTAAAAGACTATGGGAAAAACCAACACACTCCTGGACAAAAATTAAATAAAACTATTATTTTATTATATCAGGCTTTCCTAAAACTATTTTCAAACCAACTTTATCCCCAATAAAGGAAGTAATCGAAAGATATATAGGAAGAATTAACAGATATTAAACTCTGTTATTTAACATTTTTCTTCTATGTTATGCTTACTTTTCTGTACAATAAGATGCCATAACGTTAACTGATTTTTTGTGCTAAAAAAAACTGTACCATTTAGCCCATTGTATAGTCCATGAGTATGACAAACGACACATACACACACAAACTTAAGCATACACTAACACACAGACACACATATGTAGCGAGAGACAGAGAGAGCAGAAGAAGCAGCATCCAGCGGCAAACAATTTGTTGATAATGTGTCGACGAACAGTGGTGATCCATCAAAGTTTTGCAGTTTCGCTGGATAAACAAACTGAGCGAAAATTAACATCAATTAGTTGGCATTCAGAATTGATGTCAATCAGGCTACCATATAACAAAACTAGCGTTAGTCCACAGGACTTTAATTGAACGACTGTCTGAAATAAGCCGAAAAGCAAATGAATATTTTTGGGCATTTATTAGTTTTTGCAGCTCATCTAATTATGGCGCCTGTCGCCATTCAACTTGAACCCAAAGTTTGCCAAAGAGCTAAATACTGAAGCTTTTACTGCTGAAGCACACAGGCTACATTTTGCTCTTAGCCATATGTCCAGTTACCTAACTGAAGCTGGAGCTGGAACTTGGTCTCATAGCGTTCATGATAAATGGACATTGGGATTTACGAAGCGATAATGAGAGGGCGCGTGTACTTTGAGTGTAATGTTGCAATAAGTGGAGTATGTGGGCGGTATAGTGTGCGAATCGCCTTTACATTAATCATAGCATACTTATGAGCGTCAAGTGTAATTGAAAGACATTACAAAACTTGTTTTAATGGCATACAGTTTGCTCTATGGATTTATAACACATCCAAAAGTTTGTTCTACTCTTCTCTACCATTTGTCTCCCTCATTCTCTCTCTCTGTCTCTCTCTCTTTCAGGGTTTTTAGCCCGGTGCATTATTGATTACCAAAGATGGCAGCAATCAGTTAAAATACATTCAATATGCTACTGCCTTGACAGCCAACTTAAATAAACTTGTATAAACAATGTCAAGTAGTTCTTGTATCTAAGAAAACTTATGAATAAATATATATATATATATGTATTCAATACTTAATTTTCTACATCTATTTTCCAGTTGATTATGATGATGATCTTAATGATGATGACAACCTAGCTGCATGTGTGTATGCCTGTGTGTGTGTCTGTTTGTTAAGTTTTTCGTTCATTAGACTGTCTGTATATCCTCCGGCTGAATAGTTAACATGCTTTTACTCGCACTGGTAACTAACTCATTAGGTTTGACACCATGTCAATTATCACAGATTTAGTGGCAAGCACGTAAAATATATTTACAAATGGAAGCCACAGCTGCGAATGGTGTGTGTGTGTGTGTGTGTGTGTGTGTGTAAGTGTGAGAAATCACACACACACATATATATCACATAACATAGATATTAGTTTTAGGGTTTTCGAGGTTTTTTGGAAATAATTTTAACTTTTTGTTGTTTTTATTTTTTTTTTGTACCTTGCCTTTGATCAGCTTTCTGATAAATTAAAACCAAAACCACATTTCCATTAAATTTTACTTGCAAAAGTACTCGCAAAACGCCTGAATGGGTGGTGCGGCTTTTGTGGGTTGAGCCTTTGATTGATACAAGCATAAACAAACCTGCGTACGTGCAAAGGGTAACTCTTTAATAAAGGCCAAAGTTCAAAGTTCAATGCTTTTAAATTCTTCTACAATATACAACACATATACTTTATCAAAGTTAACTTCATATCATGCTGGGATTGTCTTCAAATAAATATATATATTCCTATATATATACATACATTAAAAAAAAGTTAAAGTTGAGAAAATTGCAAAATATGCGCGCACACAGTTAATAAAAGTTTATGCGTAGAATCAGCAATAAAGCTGCCCTCTCAACTTTAGATATAATTAAATTTTCCAACAATGTGCTGCCCTCTTCTGACCCTATGCATATATATTTATAAATATATATATAGTATATTTTATATTCTTTCTGCAGATATACTCGTAATTTGCCAAAGCTTTTGCTTCGTTTTTTTATTTTGTATATATATTTCTCTTCTGTTTTGCATAAAGTACAAAGGAAGCAGCAGCATCAGCAGCACCGGCAACTGTGAACAAGGCTAATATCTTTTTAAATCATAACTTGGCTTTATATATGGAGGACAACAGCAACAGTAATAGCAGCAACAACATCAACAATAACAAGAGTAACAGTAACAGTAACAGTAACAAGGAAAACAGGTACCCCCTGAGGCCAAATTCATGGGGTCCCTAAATCTGCTCCCCCCTTTAGCTGGGCGCCCTTTTAGCATAAAGTCCAAAAGTTACGGTTCCTCCGTTGGCGTTTGAATAATTGTTTGACATTTTGAATAATTTAATTCAGCGACTGTTTTTAAGTGTTGCTCGAGTGAAAATGAAATTGAAAACCAGATTTGCCCGCTACTACCTACTTCTGCTGCCCCTTGGCCCTACGCTTTCAATCGCAATTTCAAATACCAATCCCTATACCTATCTCAACTCCAAAAACAATGTCAAATCTGTACTGAAACCTAAGATTATGGCAATGGGAATTTGCTGATGCTTTCGTCTGGGGCAATGCTTAGCAATATTTGTGCAACAAAGCGCCAAAGCAATGAAAGGCGGCCCAATGGCGTGGGCGTAAGCGTAGGCGTTGGCCAACAAAACTGCTCGCTAATCGAGCAATTAAACACGTCTCGCATTTGGACTGACGACCAGGCAAAACCAAACAAGCCGAAACAAGCCGGGCAACTAAACAACTAACTGCCAACTGGCTTAACCATTCACACACCGACCACAGGGTCAATTTACAGTTATGGGTTGACCACACTCACCAACAAAATAAGCCAAAATATCCTTAATTTATATTGTCAAATAAATATATAATATAAAAGTTGCATACAAAGTGAATTTGGAATGTGAATAAGATAATATACTCATTGGCTTATAAAGTTAGATTTAAACTAAATATTATATAGTTTATGGTATATAAACTATTAGTTCATTGATATAACATATGACTTATTATCCTTAGGGTATATCAATCTAACTACTTTTCTTTACCTTAAAATTAACGTAATATTTAACTTAATTAAAGAGTTTATAAACAATGTTATAGTTTTATTGCCTTTTAAATGGTCTACAAACTTGTTGTATAGTGTATGTTATAGCTTAGGCTTGAGGCTGCAGAACTTGGCTTGGCTTTGGCACTCAGCTCGTTGCCACCTGCAACTTCAAAGCGACGCACACAAAACAACAAAAAGGAAAGAAAAAACTAAAACAGTTTAAGTGCCACTTTTATGGCATTGCCAAGAGGCCGTCGTGGCAGCGGCAGTCACACTTGCTGCCAGCGTCAAAGCCTACGTCAACGTCAACGTCGACGTCGACGTCAACGTTAAAGTCGCCATCAACGCCTTGTGCCCTGATAATTGCCTTACTGTGGGGCAGTTAAGGCTGTTTGGGCATGGCGAAGACATTTGCAGTGGCTTATGGCTGAGTATTAATATAAGCAAAGCTGCTAAGGGACTAACTAAGACTTAGAAAGCCTTCGCATAGCCAATTAAAGGCCCAGAAGGAAATGGATAAAGTGCTTATTAATTCGACGCTTAAATTTCTTCATTTGCTTACCTGTAAAAACAAAAGGCTGACAACATATTTTACCTTTTTTTCCATTCTTGCTATTGTTGCAGCTATTGTTGTTGTTGTTGTTGTTGTTGGAGTCAGTGCCTGCCCCATTGGGGCATGCAAAGCCAATTGTGTGACTAAATGCGCTCCATTTCCATATCCAACCCACTTTAGCCCACTATCTCTAACACTGTCTCTATCTGTGTCTCTGTCTCTGTGTCTCTCTCTATCTCTGTGTCTGTTCCTGTGTCAACTTTACCTTATATCCAGGCATTGTGCTGCTTACTTCTCCATTTTCCAACTGTCGCACATTTGACTAATGCACAACAAAAGTGGAGTGTTACAGGATATGCATAATACATAGGGTACACTTGTAAGTGAGACAATAATAGAAAAGAAAAACTGCTCCAGCACACACACACACACACATACACGTGATGTGAGGTGGGGATAGAGGCAAGCTCAGAACTTATGCCAGAACTCGAGTAAAAAACATCCAGAAACAGAGACAGAAAAAAGGCAAAGCAAATCGCAGAGCAAAGACAAAAAGCGACAGCTAAAGGATGACAATACTAACTGGCGCCACTTGCCTTACACGTAGTCGCCATGCCAACGTTTTTCAGGTTGTTTTGCCTACCATTTTTTGTACTAGGATGAAAGAGGCTCGACGTCAACGTCAACGTCGACGTAGATGTAGACGTCGACAGTATGCCATACATCGTCTGACTGTTAGATAGAGCAACACCAGCACCAGCAGCAGTAGCAGCTGCAGCAGCAATAACAAAGCTACAAAATACAAAAAAAAAAACTTTAACAATAGACAATGGCAGCTAGTCAGCTTTAAATCCTGACCTGGTGCCCAGTACTAGTCCTGTTCCTAGTGCCGGTGGTGGTCCTATTCGTGATACCGCTACTGGTACTATATGCCACTTTTGCATGACTGCTTAACTGTATGGAGTCTGCCAACTGGCATGCTCACATCATTTTTTATCCAAGTAGCTGAAACCAGAGCCCAAAAGCCCTATCCCAAGGCACAAAGCAAATGCTGCTTGACCCATATTCGCGCTATGCACACCTAATAACTTTGTGTCTGCTCTGTATGCGATTAGGTGTGTGTGTGTGTGTGTGTGTGTGTGTGTTTGTATGCACATTGACCTTACCAGCAGCATATTATAATACATTGCAACACAGCTCTGCACAACAGAATACAACGCGAGGGGTGTGAAAGCGTGTTAAGCTAATTAAAATCGGCGAACACATGGCGTATGCGCGTTATTAGTATGTAAATATTGAAAATATATACACAAACACAAAAAAATATACATACTTATATGTATAATATATACATAGTTTGAATAATTGTAATAGATGTATATTAAAGCCAGTATCTTTTAGCCACAACTGTACGTAATAAGAGCCACAAATTTGCATATTTCACACTACGGTAAATAATTAATATTAAAATACATACGTATCTATATATATATATATATATATATATATAAATATGTATAAATTTTTATTAAAAAATCTCATTTCATAATTTGTGATTATACAAATATAACTTTTACTTCAATTAGTGTTATTTTTTTCATATTGAATATATTAACAAATATTTTTAGATATATCATGAATATATAGAGATATATTCAACCAATTTGACAATTATACCGAAAATTAATTCTAAAAAAAAAACAAATTCAATTTAAGCCGTTCTCAAAAATATATAAACAAATTACTATTTAGGCCAAAACTTGTCACAACCAGTTTTGAACTTAATTTTAACTGACGGCAACAAAAAAATTAAATTTGGCTAAAAGGTTTTCCTACTGGCAGCTGTCAGGCCATAAAATAATTGGAGTTGTCTTTATTTTTGATTTCATATTGAGAATAGTTTCGAGAAGTTCGAAAAGAAAACAATGTAGCAAAATTAAGGCAACCATTCAAATAAAGTTAGATATATGCCACCATTTTGGGTTCATATATTAAAAAAAAAAAATGAAAGTTGCAAGCACATTTCATTCAACAATATTTATTTAAGGATTAAAATTTCTGTTTATTTTTGCTTTGGAAATTCATTATTAGCAAGTTAAATATGTGGCTTTAACTATTGCCAATCTTTGACTTTAACAATCTTTGACTTTAATCCAGAGTTATTCAAAGTAATTATTAATTAACAGCTGTAGGAGAATTTGTATATAATTTGATTCTTTAAGACAAGCAAAACTAAGCAAATGATAGTTCGAAGTCATACTTTAATTAAATCTATTAAGTATTAATTTGTATAGTTAATAACTTTAATATATAATATAATCTATATTTGTATTCTGAATTTAAAAAGTTTATTAATGTTTCAGATACATCTGGTATATACAAAGCCAATTCGAATACTTTAAAAATAGAAAAAAGAATTGTGAAAGATGCTAAAACAAGTTTCTTAAAACAACACTGATAATCCTTATCAGTTGTCTTATCTATTATAAAGGTTTCCTGTATTAGATTTATAAGTTTTTTTATCAATTACAAATCAGTTGATTAAAAAGATATCTGTACATCCGCACCATAGAAACTTATCAATTGGAGCATCGCTTATAACAAGAACAACATTTTATATATTATTATAAATCATATTTCATAATCCAAGAACTGATTAAAATCATTTATATATAGTGTACATATCTGTACGTATCTTTGAAATTCCCATGACTCGCCATAGATTATCATTAAACTCGTGCCATTGTCACAGATTGAATGTGAATACTATATCAGGCAATATGTTGTGAACAGAAGTGAAATTTGAACTTAAGTAATCTTTTTTGTATATATATGCTTTATATAAGATAAGAAAATATAAAAAGTGAAAACCATATTGGGTGTTAAATAAGCCTTATCATAAATATAGACACATTGATAAGAACTTAATAAAATGGTCCTACCAATATACCACCAGTCGATTTGATAACCCCGAATCAAGCGGAGGTCTGCTGCAACCAAAGGAGCATTCAAACATTTGAAATGGCTAACATAAGGAATAAAAGGAATCAAATATGTGCTGGACCTGTTCGTAGATCCTTATTCAAATATGATACAGGTGTGGGGGATGTTATATTCACTAGAATGAAGAATTGGGCAAATAATACCTGGCAGGTGAATTCTATATAATACTTAACCAAAACAGTTATATTTCAATCTAATGCTGAATAGATCTCTGATGCTGATGGAGTTGCTGTGCCCAATCATAAAGCTTTACTTTGGGCCGTACGCATAGCTCAACATTTGAAGCAACGTGGCCTAAATCATACTCATGTTGTTGGAATTGTTGGCCAAAATACAACCTATGTTACGCCATTGGGTATGGGATGCATCTTGAATACGACACCATTCCATGCAGTCAATCCACATTACGATGAAGGTGTGTTGGCTGACTTCTCTTATTACCAATATATAAATTGCCTATTATTTCTATTTAGCTACCATAAAGCATCTCTTTAGTATTACTAAGCCGAGAGTGATATTCTGTGATGGACAGGATTATGCCAAGGTATTTGCTGCTACCAAGAGTTGGCAGCCTGAGATCTTTACCATCAATAATCCCATTGATAAAGTGCCCAGTATCGAGACTCTATTGGAGGTTACAGTTACTGAAAATTTCTATCTGTGAGTTAAAATTGCTAAGTGATAATTATACTGATTCTAATGAGAGATGATTGTTACAGACCAGAAACTCTGGAAACTGGTGGAGATCAAACTGTTGCCATTGTCAATACATCCGGTATCACAGGACTACCCAAAGTGGTGTGTGTTTCGAATAGTGTTGTAATGCAGGATAATTCGTAAGTGTACATAAATATTTGAAAAACTTAATAAATAATAATTAATAATAATTTAAGACTTGCCAATGGAGACACAATCTTCTATACAACAAGCGGACTGGACACAATTCAAGGATTATTTAGCTTCTTTACAAACACATATGTTGGTAGCACACGCATCATTTCAAGTAAACCCTTTTCGGCCAAGACCTTTGTGGACCTGGTAAAGAAATACAAAATCAATTACGCAACATTAACACCAGCCCAACTGGCCGAACTAATCTCTAGTCAAGATGCCACACCCTTTGCCCTATCCACCATACGTAACCTAAACTGTGCCGCTGATGGAGTTTCCAAGGCTACGTTGCAGCGTGCCCAGGAGCTTTGCAAGAATGCCACAATCAGCACATATTATGCCATGGCCGAAATTGGTATTATAACAATGAATTCCGGTATCAGTAATGTTGCAACAGCTGGCCAACCTGCACCCGGTATCAGAATACAAATCGTCAACGAGTCAGGCAATAGTTTAGGCCCTAATGAAGCTGGTGAAATTTATGTGCAAACGGGCTTAGCCTGGAATGGTTACTATGGCAAACTAGTTGCCACACATCAAATTCAAGATTTCAATGGCTGGATACATACGGGGGATCTGGGTTACTTTGATGACAAAAACTATCTGTACATTATTGGGCGTAAAAAGGACACACTTCAATATCAGGGCAAATCATACTGGCCCATTGAAATCGAGAATATCATCAGAGAGCTACCACAGGTGCAAGATGTCTGTGTGGTAGCCGTACCCAATCAGCAACAAGGTGATATGGCCGGTGCTCTAGTCATTAAACGTCATAAATATACAAATCTTAGTGCCAAGGAGATTACAGAACAGGTGGCCAAGCGATTACCCGATATCTCAAAGCAACTTCATGCCGGTGTACATTTCACCGACAAGTTGCCCACCAACCTGAATGGAAAGATACTGAGAAATGCAGCACTTGAGTTGTTTCTTACTGAGAACGGACACTAATTAATCAAATTAAAGTTATTTTCTATTCATTGCAGACTTTAAAGTTAAACCTTAATGAGTTCTTAATGAGGCAATGTTAATGCAACAAAAAGATAACTTAAAGTTAAAGTTATTTATATTAAACTATATATAGAAATTATAGTTAAAATTTACATAAAATCTATTAAATAAAAACAAAACAGGCGTTGATTAATTATGTTAATCCATTTATATTATTGATATTGTTTTAATATTGGTTCTAGCTTATGATAAGTAGCAAACATCCTTCAGTAATTAATCACTTATCAAAGCAATAGATTAACTCTTAAATTTAGATTTTGATTTTCCTCAGAATAATTAATAAATTTATATGGCTCTTATCTAACCTCAAACACTTGCATTATGCAGTATAATTCCATTTGAAATTTTAACTTTAAAACCAAATGCAATTAAAATACTTTAGTTTTCGATAGTTCAAGCTTAATAAGAAAGCTCTTGGAGATACTTTAGAGGAAATATGAGTATAGCACTTATATTGCTTTCTTTTGATGACTTTTAATCAGATTCAGACTTCAGTTGGGTATGAGATATTCCTAGACGACTTTTCAAATGATGTATATATAATATATATTATATAATAATATAGAAAACTATTATGTTTCATGTAAAGTGATTGAAAATATTAGATAGTTTAATATACGCTTTAAATACAATTAAAAACTGAAACGAAGCTCTTTTATTTAATTTTAAAAAATATTCTTTAAATTGTGTTCGACTTTTGTTATATGAAAACTAAATAAATGCAATAAAATATATAAATAATTTGTCCTTTTATTCTATATTAAAATATATAAATTTTCAAACATTTTTTCAACTCCTTTTAAACCATTATTTATGTTTGCCATTGTCGCCTTTAACTGGCATTAGTCATTTGATTTTCTGTTCTATCAACAAAATAAAACTGGCAAAAAAAAGGGCCCAAAAGCTATAGTTAAAATCTTATCTATATAAATTGGCCATTTGTAATTAACCTTTTTGATACAAATTGACCATAAAATAGAGCTGAAAGCACACAAAAGCAAATTCAATGTAAATGTTTTTTGTGTTTATGCAAATATCAAATGTTTCCGATCATTCTGAAGAGCGTGTTAAAAGCACGTAATTCGATCATAGTACAAAATACTAGCATCCCAGCAATATTATGTGCGTTATATAAATATATATATATATATATATATAAAATAAAATAGAAGGAAGAAAGAAAGAAAAAAAAACACACGGATGTAAGTGAGTTTATAATAAAACGCAGCCTTTTGCAGGTGACACAACAAATCCTTTGCTTACACACACACATACACTAATACACACTCAGTCAAATATATATATATATATATTTTCACATACGCACACTCAATCCCTTTATGTGCATTCGAGGCTTTTCAGGCCTAACCCCAACAGGAGCTCAAACAACAACAACAACAACAATGAGTACGACGCAAAATGTGTCTTAAAAAGAAGCAACGTAAAAGGTACGCCAAAGTTATGTGCTCTGTACTGGTTCATCGCTTCCATTCCCTCCAGCCCTCTTCATTCCATACACTGTTTCCATGTCCATGGGATGCCATGTCCTGTTTCCTTCGTAGCATTTGGCTCACTTGTCAGGCAGCCAGGGAAAAATGCAAATATTTGTAAAATATATGCGTGTAAAAATTGTTGTGCTCCATTATCCTTTTAACTGGATATGGCGAGCACATGCGGGTCCTGAGCCAAGGCAAATACCAGAAGCCATCAGCTAAGCAGGCAGATAACAAGCAGCCGAACAGCAAAAGCAACAGCAACAGAAAGCATCAAAAGGATGAGTTAAAATGATATGGTATGGGTTAAGAAGGTTGTATTGAGATGGGCTGGAATGAAAAGCAAAGGGGGTAGGGGCTATGTGGAGAAGGTTTGGCCAGACCAACTTAAAGGGTTTTGCTCTCAGCCATGTCGATGCGTACGATTTGCTCACAAGTACCAGTACAGGTGCCCGTCTATCTAAGTAAGTGGGTTGTCAAAGCAAACAACAACAACAGCAACAACATCGATGAAAAAAAAATGTAATAATAAAGTAAAAAAGGCAGCCAAGTGCCGCGTAACGAGGCAGCAAAGCAACAGAGGCCGCAACATGACACTTTAAACGTTTTACTGTCCTCGAATGGTGGTATGTCCTGGTTGAGTATATGAGCTTTATGAATGAGTGCATTGTGGAGGGGGGGGGGGGGGGGGGAGTGGAGGAGGAAGTGTATGAATTGGGTTGGGGAGTCGATATAGTACTGATTGCCGATATGCTTTGAATGCTTGTGTTTTGTTATGGGTAAACTTAGGACAATGCCACAAAATTACTCACGCACTCGTAATCAATTGAAGTTATTCCATAATTTCGACATTGATAGAGTACGAGAGTCATTTCGATTTGATTTAATACACATACACACTCACACACACACACACACACGTATATAGAATCATATGTATATGTAGATATATACATACAGATACAGAGAGACAGTTATACGCCTCGTCGCATAATGTGTCACATTTCATTTGTAACGCTCTACTGACTTCGCAGTCAACGAAGCCAACGACAGGGACTCTGAAAGATACAAAGAAAGAGATAGAAATAGAGAGTGTGTGTGTGTGTGCATATGAATGTCACATATCCATCTATCGCATGCTCTTTCTGTCTATGTCTCTTTCATTTACAATAAATGCACGTGGTGCTACTAGAAATACACTCAAACAAACACACACACACACGAAATATACATATAAATATATATATATACATATATGTTATACTTGTAGTATGTCATATCGTATATGGCATATATGGTCTATGTTTACATCAATGGATGATTGCATGAATGTATGTACGTGTATATGTGTGTATGTGTGTATATATATTTGTAGGTTTATAGGTTCGTCCTTGGTCCGTCTGTCTGACAGTAGTCAATCAGATGCTGCGATTGCCAGTCGTCATCATACTCGACATTCGACGTCGCGAATGATTTATGAGTTGTTCCGTGTTCCTATTGTTGTTGCTTTTGTATGTGTGTTGTTTGTTTGTAATATGTTGCTGTTGCTGCTATTGTTGTTGTCAATGTTGCTGTTCTGCAGTTTGGCATTTGGTCTGTGTTGGCATTTAAAGAAATTGAACTGTCACAGGGCTCTGCACGAATAATCGGTTAATTCCTCCAACTGTCAAGTAACAAACATCAAATGATCCAACGGAGATCAACAGAAATATCAAACACTGATTTCTATATATAATTTAAACATGTACCAAATACATTTTGGCCAAGTTAAATTGTTTATAAATAGAATACCATATGTAGAATATGACAGGCAACTATTTATATAAGCTCAGGACTTATAATCGATAAAGGAAATCTTTGCTGTATGTTATAACAATTCTATGCAAAACGACTAAATCATACATATTTATATAAAACTAAACGAATGTCAATTTAATATGTCCTGTCAAAAGCAAAACAACAAACAAAGCTAAATATAAAAATATCCTTACCTATTTTTGTAGTCCAAGAAAGGACTAAGCAGATTTAGGCAAAATCTTTGACGCGTCAAGGATAAAATGACCCTTCAGACTGTTTGAAAAAGAAACGAGAATACAGAAGGACATAAATACGCACAATTTATTGAGAAGCTGCAGTATTGATATAGGTAAATATTGTGGATTTTGGGAAAACCAAATACTATGACCAAGGATAACGACTGTTCGTTTATAGCTAGCCTATTCGAATAACTTAAATATAAAAATATAACTTTAATAATTTTATTTTGAGTTTAAATTATTTTATCTACAACATTAAAATTTTTAAATACCACTATTATTATTTTTTAAATAAATTTACTATTTTTAAATATAAAATTATTTATACTTTAATTATAATTATTATTTTCATATTATTAATAACTCTTTTTAAGTATAAAATTATTTATATTTTAATTATAATATTTTTTTTTCATTTTATTAAAATCTATTTTAAAATATAAAATTATTTATATTTTAATTATACCTATTATTTTCATATTATTAATTATTATTTTTAAAAATAAAATAATTTATATTTTAATTATAATTATTATATTGATATAAAATAATTTTTTTATTATAATTATTGTTTATCTAATATAAAATTATTTTCATAATATAATTTATTTTTTCATATAATTAATTTTTTATATATAATTATTTAGTTTTAAAAATAAGTATTATTTAATAAATATTACATTTTTTTTTTGTTGTATATAATTGTTCTTTTTTTAAATATATATCTTATTTTATAAATATATTTATTATCTTTTAAGCACAATTATTTATTTATTTATTTATTTGCTATTTTAACAACAAAATTTATTTCTTCAGTATAATCTTTATTTTTAAATATAATAACCTTTTCCTAACAAAACCATTATTTTTCTTATAAATCATGCAGTTATTGTATTTAAAATATTATTATTTTTAAAATTCATTATTTATTCAAATATTATTCTTTTAAATTGTTTTCCCACAATTTGTATTGGATGATTATTTTACTATTTACTAAATTACTCAATATTCCTTAAACATTTATATCCTATTACCTATGGTTTAAAGGCATAATATATATTGCTTGCTATCCTTTTATTTAGTATTTAGCTCTTTGTTCTCTTCAAATATTTTATACATTTTTTTCCCCCATCCACATCGAGCTCTAGCTTAATCGGCTTTATCTCGTATTGCTGGCTATATCAGGGCTTTAATATAATTGCTGCTGCTACTGCTATTGCTGCTGCTACTGATACTGCTGCTGCTGTTTCTGCTACTGTCATGTAAAGGCCTTTATATTGACCCTAGCAAGTCATACAGCCTTATATGAAACTCCACCTGACGCCCCTTCCCTATAACAAAGGGGGATCAGGACGCGTGCAGTCGGCATATTAGCCATTCATTGAACGCGTTTATAGCGCGCTTTTGTGTGCCTTTGCCACAGCCGCACACACAGCTCTATACTCTTCTATAGTGTATATATAAACAGATTGCGTATATACACACACACACACATACACGTTTATATTTGCGATAGTAAGGAACATTTACATTGAAAGCAAAAGGTCCTTTGGCGGATTTACTGATTGATGGCTATTAATTTATTTGTTGAGTGGCCCGCAGACGATGCCCCACACACACAGACACACACACACACAGACAAAGAGAAGGCTGAGTCCAAGCAGAGATTCAACTTCAGCAGAAAGTACCAATGCTTAGGATTTGTGTGGCTGGAGTAGGCAGCAGTTCCACAAAATAGTCGAATTAATAAAGATTTAGACATTGTTCGCGCTATTCATTGTTGTTCCGGCTGCTACGTCGTCGGGAAGCCATAAGGCGCTTCCTTGCCACGCTATTGAAATCAGTCACAATGAAAACCCACCAGACAAATTCATTCAAACAGAGTCAGAGAAGGAGACAGATAAAGAAAGAGAATGAATTTTGAACAGATACCATTGATGTGTACCAGCCAATCAATAAAGTCATGTCCTGTACCTATACAATATTAATATACTTCTTGAATAAAGCAAAACTATGGTACTTAATACTTTTATTTTGTTATTGTTAAAAAGTTACCTAATTATCGGTTACTTCTCTGCTTATTACTTTGCCACAAAGAAACCCTTGATGCATAAGTTTCATTTTCATTTTCAGAAGCTCTACTTCATTTTTAAACAAGTTTCCATTCAAAATGATGTTGCCTCCTTTATTTTCATTATTTAAGTTGAAAACAAACTAATTTTATTAATATCCTGCCCTATTTCAACAATTTATACAAAACTCACACCATCACAAAGCAACCCACAGCAACATAAGCTGCACCCTTGTAGACACCCATTGAGATTTTGCACTAATTACTGCTTGGCATGTGACTTATGGATGACATTCAAAATTTTTAGGGGCTTTTTTAATTTTTTTTTAAGGGTAAAACCCAAATTTTGGGTAATAACAACAAAATGCAAATGAACCTTTTGCCTTTGACATTTTAAAGACAATTTTAAAATCGTTTAAGTTCATTTTATAGCTGACGATTTGGTTTGCGCATATTAAAAATTGAA
Organism: Zygothrica quintamaculata; assembly: GCA_037044455.1. Taxonomy (NCBI): domain Eukaryota; kingdom Metazoa; phylum Arthropoda; class Insecta; order Diptera; family Drosophilidae; genus Zygothrica; species Zygothrica quintamaculata. The sequence continues at coordinate 315,678 of JBAMBS010001869.1, forward strand.
CTGAAAGTCATAAATGTTTAAATTGATTAAAGAAATCAATTTATTATGGGCGTTATGAAGGTAGATAGACACTGACAGCAGTAACAACAACAACAACAACAACAGGAGCAGCAGCAGCAGCAACAGAAACAGCAGCAATAACAACAACAACTATCAGCAGTTAGCGGAAAAATCGTGACTTACTTTTAGGCGTGTTTCTGTATGGGTTCCTTCTATATGTGCGTACTGCCTCTGTGGGTGTGTCTGTGTATCTGTGTGTGTGTTTGTATATGTAAGGCCATAGATAATCAAATTTGGCACTAATTCACAGCAGACACGCAAAGCACAAATAAACTTGCCATAGTCTTTCTACTCTTTTCCAGCTGTCGATTTTTTTCCACAATTCTTTTTTTTTGGAAACTCGTTTTCAACCGCAGCGTGCAAACTACAAAAAAATCATAAAAAAAATAAATATATATATATTGAAGTAAATCGTATACTTTTAAGCACAAATCAAGCAACTAAACCGATGATGTTCTACACTAACTAATATCAGCTGATAGATGAATATCATTCAAGTGCTTTGACTCATACCCCAACGAACAACAGCGAATTGGCCACAAAATTTTGTAATCTTCAAAAAACAAATACTGAAAATCATTGATAATTTGTATTTTTACTTTATTTACTTATCTTAACATATTTTATTGTTGTTTCATAATCTCTATTGTCAGTTCACAATGTGACCTAGGCCATAAGCACGGGGCACATTTATGGTGTGGCACTTCAAAGATAGTGGCAACGAAATCTAAAACAAATCGCCTATGAATGTTAATTAAGTATCTATATTGTTTATATATAGAGATTTAAGTAAAATATTTGATAATTTACATTATATATAATGCATTCAATATGCTTTATATTATATACTCTCACTTCAGTCACATCAAAATGGCAAACCCACGAGGACGACGACAACGGCGATAACGACGACAGCTGCTTTTCTGGCTGCCCCCCAACTGGCCATGCCAAATGCCTGGCCAAAAACAAATTGAAAATGGTGAACAATGCATGGAAATATGAAAAGGAAAATATTCACAAAAAAAAACAAAAAAACCAAACAAAACAAAAAATGAAATGAAAAATGCTATTGCCATTGCTGGTGCTGGCACTGTTGTTATAGTTGTTTTTGTTGATATTGTTGTTGTTGTTTATGTTGCTGCTGTTAGTATTGTTCTTGTTGCTGTTGTTGGTCCCATGTCTGAAGCTATGGCTCATTTAAAAGTGCATACAAAATTTGCATGCCAGAACTGGCTCACATGGCGTATGAGTAACATACTCCAAATAGCTCAAACAACATGCATGCCAACAACAACAATAACAATAACAACAACAACAACAGCAATAACAAAAAGCAAACATAACAAAAACAAAAAACAAAAGAAACAACGAAAACTGCAGAATTATGCGCAAAATCCAAAAGCATAACAATAATTTGCTGCAAGCGAAACAAAACATAAAACAGCAACTGCATTGGTGTTGTAGTAGGTGATGGTCGGTTGGCCGAGCATGTCCTGTGGGATTTACTATAAATGTAGGGAGGTAGAAGAGAAGGGCGCGAAAGTCATTGGGGGTGTCCCCAATCGTTACATGTTGTCGCACCTTTCCGCCTTAGCTGTCCGCCTGTCATTTTGGTTTATTGACTTTGGCAAATAGTTGGCAGCAGAGGTAATAACATCAATGCAGTTGCCATTTTTTGCCCTGCCCCCTTTTGATATGATGTTCTAACTATGAGTATACTTTATTTTCTTTCTTTCTTTTATTTTTTTTTATACCCTATGCGGTGCGCAGTATTTATAAGCCTGTATATCGCACCACCATGCCCCAGTAGTCCAGCACTCCAACAACGCAACACCACCACAGATTGAGGCAAAGATGGGCATTGCATTTTATTAGCAACTATTACACGTCCTCAGAGACCGCAGGCTGAAGGAACCGCAAACCCATAGAGTCATAGAGCCATAGAGTCATAGAGCTATAGAAGCTATATAGACGTAGACCAGAGGCCATAAAGCCAAGAATTATTATAATGTGATTATTATTATGATTATGCGATCGTTATCGTAAATAATTTTCAATGCGTCCCGTGTGCTTAGACATCGATGTGAATGGGGCAAGTAAGAAAGAAAATGAAAAAGTGCCACAAGACCTTATGGAAATTTTTTTTCTTTTTTCCTATCGCTTCGAGCAGCAATCGCAGCATTTGCCGCAGTCCCTGAAAATTGTCGTGCACAAAAAGAGAATGTCCTTTACGTTGCTTGCTTTCCTGCCCAAGGAGTATGACAAAAAAACAAGAAAATGTAACTATTGGCCACTGAAATTATCACATACTAAGTCAGCTTGTTAGCTCAACTCAAATATATGCAACAGTTCATAAACCATTGTCGTTGTCATACGAATGGCTGTACTCCGAGTCTTATGGCAGAAGCTCATCATATTTTCCAACTACACAAACCACAAATAATGAAGAGCTGAAAGCAGAAAGGAAACTATGTAAATGCAAATTAGATGACCATTAAAATGAGAATGAGAATGCGAATGCGAATGGGAATGAGTCAAAGGAAGAATCAAAGTTAGCTAAAAAGTAGGGCGAAGTAAATGAAATTCTAGTGAAAGATTGAAAGCCATTTTTAGCTGTTGCAAAAAAAGGTTGAAAGAACATTAATTAGATATGAACATAAAAGGATTTGTATAGTTAGATAACTACATATATGGATTACAGTTAAACGAAAGAGATTTTAATCAAAGCAAAATCACAGCAAACTATTCCAACTATCAATCAAATTTAGATCAAATAATTTACTAGAGTTGTTATGATGTGGGCCAGCTGGTGCTCATCCTACTAAGAAAACGACTCAGATAGTTGTCGTATACCTAACGGCTATTTGGAAAACAAAAAGGTTCATTAACTTAAATATTGATTATCAAGCATTGACAGCAATCAGACACCTTACTATTCATTAATGATTTCTATGTTTGATTCGAGTCCTTGCACACCGTACAGTAATCTGGCGTAAAAGGTTTGCTTTTTTTCTGCTTATTTTTTGTGGGTCCAACTAGCAGTGAACATATTACAACTTAGTGCTTGCTTACAGGACACAAAACTGTCCACATTAGCTACGACAGATACATAGATAACCAGCCATGGACAATATGGGGGGAAAGGGTGTATAGCATAGCAAGGAAACGAGCCTGGCGAGGCACCGAGGCAGCATGAACTAATCGCCTAATGGTCACTTTGCAGATAATTACCAAGGCTTATAGTTGCTTGTAGGATTAGTAAGCGCGGCAAAAAGAAGGACAGCAATGGCAATGGCCACGGCAATGGCACTGGCAAGCTAAAGGCGAAGAAAACGACTGTATACAATAAGGATAGGATACACAAGGACACCAAAGAGCCATACAGAAGTAGTAGTAGTAGTAGTAGTAGCAACAAGCTGCCTCATGGACGCATGCACACATCAAAAGGGTCATATATAAAGCACCAAAGAGAATACTGGACATAAAGCTGGCCAGGCTGAATAGCGATTTGAGTGTTGATGAAATGAAGAAAATGGCACCAAAAACCAGCTTTGGCCAACTCCTATATCTTAGCATGTCTTAAATCTACTTTCAGTGGCAACACATCTGCCAGCTGGCGGATGAATCCAATTAGGCCACATTAGGATTTGCGTGGTTTAATTAACTAAAATTGGCTGCACTTCCTACACACACACACATACACATACTTAGGCAATAGGCAGTTAGAGTTAGAAAGAAGTACACTATATGTCCTTAAAGATCAAAATTTAATGATGCAAAGCCCATAGGATGTCTAGTTTCTATTTGACTATATAATAAATTAAGATTTTACTGTTAAGCTGAATTTACTCTAAGGATATAATATCAATTATTAAATCCTTGTCTTAAATTGGTTGCAAGAGTACCTGTCAAGCGGTACAAAACCCTTGGCAAAACGAGAATAAAACACTTTAGGAAGTTTTGAGTTTGAATTGCACGCATCGGTTAAGCATAGCTTATGCAACAATGAGATGAGCATGAAATAAAGGATAAAGGATACATCATCTGAATAGCGTATTATGGCTGAAAGCTGCTGTTGGATGTGCTTCTGATTGGTTACCATCTACACGTTACCTTTGGATTTGACTAGTGTGCAGAACAAGAACAAATAACAACCAATAGCAATACCAATACCAAGACAGGCAGAGTGACAGAGAGGCAGAGAGAGCACGCCGAAAAACACCGTGCCGAACTACTCCAAAACAACTGTGCAAAGTGGACTTGAAAAAGTTGGAGCACTTGAGCGTCAGCATGTGTAATAAAGGTTATTTATGTATATTTTATCGCTTACGCAAGCAGCTTTGGGATGTAGACCAGTTTTGATACCTTTTGGAGGGCGGGGGTTGGCATGGGGTTTGGTTAAAATCGTTGGTTTTTGGTGCTTGGTATTTGGTTACCTTGGAGTGAGTGGATGGAATGAGTGAAGGGTGGGGGGAGGGGGTGTGAGCGTAAGTTTGAATTGGCCAGGCAGCGCAACTTTTTGAGTAGTTTTAGTCGTCGTTGTGGGCAAGATTTATTTTGGCAACCGCAAACAGCAATTAGATGAAAGAAGAAAAGTTACCCATATAAATGCTAATGGTCGCAAGCCACAAAGTATGCAATGCAAATAACAAAGTGACGTTCAAATTGCATTTCTCATTTGTGGCAAAGACCAGCACCGCCAAAAAATCTCATTACGTCTCTAAAATGAATTAAAATGCAAAAGGTGACAGAAATTAAGCGACTGCTTGCCACTTTATGCTTTACACTACACCTGCTGTTGCCGGTGCAACCAAGAGTGTTAGAAGAAGAAGAACAAGAAGAAGAAAAACTGTCGCAACGGAAGTAATAAGTGCTAAAACGGATGATAAAGTCTTGCCAAAGTGAAGTACGCCCACATCAAAACCGGATACGGATGCGCATGCACTGAGAACTAGTAGTACCACTACCATTCCTTCTACTCCTTCTATCCTCTAATACTACTACTACTACTACTATCACTAGTTCTGTTACTGCCAGGCTAATCGCGACGTGACGTGACGTGACGAAGCCAAAAGTTTGGACGGGTACAAGAGCTAGATTCCAATTGACATGCAGCAATCGACCTTTATTAAAAAGTTTTCTCTTTCCACTTTTTCGTTTTTATTTCTTCTTCTTTTCATTTCGTTTTTTTTTTATCTCTTCCTCTGTTTTTATTGTGTGTTTGTTGGCCTTTGGCTCGCAAAAGAAACCGCGCCCAAGACGCAATATATGACCAAAAGACCGCATCTGCAGCCACAGTGAGAGCATCACATCTATCCCTTAAGGCTAACAAAGTAACATCCAATAGGAAAATGTTTGTTTGCGGCATCCACACTCTCAGCCATTGCTCTCGTCCTGCCAAAACCAGTTCCGTTTCTAGTAGGTCCTTTTTACTTGCAGAAGTACGAATACGTTGCGATGACAAAAGCTTATTGACAGATTATTCAACCGTTGGCACATATTGCTGCCATAGTTTGTCGTCATTCGGCAACAATAACGACAATGCAACAACAACAACAACCAGAACAACAACAGCAACAAATGTTGCCAACAACAACAGGGCTACAAATCAACGGCTGAGTTGAACAAATCGACAAACGTTTCAAGCAAAATAATTAAAAAAGTTGCCAATATTAAAACCCAACGTCGAAACGTTGCCAAATCGTTTTCAGTATAGAGTATTTAAGGGTATATTAGTAGTATAGTAAGCTGATAAAACATACCTTATTGGTAATAGTGTTACATCTTTGCCCCATCATCAATCGCCTTTAGTAGAATTTGCACTCTTCATAATAATAATATAATCTTTACTATTAAAGGGTATATAAAGGTCGACCACAAACGATCTATAAACATGTTTGCACTCAACTTATCCATTTTTTTTTTTGTTGTTTGTTGTATTTGTTGTTGTTTTGGCTTGTGTTATAATCGGTCAATTGGTGCTGCCAAAAAGGAATCGTCAAGCGTCAAGAGTCAACCGTCCAGAGCGTCTGCAACATTTTAGGCAACACTCCCATTTCATCACTCAATCCTTACTCCTGGCTGCCCTGCATCCTTGTTCCTTTATGCCCTATGTAAGTGTATGTACTTGTATGGTGGCAACCAAATGCCCGAATTGGAGTATCGCCCACGTTTTATTGCTACTGTGAGCTCAAGGATTTACTTATTTCTGCTCAACCAAATAAAAGAAAAACTTACCAACTACATGCTCGATATATGAAACAATATATATATATATATATATATATATGATTGTGATATTTGTGTGCTTCACAGTTTGCTTTTACTTTTGCCGATATATATCGAGACTTGTTTGCCATATTGCGCAATATACTGTATGGTTGCAGCAGTAACGAGTATGTTGTTGCATCTGTGAGTAAACTTTAAATATATCCCTCCAGCTTCGACCCCGAAACTGCTGCTTATTTCCATTGTGAGTAGTCCACTTGGCGTATGCTTCTTGTGCAGATGCCAACAACTACGGGTAGATGGGGTAACATTCAGATAGTGGGGTAACAGGCTGATAGTAAATGGCGCTAGAGCAGAAGATGGTAGGAAGGATTGGGTTGATTCATGACTCAAATCTAATAAGCATTAGGAACAGAGAACAAACGAAAGAATGAAAGAACGAATGAACATAACTAAAAAGACATAGATCTATGAGAAGGCAGGCAGAGAGAGAAAGATAGAGAGCAGAGTAGAAGTAAACCACAGCAAACCAAATGCAAAGCAAAAAGCCGACGTAAAATAAAAGATGAACCCAACCAAAAGCAGTTACTAAGAGTTGCTGAGCGTGCTGCCACATCTACTTTTGACCAGGCTCAAACCAGGCAACCAACCAAACAGCCAACCAGCCAGTGAAAAACAAATCAAGTTGAAGTTTTCTCATTTCCATAACTAATGCAAAAATCCAATTTCTTATGCAAACATAAAATTTTCCACTCGCAATGTTCAGGCGACAGCACTGGCAAAGGGGCGACCATCAAAGGGGGCCTGATGACGGGTGTGTGGAGTAAAAACTGGCTATATGGGGTGTGAGGGTGGTAGCTGGAGGGAACAAGGCAACAAGGGAGCAAGGGAGCGTACGGCATGCATGCATACTATAAAATTCAGGTCAAGCAAACCATAAAATCATTCATCATTTTCGTGTAAGTGTTGCTATACGACAAACACATATACACACAAAGATACAAACACACACGCACAGCCATTGGCAAAGCTTCTTGCCGAGCCTTCGTCTATGTATAAACGTGTGTGAATGTGTGTATGTGTGTGTATAGTATGGGTGAGGTCCTGTGGTGGTAGCTTTAAAAACGGCCGACGTTCGCATTCTTGCAATAAAAATCAAGAAAGCAGTCAACAAAATACTCATCACCAACAACAAGACACACCAATGCATACACACACAAACCTATCTATACACACATATACATATAAAACAAAATAATAATAATAATAATAATAATGAAGCACAAACTGAACCAAAAATGCTTCTGTGCGAGTGAGACAGGTGACATACCGGCCTAGACATGAGCCACATTTGCATATTAAGTTCTACTATAAATGGGAAAAGACCTCCATCTCTTTCTTTCTCTCTCTCTCTTTCTCTCTCTCAGTCACTCTCTGAGTCAGCCATAATGTCTTGGCATGAGAGATTGGGCTGCTTGGGTACACTGGGATATGCCGGCAAGGGATAAGTGTCAAAAGAATTTGACAATGCGCTCGCTTTTGGTTTTGTTCTTCTATTTATTGTTGTTGTACGTTTCACTCATACGTACGTATGCCGAGTCCTTTGTTCTATGTCCTTTTTGGCCAGTTTTCTTTTCGTTTTTCATTCATTTTTTTTTTTTTTCCTTCTTGTTGTATGCATCGAGAAATGGTTTGTGCGTGTGTTTGTTTTAATGGTCTATTGTGGCTGAATCAGAGAACTGGGTATTGTAAGGTATGTAAGAGAACTGGGTCTAGGCTTCTTTAAGGATCAGCGTCTGTCTCTGCCTGCCTGCGTTGGCAATTTAAGCTTTGCTGACTCGGCCGCCAGGCAATTTTTATATTTGTTGACCTCCTCTCCCTACTTCTTCTCTTACGCCACCTCACCCTTCGCCTACCAACACTTATTTATGAGAATTTATTGTTGTCTACCTCAGCGCATAGATAAAAAAAATAAAAATAAAACCAAAAATACGACAGAAAGAGAAAGTTCAATTTGAATTCGTTTTAAGTGAGGCGTCATTTTATATTCCCAGGATACGTTTTCATTGCGTTGGTTCATCTGTTTTTAATCTTAATTGCCAGCAAGTCAATAACGCAACGAAATTTATTAGTAAATAAATTCTGATTTGATTGTTCTGTCCAACCGATAAATATCGATAACAATGCCCATAGACCAGTCCCATCAATGTCCTTCATCATTCTGCTTAAATGAAGCTCAAAGTAAATGCCAAAGCATTGCGTAAACTTTTCGCTTATAAATAACAAAATGTTCGCAAATATTTAAGTGACACTTAAATTCTGTTTTCTTTTAAATCTTAAAAAAGCAAAAAAAAAAAATACTCTCCATGAAAATGGCAATAAATGTTTTATATTTTTATATTGCATTAAGTGGTTTATTTTTGCCTTTTTCTAATTGCAAGTGTAAAAGGATTGCTTTGAAATATATGCAAATTGAGTATACCACATGGCCACAAATCAATTATTTTATTAGAGTGAGGCCTAGAGACGGCAATCTCCTTTGATTGCTGTCGGTACTAACCACAGCTTTCTCTGGCAAAGAGAGAGAGAGAGAGTAAACCACAACTATTGCACAGGATGTACAGGACGAAAATTGTTGGCAAAAATGCGTTAAATATGAATTGAAGTTTAAGCCAGAGACTGTTGACTTGACTTAACTTAACTTAACTTAAGTTGACTTATTTATACCCTAAACTACACTCCCTGTCGTATCCTTTCACCATTTTCAAGGCTTGCCAGCTGCCCAGCTGGAGCTGTCGATCTCAAAGATTTAACCGCCACGCTGATGATGGTAGCAATTAAACGGCAAATGCCTCACCCAAAAATGCTCTAGAATTTGTGGTACAAAAATTCAATTAATTTTTGGCGACGCGTAACGCACAGACAAAGGAGCATTAAAAGAAGCATGGGAGAAAGGGAGGGAGGGAAAATGGATTATTTAGGAGGGGGCAGCATGGAGTTTGCGGCATTGTCATGTGTCTTGCTTGTGGTTAGGAAAACTATAATAAATTATGCTACGACAAGCGTTTTGTTTATTGTTGTTGTTGCTTCGATTGTTGTTGCTGCTGCACGAGCATCATCTTGAGTCTTGATTAGCATAGCCTCTAAATATTTATACTCCGGATAGGATAAAAATTACTGCGCAAAATAAAATAAATTGAATTTTAGATCGATTCACATTACAGCAGCAGCAGAAAGAGGAGGAGAAGCATGCAGCAGTAGGATGAACAAGAGATGGTTATGAGGCTACTGAATGTTTCATCAATTGAACAAATTAGTTGGCTCATTCTTTATAAAAAATGAGTTGAGGCACGCAGCATTTTGGTATCGAGTATAAGTATCGGGCAGCAAGCATCGAGCTGATGTTCAAAACTAACTTATCAAGTTGTGTGAAAACTATAATTTAATTGGTTTATTGGGTTACACAATTAGGCAAGGACGTGCCAAAGAAGTTGCCCCAGCTAGTTGCCACTGATTGGGGTTACTATAGTATATGGGAATATAGTGGTTATGGCAAAAAGGTTATGCGTGTGCGTGTGTGTTGGTTATATGTGTGTGTGTGTGTGTTGATTTAATAAAATTAATGAACAATAATTAAGACAACACTTTTATACTCAAAGGCGTCTCACGTACAGAGATTTTTCCGCAAAATAGAATTAATTCAAGTTAAAGTTGTGATTTGTGATGTGAGCAGTAGACCTTAAGATGATAATATAGATCAAATGAATACAAACAAACTTAATATATACATATATTATAGTAGTTGTAAGTTGCAAGTATGTATATATAAATATATATATATGTTTAAGTGCTCTCATTAGTAGACTGGAAAATGTATTTGATGCCTCAACGAAGTAGCAACAATCGTGTAATGCTAATGGAAAGCTTCAGCAAATTTATCGTTACTTTTGCACTACAAATTGGAACACCACGGGTATGCAAATGTGGCTGGAGTAGGGTCTAGTTGAAGGATATCTAGATTGCCTTAAATACAACATACTCGCACTTAATGCTTCCTTTCGTCAACCGCCATTGAGGCCACTCTGAGCGTATGCAAAATATTTAAGAGCAACTTGCAAAGAGCAATGTAAAGCAAAGCAGCTAAAGCCTTGTACCCTTACTCTGCTGCTTTTACATCTTCTTCTGCCAACCAATGCTGCATTGCAGCACTCAAAAATATGTGAATCATCTTATTTTGGCGTGGCAGCTATACAACAACAACATTACAGCTTGCACACACTTCGAGTGTTGCACAAACATTTGCAGAGTCGAACGTCGCGTAGAGGGACTTCCCCTGGCACCAAGTACAGCCAAAATGTATGCAACATACATATAATTATTGATGGAGTGCATAGAGGCCTCTATGGTGTCTGGTGTCTGGTGCCTGGTGCATGGCGTATGCTGCTTGCCTTCATCATGGAACCTTGCAGCCTGGTGCTTGGTGGTAAGCAAACGATGAGTAGTCCTCATTATGCCCAACACATACGCTATGCTACACACACTTCGCTATGCTAGTTAATGCAGTTAGCAGGTGCTCGAGACATTTGCATATGCTTTGCGGTTCATTGCGAGTGCGAATCCATTAAAATGAAGTGAGATGCTCCACGTATGAATCGAGTTGCAAGATGCCAAATACAAGTTGCAAGACACAAGACAGAAGAAATGATTGTAAGCATATGGAAGTTGGTAGTTAAGTATCATTGCGATGACTCTTGTATCATTTGCTCATTAGTTTCCAGCAATTTCGTATAGGTTGTATAATAAATTCCATAAGACAGTACTCTCCAGCATTAAGAGAGAAGAAAAACGTTGAAATCGAACATGAAAAACACTCCAAGCGATGGCTAAGCGAAAAAAGTCAATATTAGGAAATTAATTTGCCAGTCCAGAAGTAAAACCAGTATCAGGCAACAGAAGCCTGCAGAGAGTGTGGATTGGTGACCAAGACATAAAATTCAATTAACCCCATACACACATCTACACACAATTATATACGCTTATACACATATACACATACACATGGCCTTCTCTCACACTGATGTAGGTTTACTTGAAGGAGTTACTCGGACTTTGGTCGCCATGTTCTGGTACTGCTACTGCTACTGCTTCAGCTGCTCCTGCTGCTGCCAGGACATAAAAGCAATTGAAAGAACATGCGAAAAACAATAAAAAGAAATTAAGGTAAAGTAGCTGGCAAGGGAGAGTGGGCGTTTGTATGGGGAAGGATAAGGCACTGGCAAGGGCGTATAGCATTGGGAGTGGAATCATTGAATCATTTAATTAGCGTTTAGATTGCGCACAAGCCATACACATACAAGCCCACCACCACTGACACACTCACATATGTGTAGTTTATTGAAAGTACATGCATATGTCTATACATGCCTGTGTGTGTTTATGTGTATGAGTTAGTATAGCAGCCACTCACACTAGCAACACAAGAAGCATTTTCAATTAGTTCCCGACCAATTTATGCGGCCAGCAGCTAAGGGGATAACCGGAATGTGTCTATGTATGTATGTATATATGCTTGTATATATAACTATGTATGTGTATATAAATGTGTGGGAAATAAATTCAATGCTTTCGTCACATTTTCACTTTAAGTGGCAGCCAGCAAGCAACCATACCAACCAAGGCAACTCTCGTCTTCAACATGGATAAAACCACAAAACCGTCGCAACAACAAAGGCCCAGCAGGCTATGTGGCTAACAGGAGTTGGCCCGCCCTGGATACTTGTATATGGTAAGAACTTAAGTCGAGCGGACTGGTACCGAGACCGCAACAAGCCAAATAAATGTGCACGCTTTTCTTTCATAGCTTCTACCTACTGGCTCTGGCTTTGGCTCTGGCTCTGGCTTTGGCTCTTGCTCTGGTCCTGGCCCTGGTTCTGGCTCTTACCGTGGTTCTTGTCTACCCACAAAGAAGCCGCGGGCATTTAACAAAAGAGTAAAAATTATTGATTATTTTACAAGCTCTTCTCAGCTTCCCTGAATGATTGACTACCTTATTATATACGCAACAAGAAATATAAAGGAAATACCATCAAATAAAGAACTATTATACATATACTTCATTAAAAGTATCTTATCCCTTTTAAATATATTTTAACCTATCGATAAATGTATATATGTACATATATATATATATGGTATTTTAAAAAGCTCTTTATAAAGTGGCGCCATCTTGTGGATGCTGGAAATAATTGTGCATTTAAAACTGCAGTTTCAAGCCACACGCTGATCGGATTTGATATGCAAAGGTTAATTGTGAAGAATATATAAAAAGTATAAAAATAAAACATTAGGTAAATATTGTAAATTAATAGATTAATTCATTGAAAAAAGTAATTTAAATAATTTATTTAAAAATCATAAATTTAAGTCTCAGTGTGAATGTTTTGATTGTCCGAGCTAAAAGAAACCATTCATATGATAAACATCAGACTTTAGATTTTTGCATTATAAAAGAACTATATAAAAAAGATATGTAAATTTACTATGATTGGTCAGCATCAACCCCTTTTGATATGTGTAAAAAATAAAATAAAATAATAACCATAAAAAAGAGCTTATCAACACCCAACCAATTCAATATAGAATCCTATATATATTATATAGTTAGTTATGTAAATAAATATTGTGGTAGCTGTATAATAAATAATGTCAACACTTATTGTCGCATTGGGTTGACTGCAAATAATATGCTTTAACATTATATATGCATAGCCTGGTCAATTGAAATGAAATTGGATTCTGTCAGAGGGCCTACTGACCATGTAGCCAGGCGGACAGCATGACATGAAATATCGATGGTTAATGGGTAGGTGGATTGAGAGTTGGTGTAGATTGAGTGAGTTGAGGTGAGACAAGGTGGCGCTTGCAGCATGCCAGTTGAATGACACAAATTTTTATTACCTTTCAACGTGGCTTCAACAAAGTTGTTGATACGGAGAAAATTAATGTAATGCGGCAAACGAGCAGCATCAACCCAATAAAATCACACAAGTTGACCAACAGACAGGCACTCAAGGTAACCATGTTGGTGGGATAGGTTGTTGTAAGTAACCAAAGGATATATGAAGCGTAATGCACATCCAGACAATAATGTACAATAATTATATAATGAAGCTATTACCAGATAAAGAGAGAGTGTGAGAATTGCACATCTTGAAATTGGCTACGATATGTATAAGCCCATAAACCACTGCCACAATTTGCACTTGCTTGATGGACTTTCAATTCGTAAAGGCATTGAATTATGTGGAGATGGCAATGGCTACAGAAACGACAACGGTAACTGTTACCCTTATGCTTTAACCAAACCAAACCCCAAAACTGTCATAGCAAATATTTCAGGGCAAGCACCCGATATACAAACTACGAAGGAAAAAGCTATAGAATCAGTCAGACGTTGCTTGAGGGCGAATTTCATCCCGCTGACGCACAAACACATATATAAGCACACGCGTGCACACACATACACAACACATATATACACACACACACAAACATCATATGAAGAAAACCAAAGCAAAAGACCCAGGCACGCTAGGCTGGATACAAGTCGAAGAGCTGTATAGTAAAGCTATTTTAACAAGGGACTAACGCCCGGTCCAGGCTGAACGAAATTGTAAGATTGCCAACAACAACTACAACAACAAAAATAAGTGAAACAACGAGGTAAAAGCAAATGGGAAAAAGAGCAGGCTCCATTTACGCTTGCTTAGTTCCTTTTAGTATAAAGTTTAAGCTTAATCCAGCATAAAATCAACTGGTAAATTTTTTATGTCGACTGTGCACAGCCGAAAAAAAGGCTCCAAGATTAAAGAGTTAAGCGCAAAAACCGAATGTAGACCCACCTTCAGACCCAAGCCCAATACTCATAGCCATAGCTATAGACATACACAAAGCCAGACCCAAAGCCAACGGCAAAGGCAGAGGCAGTGGCAGAGGCACAGGCAGAGGCAGAGGCAGAGCAGCCTTTAACCCATGTAAATAATAATAAAGAAAAAAAATGTATAAATTCAAAATAAAGCTCGCTCAGCGTGTCAGAAACTATTCACATTGATTATCCTTATAGCTATGCCATAGACATGGAGATGATGCTGTAGTTGAATATGAAGGCGTTTAAGGCGTGGCTGTGCACATAAACCAGTTATGATGAGGTATTGGGGGAACAAGTGGGCACAAGGACTCTAATCAATTGGCTTATGTATATAAACGTATATTGCATTTGTCAGTGTGTTGGTTAACGCCCCTCCACTTTATTGTCATCCCACCATTGTGTTTGGTCAGCCAGGTGCCTTGACCATAACGGAAACACGTCTGCCGGCTATTTTGTTTGCATGTGAAATGAAACCGGAAGTGTTAAAATATGCAATGCCCCTGCCTCAGTTCCCCTTCTTATATCAATGCGAAGTGTTGAGTGTTGACAAGCAGACTTTTCTCTTCACATAATACCCAGTAGGATAAATAACAGCCAGAATTGAGCATTTCTGACTAATAGTATATACATATAATTAAATCATAATATATTTCAACATATATAAATGTATATACATACATATATATATGTCAACAACAGATGTATCCAACTGTGAGTGTGTTATTGTTGTTACAGTTCTATGTGTGTACATTGTCAACTATACAATTTTTACTTGTCAGAGATACTTATTTGGTTACACAGTTTTAGTTATACGTATGTACACAAGCGCAAGGATATATGCAATACATATATGCAACACTTGTTAGTTCCTTTTGCAGCAATCCTTTTGCACTCTTGTCTGATTTATGCTTTGCAACGTTTTCACAGATGTCGAGAAGTACAGCAAAAGAATTGTATAAAATGTTGTATGAATCATAGTACAAATTATGCTGCCAAAGTTTTGCTATATAAGTTAAGGAGCTAAAAAGTGTATAACATCCTGTTACAGCTTATTATTTATACATTTCATTTATTAAAACTTACTTAAAACTCAAACAAACTTTTGCTTACAGCACAAATTGTACTTAAACTTCTAAACGTCTGATTGAGCAATTGAGCAATTGATAAATTAAAACAATAATAATTTTTTTTTTATTATTATTGAGATAATAAAGATGAAAAAAAAAAATAAAAATTTAAAACAAAAACAAAAAAAAATTACCAAGGGGACACTCGGGATCGAACCGGGGACCTCTCGATCTGCAGTCGAATGCTCTACCACTGAGCTATATCCCCGCTTGATGTGCTTGTATCTAGTATACTTTTAGTACGAACTGCTGCTCGTTGCTATGATATCCTGCTTGACTTTCATTTTAAATGACTTTATGCAGTCCTTTACTCAACAACAACAGTTTTTGTTAAGCCACAATTCAAAATGAAATTGTTAGTCAAGTAAATCGGCAATAGGATTAATATCCTGTCCTACTTAGTTGAAGCTGATGCTGTGGTCCTTTGTTGTTTATGTTTAATAGTTGTATCATCAATCGCTTTGAGCATGTCTTTACAATAGTTTCAGTGCCATTTACTGTACATGTACTTTAGCTATATTCCTCCTTAAATACACTTCTCTGCTTTGTAGCTTTTTCACAGAAGTAAATATAATTCTATTGCGTAGCTTTCAGGCGCAACGTTGAAACACTTTCGAGTTCGAGTTATTGATCTATGCAACTCCTGTTGTTGGTCCTGCTGCTGCTGATGCTGCTGTTGAGGAGCTAAAAAAGTTTGTCCTGACATCGTTTTTGCTTTGCTGCTACCTTTTTGCCATTATAAACTGATTTATTGGTTCATTTCCAGCGCCTGAGTGGAGTGTCGGTAAGTGCAACTGCCGAGACCAAAGTGACCTCTCTCTGAACTGGGAGTCAAAGTTCTAGCAACTTCCTAGCCACCTTTTGGCCATTCATTGCGCAACTCAGTGCAGAATGTTGGCTACTCTAAATTAGATTTGTTATGCCTCCTGATGAAGATGATGCATGCGACAAGTGACTTCAATTTACCTGCTACCCTGCATGCTCTTGGGCAACCAAGTGAGAAGGTGCTGAGACACATGTCCTGTGCATATTCTCTGTAAGCTAAAATACAAATTGAAACATAAACAGAGATGGTATACAGAAACTTTAAGCCGATATCAAATCTTTCAATAATTAATATTGCACTCACACAGTTACAAACACTCACACACACACACACACAGAGACTCAAATGAAGCAAAATGCCGGCTCATAAATAAACGGAGCACAGAGCCCGGCAGCAGAGGCAGCTGGTAAACTTTTTCCATATCCAGGTACACATCCATAGATACACAGAGTACGTGTTCATTTCCGGCTATAGCATTTACCGTGCATATCCTGCTAACAGCCAACAATGGCAATTGCGAGCTAGGCACCCAGTAGCATCCTTGCCCGCGTTGTTTGTTCAATGCGAAATTGTTGCTGTTGTTCTGTTTTTGTTGCTGTTAGCTGCCTAAGCTGTGTATTTGTCTCCTTCTACGTTTGTCTGTGTGTGTGGGTGTGTGGATGTGTGTGTTTACCATCGTCGATACAACAAGCTTTCAGATTTAATTTTAATTAGGTGCTATTGAATTTATAAATTTTTCAACTGCTGTCGCTCCACGACGACGACGACGGTGGCGCCAACGTTGCTCGTAAAACTTTTACAGCATTGAAAGTAAATGGAGGTTGTAGCTGGTTTTAGAGGATTGAGGTTGAAGATACAACCAGGCCAGCTACCAGTAGCCATTTACCACTTGCCAGTTGCCTGTTGCCTGCTGCCTAACACTAATAACAATAATCGCAAATTGTATTTTCATGAATTTTCAACTCGTAATTACTAATATTTTCTATATAGTATTTAGCTGACGCCATTCGATGGCGCATAATTAAAATTTGTTGTCCGAAGGGAGTTGCTGTGGCCATCTGCGGCCATCTGTGTGCTCAATGGGTGTAGATGTGGATGTGAATGTGGATGAGGATGAGAAGAAGATTCTTAACTGGGATAGGGAATTGCGATTAGTATTGTGACTGAAATTGGTGTACTGCTATAATGAATAACAATGTACGTTAATTTTGTTTATTAATTGTTTATTTGTACTCATTGCATATTAAAATCTCAACTAATCAATACCAGAAGGCCCACCTCTAAATTAATTATTTTTATTATTATTTCCATTTATATTTACATTACAATTGTGTGTATATGTATTCGTATAGAAATTAATATTTTATTTTCATCAACTATTTTTATCATATTTTAAAATTCCCTTTTAACAATTCAATTCAAGCCTAACAAACTCGACAAACTTTCTTATGATTGAACTCTGTAATTTAAGTTTAAGAATTACAAAGAAGTAATTATATTTAATGTTAATAATAATAATATATATTTTACTTATAAAAACTTATATTTTTTAAATATACCATTAAATTATTAATTAATGCATTAATTAATGCTCTAGTTCTCTTTCAGTAAAATGAGTCAAAAGTGAGTTAAAAATTAAAATAAAAAAAGCCAACTATAGAATTTATATTAAATTTAATACGAGTATAAGAAACTGTAGACAATATAGTTCCACTAATTTAATAGAAAATATACCACAATAAAATTATGTACCTGTTGAACACATTATGCTCCTTTAACATTACGTATACGACACATGGGACTACCATACCTTTGACAATGTTAGTAAAGCATTGGAGAGTTCTTATTAGTTAAGTACTAGTTGTAGCGCGTACAAGCATTCTCTGGGTGTGCCGTTGTCATCCAGAGACAATCTAGAGAGAGACAAAGAGAGAAGTAGTAACACAATGAATTAATTCTTTTATGTACTTCTAAAAGGATCACATACCACTTTGGCTATAAAACAGAAGAGATATTATTACGCAAGCAATTGTATGGTAATTAGTTTCATTTATAGTTAAAGGAATGCTAATTATAAAAAATAAATAAATTATCCATTCAATATTTGATGTTATATAAACTGATAAACTATATGCTGTTCTCTGATAGTAAATTTTATTCAAGCATTGGGTTTTATGGGGAGGGTCCGAGTTATATACTCATAACATGCAGTAGCTTTATTCAACATTTTGAGTTGACTCTCTCCTAAAAATCGAATATATATATAAAGTAAATAATCAATCATCATTTTAGTTGATGTCGTATGCCATATATAAAATTTATATCAAAGATACTAAAATGGATATATTACACATAAACTTGGCAGCCGTTGACAGTTTTTAAGGGGTCGCACTCGCTCATTCTAACTCGTTTTCTCTCTCTCTCTCTCTCCCTGTTACTGTGTTTGTATGCATCTCTCTCTCTCTCTTTCCGTTTTGAATGCATGTTGGTCTATTGTTTATGCGAATTTTTCACAACAATTACTATAAACATATTAAATATGGTATAAAATATGAACTTCAAAACCTAAATAAATATTTATTATTCGCTGTTCACTATATACATATGCCACGCCCACATACTCCCAGCTTAAAACCTATTTGTTTAACTTGTCGAGAGTCATAATTGAATATCAATTCATTTTAAATGCCAAATATATATACATATATTTGTATGTATATATGTTAGAAGAGAAACCCCACACACTTTTATTGCATCGATTTCAACTGCAGGCTAAACCTCAAATTATGGATATGATTGTGGCAACAGGAAATGGTTTAATTTAAAGTGGTGTGGAAGGGGGAATTGGTAGAGGGGTACCGGAGATTGTACAATATTTATAACATAAATTATTAGCATACAAAATGCAATTGATGCCCTCTAGTGATTAATTAAAATGTTTCACAGCACATATAAATTTATATTGTTTATGACGATACTCTCATGGAGTGGATAGAGTGGAAAGGGAGAGGGAGAGAAAGAGAGATACAGTATATGAATAACCAATAATTTGGTGAGGTCAAGCGCCATTTTTGTGGTTGAGGCATACAAACCCAACCATATTCAACCAGAGCCAGTCATATCCCTCTAGATCCAACCAAACCCAATCAGACTCAACTAGACCATAGAAACCAGTTCAGGTCAGACAATGACCCAACCTAATTCCGAGTGCCATCAGAGTGACATAACAAAACTTGGCAAAACAAAATGAGATGAAAAGTTTTGTAGGAGACAAATGACCCTTAAAGTTAAAACTAACAGTGACTAAATGGAGACAAGAGTAAAAAATTTGTGTCACCTCATCCTGTTCATGCTGAGCAAGTAGCAAAAATGCGGAAACAGTAAAGAAAAAGAAGCAAAACGAAACAGAAACAACAACATGAAATCCTTTAATTGCTGGTGCCAGTACCCAAGCAAGCGAAGCTTCCATTTGTCTTTGACTCAACTGCTGACATTACTAGGACTCTCGGCTACTGTTTAAGGAGTAACAGTAGGGTGGCAGTAGTATAAGATGCAGAGGGTTGGTTTCTGTGCCAGATTTTTGGGTCCAGAGGCTGGCGGCGTGAAATTGCAAAACCGTTTTACCTGAATGCATGTGGCTATATAGCAATTGTGACCCACCCACAGCACCACTGAGACTGCTAAACAACTAAACAATACATAAACTTCTTCACTTTAGCACCACATAGACAAAGTTTTAATACACAATGTAGGGACTGATGCCACTCGTATAGGAATCTCATGAGTATTGCTGCAGAGAGCTAAGCAAATCAAGGTATATATATGTTATCTAAAGGATATATAATGGATTGGTATTACAGTCTTAGAAGAAGAATACAATATATAAATAATAATTAAAAATACCTTAAATGTAAAGCAGTTTGTATATAGCTAAATTATCAGACAGACAAAAGTCGAATTTAACTATAGATACCCTACGGAACAATTGTACAGAGAACAGAAAATAGAAATAGCATAGAAAGAGAATGCAAACAAAGGCAAAGCATAACAAAAAGAAGCTTAAACAATGGCTTGATGCAGCCGTCAAAGTGAGCGATTCTTGAAACTTGTTGGTTACCATCAAGTGGACACTGGACGAGGGTTGATTCCCAAATGCTTACAACAGCAAAAAGCGCATTGATATACCAGAGGCAGTTGAATAGAAGGGATAGAAAGGATTTGATAGCAGAAGGACTCATATACAATGAGCTTAGCCAGTAACAAAGGGAATGCATTGAATAGTTCCATTGCGTTGCTAATATCAATAGGAAGCATAATTTTGATTTGATGTTAGGCAAACTATGGTCAACTGTAAAAGAGTTTCATCAATTTTCAATTTGCCTATGCAAAGATGGTATTTTACACTTTACACTTTATACTTTAGACTTTGCTCTTTACACCTTATACAGATGCCAATCAAAGGTTTCTATTGAAATGCTTCAAGATGCCAGCCAGTTTAGCAAAGCAAAGAAAATCAAATGAAAGGCGCAACTCGTTTTTTTTCCATTTCTTTTTTTTTTTTAATATCAACATGAAAAGCTAAGCAAACATGACACAATAAAAGGACTTTATCTTCGACTATGTTCATACTTAAGGTGGCATCTTAAGAAATTCTAATTTTGATGTCAAACAGCGATTAAAAGAAACGAGATTACCTCTTGCATATTGCATGAGTGCATTTCCTTGTGTTTGCATAGTAACGTTCACATGCATATGTCCTGCTGTGCTCTAACAATTTTACTCTATATGTGTATGTGTGTGTGTGTGTTATGTCTCTCGGCTCATTTGCACTTTGACGCGTCGTTGCTGGCGAAAACTGCTGTGTCAGGCAGGTGCAACTGATGGCAATGATGACGTTAACGAGTCCAATAACTGCCTTGCTCCATTTTGCATCCCATCGATGCAAATAAGAAGTGAATGACAGACCCGAAAACCGAAACAGAAAATGATAGACCAACTGACTAACTGACGTCAATATAGACAGACAGAAAGAGAAAGAGAGAGAGAGAGAGTTAGTAGTTAGAGAGAGAATAGTTAGTCAGACAGTTTGTCAGTTTGACAGATTGACACAAGCACTCAGGTCATAGGTGGAGCTTAGTCATAGCGGCTTTTGGCAAACCGCAATATAGAAAAGCCGCACACGCAAAAATCTGTTAAAATTTTAGCAGAAGGACACAAGCATCAAGCAGGAAACAACCACGGCAATAGGCGCTTAAAAAAGCTAATGGAACGAATGCCAATGACTGCCAAAGCATCTACCATACAAATACCACCACATATCCATATATACACACACTTAAATTCAAACACACACATATACACAAAAACAAATAAAACCAGTAGCATTTGCCCCAAGCCAAGCCGCCCACTCATGCACTCTCCACGTACAATTTCCGGTTGAACACATTTTGTGGTCGGGCGCAAATGCATTTATATTTGAGCAGCCATAACAACAACGACAACAACAGCAACTGCAACAACAACAGCAACATGAACACTAACAACAACAATCATATGAAAGAGAAACAGACGCTTTTGCACAAGGCTTAAGCCATTTCATTTTTGGTTCGTTGCCGCTTGTAGCATTTGCCATACCATTTTGCACTGTTCCACAATTTACTATATATATATATATATATATATATATATACGATGTATATATATGACCACATAGGCAGAGTATAGAGGCACTGGGGCCAGCCACGAGGCGCTCATATTTCTTAGACCTCATATAAACACTCACAAAAACCTAATAGAAAGTAAGCAACTCAAAATAAGAGTGAAACAAGCATTGCCCAAGCGAAAGATATCAGAAAAGAATGTCGAAACTTTATTGCACCATAAAACTAAATTCCTAAATAATAGATGGAAATATGAAAAATACTTCATGTTCTTTACTAAAATACAATAATATACACATAAACATACATACATATATATATATATATAAATATATATAGATATGCACATAACTACAATTTGTTAAGACTTCTTTTAAACTTATAGACAGAAACATAATATACCCAAAAGTTGCTGCATTCCTATTCACTTGTTAGCTAGCTTAATTATTCGAGTACCAATTAGGGTATTGCTTGCTACCAGGAAAATTTAATTTCAATTTTATCACTCCTTGATTTCTTCAATTAAACAAATATCTAAACATATTTACTTTCATTATCACTCTTAAAGTGTGTAAAACACACAATGAAATCTGAACATAAAACTATATCCATTATATCAGCTAGTACTCATACTGTAATATGTGTATATTATGCTACATTTTTAGTGCACTTACAGACAAATTTAAGCCAATTTATATAAACTATTAGACTAGAATAAACTCAACTTCTACACCTGGCCAACATTCAACAGCAACTAAACTACAAAAAAACGAAACCCAAAAGCCATTCAGAAATCAAAAATGTTTTCTATGTTGTCAGAATGTATATATATATATATATACATATATATTTTGTTTTTTTTTTGTGCTCTTCTAACTAATAAAAACTTTGTATTTAATACTACAACAAATACATACACATTCACATAATTGCACAGATATTCATCCTAAAAATCAACAAGCTGTTTGTATTTTTAGTTGTGTTTTAAATATATATTTTATATAAAACTTTAAAATTAAACATAATTTTTTATGTATATTAAAATTAAAGTATATTATTTTAACGAAAATAAGCTTATAAACTTATAAGAATGTACAAAAATAAACAAATTTTGATGTTAATTTCATTAACTAATTAATACTTTTAATTATCCATCAAAATCTAGCAAAATGGCTTTATAGATATTAAAATCGACTTAACCCCTCAATGATGTTTTCTTCATTTTGTAATAAAAATTTGAATAAGTTTGCATATTGTTTAAACATTAACATGAATATCAATACATAAATTTATTCCAAATAGGTTAAGGATAAGAATATTAAGCGCATGTCCATTTCCATAATTTCAGAAATAATTACTATGCAGTTTAACATAAACATCAAGTATATAATATAGTAACCTAATTTTTGATATACATTAGCCTTTAATTTGTTTTCACCTGTTATCGTAATACGCTTTACAGAATGATGCAAAGTCCATTGAAATTAACCTCAAATGAGTTATAGCATACTTTTAAGGGCACTAATAAAAAGATTTTTAGCCCCTTTGCCTTTAAAAAGGCTAAATGGATGTGAAATCGAAAAGTATATAACAGGTTGAAATAATCATCTGAGACCCTATAAAGGATATATATATAACTAAATATAACTTTAAATAAAAGGTTATATATTCCATATCAACATCAGACAGCACCTAGAACCTGTTATTTACCTCAGATTTCAAGACAGTTTTAAGTGACTTTAGGCTCTGAGTACAATTAAATAGCATAAAATATGATTTTGTAAATTTATTTTAAATATTTTAATAACTATTCATAGCTATACCTTATTTTGTTTTGGCAAATGAACAGCAACCACACTATCATAGGCAACCTCGCGAAGAGAATACTCTGGTACTGCATCTCCTGCCCAATCCGATTGTATTGAGCTGACGTAGTTTAAGAATTGAGTATAGGTTATAGTGTGTTTGTAGGGATAAACCAAATTTAATTCATGATAGGGGCATTTCTCATGATATATCCAGTTACGTGGATAAATTGACGATTGATTTATTTCTTTTTGTGAGTCAATATATTCAGAACCCGCATGGTTTTGTGATAGCAGACTTATATATATCATGGAATTATATAACATGGCTGACATTTCTGGATCCTTAATAAAATGTAACATGACACGATCATGATTGTTAGCAGCTCGAACATCCGTATACATGGCTGCATTTCTCATATTATATAAAATTTTTAACGGCATATATGGAAATCGCACACATTTCATAACTGCCGACATGTGGCATACTCTATTGGGATTATAACTAAGCCAACGTGCAGCTGCAAAGAAAACTTCCACCTCCGAATTGACACCAATTGTGTCGCGCTTTAGCAGGACAAGAAGTTGTTCAAGTTTCATGGTTTCAAATCCTTTACTTCCGACAAGAGCTAAAAAGTAGCCACGCACACGTGTTAACAATATATCCCGTATATCATCCAAGTCTGGAAAATCCTCAGTATCTAAAAAGAGTTGAAAAGCAATCTTCTCACGTACACTTTCTTTGGAGAGTATTTCCCAGCAATCTTCTTCTAATAGATCTATTTTCAAGAACTTAGCTACCTGCATTACTTTGATAACAGATGATAACTGAATGGGTTTCTGTAGTCTCATCCAGTTATAGGCGATCTCAAAGCCCGCGGTTGGTACACTTTTTTCGTCAAAATTAAAATTTTCCAATCTCCAATCCTTATCAGCGAACCATGGCGAATAGCATTTCAATAGATTGGGTATACAGTCAAAGCACACATTACCAATCTGTATTTTTATATACGCACCTTTATTTCCGTCTATCCTATCTTGCAATATCTCTTGCAATGTTGGTTTCTTGGGAAAGTTTTTAAGTACAACCGGTTTTGGATTGGTTTTCAAATAGGAGAATAGTGAACGCTCTGGTACAGTAGCATTTATAATGCCATTTATATAATCATCATCTGAAAATGTCTTCCAAAATTGGCAGGCTTTTCCCTCTTCGCTGTTATCAATCTCAAATTCCTTTGTATTGGATTCACTTGTCTCATTTACAGTTGGAGTTTTGGTATCAGTAGTTTCTAACTCATTGGATGTAGTCCATGTTGTAGAAACATTTCGAAAAATGCCTCTATTTTTCTATTGTGTAGTAAATTATAATATATTATATTATTACGCTAATATAGACTAAAATATTACCGAAGCGGTCACCTTCTTTACACTTAAACGCGATTTCGGCATTGCATAAATACTCTTATAAATATATTGAACAAACGACTTTATACGACTTAATAATAAAAATTTTATCTTTAAATTCACCTCTTACAAAATAGTTAAAATGAAAACAAATCCTTTTTAAATATAATAGCAGTAAAACAACAGACTGCTTGTGCCAAATGTACTCTGTTACTAGATACTCTAAACATAAACACTTTAAAATGTTAAATTTCAATCTCTTATTTCTTTAACGAACAATTCAAATGCTATAACACTTAAATAATACATTTAAGCTTGTCCTTTCCGGAATATTTAGCTCTCTTTTTGATATACATTTCCTTTGCTCTCTAAATTTAAGTTCAATGCGATTGAATTCGTTAAGCACGCCATCTTGTCGCTCAACTGCAAGAGCGCAGCTTCTATTTTACTCTCTTTACGATATGCATTGAGTGCAGTGGTACGTTTGTTATCGATAATTTTGCAGTGCTTGTTGTGCACAAAGTAGTTGTTCGTGCCGTATATTCTGCGTGATTTAAATACCAAATTAAATTAAACAAAATGATGTATGAAAATGTATGATACATCAAAGATATTGTAATTGCAAAGAAAAGATCTTTTTGGCACAATTAAATCTTCAACCATATATTAAGCTAGGAAATACATTCACTATAACAATTTTAAATTCTACAAAGCATAGGAAATAAAAAATATCGCCAATCAGGAACTATATAAATATTTATTTACGTACAATGTAATCTTAATAAAAGTCAGTAAATAAGAGCGTTCAAGTTGCGACTTTATATGTAATTTATTTAACGCAATCATATACAAATCGAAATCACAAACAAAGCTTCAATGGCCACAATGTTAGCATGAATTTCGATTTAAGCTTCCACAGAGAATGCGAAGGAGTCATTGGTAACAACTTCGATGGCTGGACAAAAGTCACTAAGTCAGTTGGTCTGCAGGACGGAGGCAGTTCCTGCAGTGGCAATCGAATTGTGGCGCGTATTTGTGGGCTATAGACACGCACTGGATGTGAAACAGTGTGTTGTTCGTTTTGCTTCTAAGTTGGGTGAAGGGTGCGTGATAGTGGGAAATTTGGTAATGGTAAGGGGACGGAGTAGTAGTACAAATGGAAGTTCGAATGGAGAGTAGTAATGGGTGTGGTATCTAAGTTGCACATAGTCGTACATAAATAGCATGCGACAAGCGGCTGGCTTTCAATGGGCACTAGGCTAATTTACTTCCCATATGAACCTAACATAACCGAACAACTATACAGCTATACACACTCATACACGCACAAATGCATACACATACATACAAATATAACGGGCAGGAGTGATTTTCTGTGTCATTTGGTTGTAATCGTGTCTGTTGTTTGTTACTTATTACTATATGAGTGTGCCAAATGGCATACCCTAAGTGAATATGTATGTGTTTGTGGTTGTATGGCTGTATGGCTGTATGGCTGTATGGCTGTATGTGCATGCTATTGTTGTAAACGTGTGTGTGCATGCGTGTGCGTATGCAGTTTGACTTGTCTTAATGGTCATGTTAAACAAATGTTTATCAAGCCATGCAGCTGCTGTTGCAACAACGACTACCAGTACGAGTTGTGCAACAACAACGCCCAGGTCCCAGTCAGGCCCATTAGTCATTTTGGTCAGTGGTTGTTGTAATATGGCATTAGCCACTCTACCATATACTATATAACATATAACCATATATATAGAACCCAGCAACAACAACATCCTATGCTCCTACAAGCTATAACCTATATAATGAGTAATGCTAAATGAAATATGCATGAGTTTTCTACAAAATTGCTAAGGTTAAGGTTAAGCGGTTAGTCAAATGTAAGCCATAAGGGCAACATCAGTACAAAATTTAACTCAAACAGCAGTTGCAGTCAAAATTTTAGACAAATTTCGTACATAAAGATAACAAGCAACATATTGGTTGTACCAACGTATGCCACGTCTTGCCACTTGCTCAACCTCAAAACAACAAAATGCAAACATTAATTTAAGTACGTTTAAGGTTATAGCAGCTAACACGATTCCATTGAAAATTGGTCATATATTCAAATATATTGTATATATTGATACATTTGCACATACTTTCAGAGTTCTAATTGGAAATGTTCTTGTTGGCATTATTGATAACTTATCAGCTTAATGCTTTCTGGCCACCTTCCTAACTTAGGCTAATGGGTTGTATATAGCTGATTTAGTTTAATGCTAATCTGATTGTAATCCTTACTCTAACATCTATATACATATATCCATAGATAATGATAATCCCACGTGCTAACAATTTATCAGGAAACAGTCTAAACTACTCTACATATTTATTTTAATTGGTTGTAATTCATAGTTTTTAAAACAATAACAATAAGTTAGTTACTCAATTTGTATTCAAATACAACTTTTATGCAAATAAATATATCTATTGTATTGTATTATAGATTGTACCTTGAAGGCATTGGAAAAACATTCATATGCATATGAAGCAAGCAACACCTGAGGTGCAGTTACAACATTTTCATTTACATTTTACAACTCAAAATCAAATTTCAACACAAAACGAACAAATAATTGCTATTTAATTGTATAACCCTAGAATATACAGGTTTCAAAGTACAATAGATTAGAAAGTTCTTAAATTGAGATTGTTCAACTTTCAGATACTCAGTATAGTATACAGCAATAACTGTATTTTTTCTGAATGATAATTAAATTTAAAATTGAATAAAGACAAATCAACAGGAATCTAACAGACAATTAAGAGACTGACTGGATTGACAGACGAAGAAGTTTAATTAAATCTGATGGCAATAATATAAGAGAGATAACTGTAGCTTACAATAATTGCATGTAGATTGTGGTGATTTTTAAATAAATGTTAAATTTACCACATGGAGTAAAGTGGTGAGTATTTTATGATAAATCCTGTGCAGAGAGCGTAACCAAGCGATCATTGCGGATATGAAGATTATTTAAACAATAAAAAAATGTAAAGTGACATTTTTATGTTAAAGGATTACATATAAGTTCCTTATATAATCATTTAATAGTCACGTGAGTATGTGTGTGTGTGTGTGTGTGCGTGTGTATATTGTAGGAAATCATGCTTGAGCAAATATGCAGACAAACGGAAGCTAAATGCTATAAAATGGTAGCGCACACAGCATGGAAATGCGACTACCGTATCTGAGCTGTGCGTCCCGTTTTCAGTTGAAAGGCAAAATTAACAATATGCAAAATTCATGTTCAAATATCGGAAAAATATATTTCTTTCCTGCAGCAGCAGCTACAGCAGCAACGGCAGCAGCAGCAGCAACAGCACCAATGCTTTCCCATCCATTCGATTTTGCAGCCCTTTTTATTTGGCTGCTTGCTCGCGTTCTTTTCGTTTTGGGTTGGTAACAAAAAAAACTTTCATATACGGAAGGATTGGGCTTCTCCCGGTCGGAAAGAGTGTGAGTATAAGCATGAGGATGAGGTTGAGGATGATGTTGAGGATGAGGTTGAGGATGATGTAGGGAATGAGGATATGTAGCGTTGGCGTTGGCGGCGCTTTCATATGCTCCCTGCCAAGCAATAAAAATGTATTTTGTTCTTGTTGTTGCTGCTATTGTTCTTGTTGTTGTTGTTGTTGCTGTTGTTACTGTCTTTGTTCCTGCTGTTACTAGTGAATGAATAAAAGCGTCGACCCGTCGACGACTCCACGATGATGCGAAATCGAATCTCGAATGCCTTTGCCCTGAAAAGTGAGCGGCTCTGTGTGTTAGAGTATATAAATATATATATACACATATATATATATATATTTGTGTCTCTGTGTGTGCGGGTGTATGTGTGTGTGTATGCAATGGTGTGTTGGTGTGCATATAAAAATACAGTTATCTGTTCTATTTGCGCATTTATAAATATTTGTTTGCTTCAGTTCTGGCCATGCACATTACACAGGCAAAATGTGCTATACTATGTCTGTGTGTGTGGCTGTGAGTGTATGTATATGTGTGTGTGTTAGTGTGAGTATGTTGTGATTACTAGTGTGAGTTATTGAATGTAGCCCTTTTTCAAGCCGTTTGCCGACCTTTGCCCGCCATGCTGAATGGTTGCTGTTCCTGGCGCTTGACGCTTGATGCCAAATACCCGATGTCGGACGCCCAATGTCCAATGTCCAATGCCTGACACCCAAAACTCATTCATTCTTCGTTGCTCTTTTTGTTTAGTTTTGATACGTGGAGTCAATGGAAGAGCCAGAAAAACTTATTTTATTCGAGTTGTTAGGCATAAGTAGTACGTATGTGTCAAATTTCAAACAATCGAGTTGGTTTCTGGAGTGCATAAAGCATCTTATGGATGCTTTTAAGTCCATGAGTACTATTGAGGGATGTTAAAAGGGTTCAATACATAAGGAAAAGAAATGGCAATCATTTTTGGAGTATACACACAGTTCATATTCATATGATAAATGATAGCACTATAGTGCTATTGGTTGATCACAGATTCATTTAACTATTGCAATCAAGTAGTTAATGCAGAATGTAAAGCTGAATGAATGTTCATATGAATATAAGAAAGTTTAAATTGAATCTTATAGAAGATAAACACTTCTTTATTGGATAGATAGCTTGATAGTTTAAGGAATATGTAGAAGTGGAAAAAGTTTATCAAGGTCATTCACTCATGCGTTACATGCCAACCGATGAATGAGCAGGAAAAATACAGTGAATAAGAAAAAAAAATGCTTTTGGAAATTTCATTTTCAAATTGCACCCTAGTGACACATTTTGCAAACCAATCCAGGACATCTCTCTGTTCTTCTCAGTTCATGCGTCACCTACTGTCTCCCAGGACAATCGAAAAACTTTTAGGCGACTTTTGCACAGACGACATTTCCATTGCTAGGAGTTTTCATTGTTTTTCTTACGACTCATTTCACGTTTTAATTCCTAGGCGCCTCGGTGACTTTCTGCATCATTTGACACGACAAATTTGCCCTGGCAAACCAGCTGGGCGTTTTCACTATATGCCACCACCATATTCCATGGCAAATGAAAGCATTGTTAGATGGCTTCGCTAGCTTGTTGGCTGGTTGGCAGGGTGGCCGGCTCCATGCCCATAATCAATGGGTGTGTCAAGGAGTTGCGTGGTGCATCAACCGGATTTTAAATATTTGTCTTGAAGCACTAAAACCAAATTGCTTGCCCCACTAAGTGTTCAATTACCGAGAACTACGAGAGATACCCCCAATCGTCAACCTTACTATAACCTCTCGTTTTCCACGAAAACAATAAAGATGATGACAAGGGGGCATATAGGCTGACATAAAGTCGAAGATGAATGTGGAGGTGGAGCTGAAGGCGTAGAAACTGACATTGCCGTTGATGGCCCACATTGATAACAGCTGCGATTGATGGAAATGTTGGTGGTTCTACTGCTGTTGTTGGTGGTGATGGTACTGTTACTGCTGTGGGTGCTGCTGCCGCTACTGCTGCTGGTAGTGTCCAGCAATTGGTTTAAATTTTATTTATGAGCTGCCATCAAATCAGCATAAGTAGGTTAAACGCAAATGTCAATCGTAAATTCGCTGACTTTGGCCATAAAGCATCAAATAAATTAAATTGTCGCGTTTCACAGCTGAGCTGAAATGCTAACCAAAGTACGTGCCCTATTGGATGAGTATGTATCCAATGTATTCATCGCATACGCATTCGCGTCCACATTCAGCTGCTTCAACCTATGGACCATCACAGTCACTAACCACTTCAGTCTCTTCCAGCAGCTACCCTCTTAAATAAAAGTGTTCCGCAATATTTCATAAACTTTAGCTGTGGGCGAAAACACCAATGGGCGTTGCTCTCTCATAGAATTAGCTAATGCTGACATAGATACTCGTACAATGAATGGCATAATCCCAAGACGGCGTTTGCTTAGCCTAAGTACCAGTTCCTATGGCATATAGCCATGCCATGCCATGCCCATGCTTTGCCCTCGTAGCCATCGTATCCTGGACCAACAATTTGCCGCTGTTGGTTTAGGCAGCCTACTTACAGGGTGGTGAAACACTTCTTGATTTGTTTCCAAAAATGCCCTAAGCTAAGTGTATACGAGGAATCACAAGAATCTCTTTTTTAGTGTTTACTTCATTTCTTAATACCAATTTCATTTTTTCAATGAAACCTATTAGCAGCTCATCAATTGATCATTTTCCGATATCCTTAGCATTTGCTGAAAACATAAAAGCAAAAATCAAATCAAATTCTATATAGCTATTAGAGTATGCAATTAAGCAACTTGATTCAATTTTGAATATTAAATTATTTATTATCCTTAATATACACTATAAATCTGTAACTTGCAACTTTTTAAAACACTAATTAAGCAATTCTTATAAGTGAAAACATTGTGTTGAAAGTCCTTTTAAGCAAGATTTAACTTAGTTTAAGAATCGACATTTTATAAGTATTTAAATAAAGTGGCAGAAGGATAAACGAAGTAGAAAGATTCAGCAAACAAATCAATCGCTCAGCTTTACTCACTAATGATGAGGGGAAAAACCCTTATGGTGTTGCTAGACTTACACTTGCCCTTACTCCTTAGCTTACCACTCATGTCAGACTTGTCCTTAGCCTGGTTAAACCTGTTAACGTTAAGTTTCCCTCATTGTGGTGCTTGTTGGTCCATAAATTGACTGGTCGGAGCAGCTCAGCCGTGCGCACTACTTGACCACACATTGGCGCATTGTCACGCGCGCTCTTCGGATCTTCAATTTCCCAACTGCCACATCCCTTATGAACCTGCTAGGACTCCACTAGCACTACCCACCAGCATATTCATCAATAGAGCAAATGCCACAGTCTACAGTGTTCAGTGTTCATCCAATTCGAGTCGGAGCTTCTATGTATAGTTGGGTTAACAAAAAATCTGTTAAAATAAATCACAACAATTTGTACATTTTCGCCTCGTTGGCCAGAACGAAAACGAAACGGTGAAGACGATGGAGACGGTGGTTAAGACGGTGACGATGATGGCAATGGTGACACATGGCACATGGTTGCCAACCAGCACATTTTGCTTTCCTTCGGCCTGTTAAAAAGGACAATGTCTGCTTGGCTTGATATTTTTTTTCTTATATTTCTTTTTTTTTTTTGGGCTATTAAGTTGTCATTTGGCTGCGGGTCTACGTTTTTGTACATGTGTGTGTACGTGTAGCTGTGTGTGTGTGTGTGTGTGTCTATGTATGTGTGTGCGTGAACGTGACCTCAGTTATCAGTCGAGTAGTATGAGGCAGGGCGTTGCTTCCTGCTCAACTTATGACAACTTTGATTGCAGTCAATTTATTAGCAGCTCGGCAAACGTTACCAAGGTAGCTCTGACCAGGTGGCACGTGGCATATGGACCCAGGCTTGAGTATTACAAATGCCTGACATAATTGTATAAAGCCATGTTTTTAATTAGCCGTCACCTATGCTTGGAAACATACAGAATGGAAAAAAAGGGAAATTACGAAAACAAAAGGATATGACAAACGGCGATGTTATATAAAAAAAAGCTGCGAATGTTTGCCAGGATATGGTTAAAGCCCTATTACCATGGTAATCCTTTTGACAAATGAATTTAAACATGTTCTTACACACAACCAGACAGAACGCGTACACACACATATACACATACACACAGAAGCGGACAGCTCACCTTCCTATACATAGACAGCGACAGCTCAATGTCACTTGCCACAGTTGCAGACAGAGCGCGAAAAAGTATGCTATAAAAAGTGAACTTTGCTTGTACCGTGTGCGTACAGCTGTGTGTCTGTGTGTGTGTGTGTGCACGCCACCAAGCTAACTTCATATGAATGTTTTTGAACATATGTCTCTATTATATATACGTATACATGTGTAAGTGTAAAAAGTAATATAACTCGGTTTTAGATTTCTGTCCAGCAATAGCTTAATTCTAGGGATTTCTACTAAATTTTTTGTTGTTGTCAATCATCAAACTGTTTGATGTAAAGAGATATCAAAGAGAGTTCCACATAGTTTCTGTACAAAAGTTCAATTGAACTGCTCAATATTATACAATTTGATATACATACGTATATATTTGTTGGTAAGAGTATCTTTCTAAATAAATTAAATAACTTTTAAGTCGAAAGCTTAAGTTCTTAATCTGTGAATGCACCTGGCTCTATCCACCAAAACGCTCTCTGCTTAGCAAATGAAAATAAATGAATAAAAAATAAATAACTTGGATAAGGCAGAGGTCGTAATCCGCTTCAAGCTTGGAACGGCTTAAGCAAATTAGTTCCTAAATAGAATTACAGAATTGTTCGTATATTGCTTGCTTTAAGTTGGATTTGATATTCGAATTAAATGTGATAGCTTAAATTTCTCTAAATAAACAAAATTATAAATAGAATTCAGTATAAGAATTTAGACAAGATTTTGTTATTGTCGCTGTTGTTGTGCTTGAAGCTATATCAAATAACTTAACTGTCATAATTTCTGGTTTTCATTTGACAGCCGTGTTGAAGACACTGCAGGATAGTGAAGGATGTAAATTGAAATACAGATTTAGCAGCTCTGCAGGTAGTCGCAACACATACGCTATATGACGTCTTATACAGAACGACAGTTAGCAGTTATTGAAAGCATTCGTAACAGGTCCCAAGGCAACGCAATGCGACCCACTGCAAAATTTAAGAGTCTATGGAAAACAGTCTGGAAGTGCTTTGAAATCATCGAGTCAACAATTTTTACTTAGTTTTCCCTTAGAAGGAGGGTGAACACTTGGTGCCACGCACTTCTGACGTTCCCATAGGGGCTATAGAATCCGCCAATGCACACAGTGGGAAGCCAATTTCGTGAGCTTTGCTCCTCCACTAACAGAAGCCACTGAAGCCACTCTCTGGTTGCTGGCTGATGTTCGTCTTCAAATTTCTACTGGTTTCTACCGTCTGGGCTGTGGCCTTCTTCCCAATGCCTGAATCCTGGCAATAAAATATTCATTTACTTGACATTTGTTGTTTTTGTGACTACCCAAGATGCATCATTGAAAGCGGTCCATGGCTTAAGGCTGTCCTCTGCTATACCCCTTCATTTGACACGGCTGACACGCTTTCTGGTGCCGCACGCCGTGAACTTTGCACCCTTCATAAAAAATGTAATTTTCAAAAACATTTGGAAATTTCAAATTGAATTTGCCGCACGCTTGAATTTCTCCATTTCTACCAACCATATGCAAAGCGTCTTCAAGATTACACGCCCAACACAGCCGGTGCAGGGCATAAAAAAACTGAGCTGAACCAAACTGAGCTGAGCCGAGCTAAGCTTTAGCTAACTTTGGGTACCGAGTACCGGGTAACAGGTTCCGGATTTTGCTTTGGCTCTTGGCTCTTGGCTCTTTCTGTGGAATGATTTGGAATGGTTTGCTTCCATGTTTCAAACATGTAAAAAAGTGTAAGTGACATGAAAGGCACACAAAGCGCAAAAACCTTTAATAACTTTACGCTTTTTGTTCTCAAGTGCACTTGTCAAGTGTATGTATATGTAAGTGTGTATGTGTATGTGTGTGTGTATGAGGAAATGTATGTTTGAGTATAGCACCAGCACCACACGACAATACTCGTAAAGCAAAGGCAGCACAGTTTCCACTTTGAAGTTGTTTCCTGAACATTCCATTCCTTTGAATTTGTGTTTTCCATGGATTTACCTACCTTTCATTTAGACTTACCCAAAGCCAAAACTACTTATACAATAAGATGTGGTTTGCAGTCGGGACCTTTAAAATGTGTTGACCAAAAGCATAACAGTTCCACCTCCCCTTGCAACATAAACACCACGAGCCCCTCAATGTGTAATTTATGACCTATTTATTGTCAATAAATGCTGCCTGCAAGCGACCATTTTGTGTGCCGCGACTAAATAAAGACAAATGAACCATCACTTTAGTGGGTGGATCGAGGCATATACAAACTGAATCACACATACACACATACATATATATATAGTACATATAGTAGATATATAAAGATATATATATATATTTATATATAGATACAATGGTAGCTGAGGTACTCATTAAATCGTACACACGCGAAATGGGCAATCTTTTGTGCTTATAAAGCAAATTTATGAGGCAATTTATATCGACTTTTCTTTTGCAGTTTTAAATAAATGTACTCATATCTGCCAGTATATTAACTGTTCTACACAGTCTTTTGCTTCTTCTTGTTTTTAAACATTATATAAACCAGTATCCATAATGTTTAAAAACAATTTCGAACAAAAGTGAAAGCAAACAATAAAAGCAAAATACGATTAATTGTTGTTACTTTTGAGGTTAAGTATAACCCAAGAGAACTGTAGAGAACAGTTTAGACGATTTTCTTTTCCTATTTTTTTTTTTATAGATTGTATTATAGATTATTAGACTCTTTAGAAGGATTCAGAGCAAAGCTTTGCAGGTTTCAATTTTGTAGTCCTTAAGCAACTTCCTGTTGTTGTTGTGTTGCTGTGTTAGAGAAACGATTTGGTAAAGTTCAACAATATTGTGTTGGACCCTCGCTGTATGCTTTACGTGATCTACACAAAAGCAACACCAACATAACAAACAGCAACAAAACATCAACAACAACAGAAACAACAACAACATTGAGGTTTAGAGGAAGCTTAAATATCCCTTTAAACGATATGAAGGTGGAATGGCATCAAATATAATAACGACCACAACAATGCGTGACGTGAATGCAAAAACTGTTGGCCAAAAGCGCTCTTTTTACTCGTACATTGTGCATTAGCCAAAAGTGTGTGTAGGTTATGTTTTACATACATATGCGCCAAATCACTTTCTAAATGCAATGCCAATAAAAAACCAGGACAAAAGTGTTGAAATACATATATATACATATATATATATAAATAGATAGATTGTTGTACAACAATATACATATGCATATGTATATATATATAAAAAAAAATATATATATATATATATAAATGTATCATATCGCTTGATATAATTTGTTGGCGCTGACAGAAGCCTCATTCAGCCTCAGGAAAGAATCAGATGAGAAATGGACACGTTACGTGACAATGACAAGCTAAAGCCTAAATAGACAAGGAAATCTTTAAATTAAGCTGGTATTATAGTAATTTGAACTTTGAACTTTAAAACTTACCAGACACACACATATCAGTAAACTAATTTACTATGATTTGATTATTAAGTTTCCATATATATAGATATATAATTTAAAACATAAAATTTTTCAATTTTCCTAAGATTTTGAAGAGTTTGTCATAGAAAATGTTACGTTTAATGCTGATTATATGATTGCATACTATTACAGGGTATTTCAAAGTCTGTAATTTATTTGTAATCGAGCGATTTAAGCATTGTACTTAAAAAATAAAAAAGAAAAAAAGAAATAAAAGTTATTCCATTAACAAAATTAGATTAAATTTATTCAACACAAACAGGTTACCAGGCACCCTCTGGTGGGCAAATATCGCAGCTCATCAAAGCTTTCACAGGAAAGCTTGTGTGAGCGCGCGCACACACACACACACACATGCCTACGTATGCATGTATGGATGTGTAACTGGAATATGGCACATTAAAGCTTTCTCTCTAAACTTAACAATTACATTTTTGGTTTTGACTTGAACTTAGCCTAGAACAGTTTAAGAGTTTAACATAACTGTACTTAGGATGGGAACAGAAGAGCAGTATGTATAGTGTAGAAAGGATGTTAGATAATGATTATACATAGAAGAAGAAAAGAAGTAACGGTTTGTAGTTTTGGACTATACTTCTTCAGTAGTTTCCGTTGGTTTTGCTGGTTCAATCTCCTGCAGTTCCTCAACAGCATTAACAGGCGATTTCTTTATCTATAGAAATTACATACAATGCGGTTCTTAGTAAGGGGATATATCTTATCTCTCTTTCTAACTCTTTTTAACAGTTCCAGTTCAAGGCATAATAATACTTATCAGAAAACATGCAATTAACGACCCATAAGCACATGCGGATTAAAGCTGATCTAATTAGATCATCTAATAGGCATTATATATGTACATACAGCAGGGAGTATTTACTACTTACAAGTTTAATTATATAAATAATTATATAATACAATTATTAGTAATTAATTACTTAATCAATGTTAGTTTCTTTTATATATATAATTTCTTGGGTGAACTTTACCATAACGTAACGCGTATGGATCACTTAAATATAGACCAGAGCGAGGCGAAAGAGAATTTTGTAACACCCACTTTATATCACATACCAAATGGGAACCCTTTTTTGACTTTGGTTTTTTTTCTGACTTGTTTGATTTTTTGATTTTTTTTTTTTTTTTGTTGATTTTGTTATGTTAGTACCCGTATATGTAATTAGTTTCAATGGCTTTTTAAAGATTTGTTATTATTCTGCAATTTATGTTGTAAAAGTAGCTCAGCGGAATCGCTTTGAGATTTTCTTACTTTGAAACAACTGATCTTGAAATGTTTACACATTTCTGTAACCTGTGAACAAGGATAAAAAGATATATTATTACTGTTTAAGATGATATATAACTGATTATTTATATAATAAAGGACTTACCACCCCGTAGCCATAGTGCCAATGCGCCAATGTGACAAATATGGTTAATCCATGCACAATCCAACATTCACTCTGTGCTGAGAGATCCATACCAAAGACCTTTTCGTACCAGGGAAAACAGCAAACGCCCACTGTGGCAACTAAAGGCCACATAAGTATATTGAATCCATCGCAACGTGTATCCGACATTTGAGCAACAATTAGACGGCACTTAAAGGATATAAACAGAATTTAAATACAAGTTTTCAATAATCTATTTCATTAAATCTTACGGCAATGTTAGAGAAAATAGTTCCATAGAGCATCCAAAGTACACGCGGTTCCAAGTTTATAACATTATTGCGAGAATAGAAGGACCAGAACGTGGTTATCACGAATAGCCAGACAAAGGCGAAAAATGGACGAAGCATTTCCATTGTGGGACGCATTTTACCCGTTTTGTTCTGATAAGAGCTGCAAAAGAAGTATTATCAATATCATATAATACTTATCAATCACTCCTATACGTACAGATATACATTCCTTATGATGATGGGATGACTTGACAATAAACCAGAACCAATCAGACCAAACTCAAACATATTCGCTATAGTAAAACCATAAAAGCTAGCACGATAGATGCCAGGGCCTACAATTGTGGCCACAAACAACATTATGCTGACACCCTAATAAAAGTAGTTAAGAAATTAGATTCACATGCAATTGAATCATTCTAGTTGCCAATACACACCCACATGGTGAAATCATAGCCCCAGGGCAGAAACATAACACCTGTGTTATACTTTTCAAAATGAGTAAAGTAGAAATTCAGGAACACGTTCCAAATAACAAAGAACATGCGTATGGGTGGCAGATCATTGGTGCCAAACAGAGAGAATATATAGATGGGTATAAGTGCTGCCGAATAGGAATCCAATCCATGATCAAACAGTTCACCCAAGGGGCCACTAGTACCTGTGCGGCGTGCCTGTTTACCATCCATACCATCTATAAAAAAGGGTTTAATTGATTGTATAAGATAAGGTAATGATAGTAACCATTACTTATATATACTTACCCAAATTATAATAGATGATTATATTTATGGCAGCCACAGTCCATACCCAACGTGGTACTGTATTCCCCACCTCTTTGTCATTTGCCGCCGTAAAACCCCAATCGTAATATGCTATCAGTATGAAATTCACAACAGTCATGAGAAATCCAACAAATGTGAGTACATTTGGAGCCAGCCATTTGGGTAAATACTGGATTCATATATTAAACATTAAACATTAACGTATATATAATCAATTTTTCATTCAACATTTATACTCTATAATCTAATTACCTTTACACAAACATTCCAAAAAGGATGCATTATATAGACACTCAGAAAACTGGTGTCCACACTGCTGTACTGTGATATAAGAGAGAGAGAGAGAGACAAAAGTAATATAAAATTTTAAAATTAATTAAATTATATTTGAAGACATGTATTACAATAGATTTTAAGTTTAGCAACTAGTTTAGATATGATAGAATGTGCAATTGCTTGGACTACCTCATTTATGTTCCATTTTCAATATCGCCAACTAAAGCTCTTCTTTCTTATTTAAGCCTGACAGCACGCATCTTTTATTAAATATATATATAAACATATATATATATGTAATATTAATATATAGAGGCTAATCTGTATTGAGTGCAAATTCCACTATATATATGAGTATTCTGTCAACTATCTCTCAGTTTCAACACACGCTATATAAAAATATATATAGAGTTCAATGCCTTTTCACAGTTTTTAAGAATAACATTATTGGTTTGATATTCATCCGGTTTATTAAATATTTAACCTAGGCCTAGTCATGCCTAGGCTAACTGCTAATTTGATAAGAATTGACAACAACACACATCAGCATCACATTGCCCAATTCTTAGCAGATTAGCTGACAATTTTGATTGGACAAAAAAAACATGTGCACATGAAGCTATAATAACCGGAACCTGTCGTAAATCTAATATATTTTTACAGTGCTTATTATATGATATACGATAACTAATTA
The DNA here is from genome assembly GCA_037044455.1 of Zygothrica quintamaculata. NCBI lineage: Eukaryota > Metazoa > Arthropoda > Insecta > Diptera > Drosophilidae > Zygothrica > Zygothrica quintamaculata. The sequence goes on from JBAMBS010001869.1 coordinate 355,413, forward strand.
TAATTGATGTGCTGCTTAAAAAATGTATGGGCCATTGATTTTAATGTAATTGGGTTTAAGTCTCCTGTTCAAACTAGTCCACAAGCAACCATCACACCCCCTTTCTAATATTCTAACATTACACTAGAAATTCGATTTAAACCTCACCTTGTAACGGTCGAAGCCCTCCAACTGAGTCTCTGTTAAATATCTCATTTTGTTTTTGTTATTGTTGCTGTTGTTGTTATTATATTTGTTGTGCCTTTTGGTACTGCAGTGATAAGAGCGCTGTATATTGCTTTTGCTCTTAGTGAAGTTTAAGGCACACAGTTAAGTATCAAGATAATAATGACCTTTGCTATTGGCACATTACTGTATAATTAGATTAATAATTATTATTGTGCAATACCGGCACGCACTTATTTATTCCTTGCTGTATTTAAAGCTACAAAACAGATTGCAAATGCTATTTAATTAAATAATAGCTTGAAATAATACACGGATGCAAAACGAAAGTGTAATCGTACCCGTACCCGTAACCGTACCCGTACCCGTACCCGTACTCGTACTCGTACCAGAAAAGTTTAGTACAGAACACGCAAACAGCCGTTACTTTCTGTATACAATATACATACATACATATATATATATATATATATATATAAATATATATATATATATATATATAAGTAATAATAAATATATATTTGTTGGTATATCTGCTACTATTTATACTCTACCACAGTCTGCTGCTAGACTTCAATACTACTTAAAAATAACAGTAAACCACTTGAGACGAACACAACGATAATAAATGACGAAGAGACAAGCATGCGACTGGCCCGGCACTATTATCAGAACGAACTGTCGGCCGGTGCGAACAGAGCGCAGCCCAAATAAATCCAAGCGCTTAATTTACAACGTTGGCGTCGACGTCAACTGAGCTGCTTGCGTCGTGGCTCGCTCTGGTTCCACAAAACTCATTGCACACATTGTTATCGCTACTCAGTCTTTCTCTCTATAATCTGTACGTAAGCGCACTCACACATATATAGTAGCGTGTGTATGTGAATTCGCATTGAATGAATTGAAATTTGTAAAATTTAAACAAGTACAAGTACATTCGCCCACGTCGACGACGATGTCAACGGCGCCGACGTCAACAGAGACATCTGCCAGGCAACGTAAGGTTATATGTTATCACGGTATAGCGCATGGTTTAGTAAGGGTATTAACTAGCTGATAGCCTCAATTTCTTATACAAAGTTGTCTAACATTTAAGGTGATAGTTGATATTATGAATCCGTCTATAGTCGGACTTGCATTGACCAGTTAACGTGCACTTAGGAACTCAATCATGTGACTGTGGGAACTCTATACACTTGACTAAATATAGATCGTTTAAGTCTATAACTGAAATGAAATATTTGAAGATCTATATTAATACATACATAAATATATATATATTATATATATATACATATATTGTATTTTAATATGGTTCAAGTTTAACTGATAACCCTCAAAAGACTTACAAGTTGACATGTGTCTGGCTCAAAAATATTCAATTAAAGTTTTTCTTTTATTATTACAAAATTGTGTTAATACCTTGAGTTACATGATAACCTAATTATTTATTAGTACTTCACTTAGGAAATAAAAGGGAGGAAAAAAATTTTAATTGATGAATGGTATATATATATATACACACACATATATATGCACAACTTTTCCATATAAACTGAAAGAACTCACTTAACAAGTTAATTTAGTCGCTTAATCACAATTTGATTTCTTTAAATGAATTCTATTTTGAGCTTTAAGCAAAATTATAATCATAAGTACATACATAACATACATCACTCTAGTCATACATATATACGTTTATACATAGATAACAATGCAGTCTTATCTAAATTTTGTGTGATTATCGAAAATAAGCAGGTTGAAACACATTTTCTAATAGCGCAAAGCAAATAACTAAAACTTGAAATGCATTCGATCCTCGAATGAAAATCATATTCAGTTTTATCCAATTTGCAAGGATAAGCCTAAAGTTAATTAGTTAAGCCAACGGGATGTTTCTGTAGCAGTGAGACCTTCGGAGCGTAGACGCTGTAACATGGGACGATATATATCGGGTGTGAAGGGCAGCAGTACGCCACGTTCCTGAATTTCACCTGTAAAGTTCACAGCAAGTTTTAGATAAGATAATGAAAGATAGTAAAAAAGATTGCATGTTTGTAGAAACGCACCGTCAAGAATCATTTTTGCTGCAATGGCAGCTGGTTTACCCACAGTCATGGCCATGGCTGAGTGACCATGTGGCTGGCCATAAACGACAAAGTTAATGCCTCGTTCTTCACGACGGCCGTCGTGCCAACGAATGCCTACCTCATGCCGTAATACAACCAGATCCCGCTCACCACGCTCTGAAAGTTAAATTTGATTAATTGAATAGTAAATATTGGTAACATTCATTTGGGACTTACCAAATGCCAAACGTTTAGATAAGTAATGACTAAGTGTGTCCAGTGGAGAGTTCATTTTGACAACAGGAGTTTCATCCAGCAGACCTAAGCTCTCTATGCCATCCACATCGCCTAGACGTTCAACTAGCTTCTGTTTAAGGTTTTCATAGAAAATACTCGTATCGGACATGCCTAATAGATGGGTAATTAACTGCCTCCATGTTACTTCCGGCCCGCTGGGATGCAGCAGTGCATGTGGTTCTGGATCAATTAAGCCCAAAAGCTGCATGGGCTTAATGGACTCTGAGAAGCCCTTGTAACGTATAGTGCCACGCAACAAAGTGTGCACGTCTCTGCTGAGTCCATAAAGCGCACCATACTTGGTGGAATCACGATTGGGAAAGCCCTCAAGAGCAAATCCAGGTAAAAAGTCAAGACTACGTGGGTTAGTCAATAGCTCTCCACCACCAGAGATCTCAACAATCTGACCCTGACTCAGATATTTGGCTGCTGATAAGGTATTAAGCAGAACGCCGCGTGGCGACCAAGAGAATTTGTATCGCAGCGCATTGTCCGAGTGTTCTGGGGCGGGCAAGCCACCACAGTAGCTGACAAATGATTCAACAACACCACCCTTCTCCTGTACTTCGTGTATGCACTCCAGAGCAAGCAGATGATCAATGCCCGGATCTAGTCCAACTTCATTCATGATTGTTACACCATTGGTGCGTGCTTCCTCATGAAGTGCCGAAATCTCATCGTTCAGATAGCTAGCAGTGACCATATGAGTCCGTTCAGCAACGCAATAGCGAGCAATCATACCATGCAGACTGTAGGGTAACAAGGATACAACTACATCTGCCTTGCCGCACAGTTCCTGTAGATGTCCACTACCTTCGTTAACATCCAAATACATGCTATCGACGCCAGCATACTGTTGCGCCAGACGATCAGCCTCCTCCTTAAACTGCGAACAGACCGTAATGCTTACATCCTTCTCACGATGTAGCCACTCTACCAGCGGTGCTGACACCATGCCGGCTCCCAGCACTAGCACCTTTTTGTGCGACTCGGAGCGACCCTCCATCTTATGACGAGAGCGGTTGTTCTGCGATTCGCGCAACTCTTGAATATACTGAAAGCCTTCTGTCAACTCACCATTGCTAGCGATAATCGCCTAACAAAGAGAGGAATAAAGAGAGTAATAAAAACAATAAATTCACATGTGGGGTCTTACTGATAATATTAGGTTGTTTGGTAATGACACACCGGGTTTTGCATTTAAATTTCGCGATTATATATTATCAGTAATAGATTATCAGTAAATATAAATATATATATGTTTACATATTTATTTATATATATATATATTTATAGTCATATGTTATAAGTGTTGCAGTTACTTTTAAAGCTCAACCAATTAACGATAAAAGTATTGGGGTAAATGCTTAAAATCTTAAAAGGTTTATATATAATATAATATATAGTTGTATATTAAGTGAATAGTCTTATCAAATCTACTACATTTCTATTTCTATCTTTAGCCTCTAGCAACACACTTTTCATATGCAATTGAATGTCAATTCTTAAGGAAAAGTTCTCCCATTCTACTCTTATATCATAACTGAGAAGCCCCGTAATTATACTGGAAGTAACTTATATGACATGATATAACATCTCAATTCAAATTGACCTAAGGTACTATATATATTTTATACTTAAACTGTCATTTCTTGCACTTACCGATTGTATGGGATAAGGAAACTTTTCCTCGTGGAGAGGTTTTTTTGCATCGCTATTAATGATATCGTGTACATGGGGTGACAAAAGTTCTCCGAACAGGTCTGTGGATTCACGTGGCAATTGTGTGGGCATATTGTCAATGGAGCAGACTAACACGCCAGGACCCTTAAAACTCTTGGTATCCTTGTTGCGATCTGCATCGTATAGGCAGAATGGTGTGTCAATTGTTGTGCACTCATTCATAAACTCTATGGAGCCACCAGGATCGGCAGATATATCACAAATAGCAAGCATGCGATGAGGTAGCGCTGGACTACCTTTGCTTGTGGGCAGCCACGGTGTATTGGCTGGACGCAAAAGGTTCTTGGCATCCGGAATGCTTATCAACTTCGGGCTACCAACAGCCCAATATATGCCATTTATAATAACTGAAGCATAGGGCGCAATCTTTTCATTAAATGTGGATATATAACGTTCGGGAAACTCATCATACTCCTTTGCATCAAAGCCACCACCATCACGGCGCTCTAAATGATCTGAACGGCTAACTTCGCAGCCATACAGCTTATTTTGATCTGGTTTACAATTTTTATAGTTACCAAAGGATTTCAATATTAATAATATTTTATAACTACTTACTGCCATGCTCAGCGACTTTACGCAACATCTCCGGAGGCACATACTCTATTGGTAACTCGGAAAAGACTTCCTGTGCACCTTGAGAGACGTTGCCCGAACCGGTAAAAACAAATGTTAAGGGTCCAATTGATTTGGGCATCATCCCTAGAGATATCTCATAGCCACAGTCACGAATCGCCTGGCGAGCCATTGATGAGTTGCGATAATTGTGTGCTGGTCCAATATGCATGAAGGGTGTATGATGACCCAAGGCCAGCAGACGCAATCCGATGCCATGCAAAATATTAACCATGCCGGCAACACCAGCATACTTACCAAAAGCAACCAGTCGTGATCCGCGCTCATCTATGATGCGTTCATAGTCGATCAAACGGATATTCTATAAATCAGCTGATGAGCTTTAACTACTTATGCATTGCAATCCAAAGACTTACCTTTTCGAGTATGGCATCCAACAGTGGCATATTGGACTCTTGTGCTTTGATCGTGTGTGAAAAGAAACAGTAAGTTTTGCCAGGAATAAGCGCATCAATTGGCACCTGCTTAACACCGAAGATCACCGAGGCACCGCTAATATCCTCCTGTATCTGTGCGCCAGCTTGCATATAAGCCTGTATAAAAATCAAATGAAAAGGTTTAAAGAAAATCCATAATCTATATAGTGTATAACAATCGATTAGTGCATATCCTTTACATTATCTTACAACTTAAAATTTCAATCATTAGCCATATATTATTTACTATTGCCTTATTGTTATTTATTTTTTAGCCAGAACCGCAATATATATAATCTATCAAATTATTATAGCAACAAGCAAGAATATGCAAGCATAATAACAACTGTTTCCATCACGATAATCATTATTATAATAATATAATAATAATAATAATGAAATGTACTTTTTGTTTTTTTGATTTAAGCATTTTCAAGGCCAAAACTTGTCGAAACTGGGAGGCTTATCTACCAAATGTTTTACGCCGGCAAACACAAGGGACTCATATTGAGTACTATTTATATACATATCAAATTAGTGGGAATCTGTTGCCGACGGGTAACTGGCCAACGATCTTGATATGAAAACGATGCGTTGGTCAAAAAGAATTGTTAATGGAAGGTGGGCTCACCTGCATGGGATATGCGCGTCGATTGGATGGCTGAACGATGACTTTAACGCCTTGTTTGACCAGTTTCTGGACATGAGATGGTCCAAATGGTGCACGTCGTTCCCAAACTGATTGATCCTCGCGACGTATGGCAATGACACGACCTTGCTGTGATAATGCAATTGATAAATGTTAGATTATATGTAAGATAGAAATGGAATGCTTTGGACTTACATGACGTTGTCTAGCGAGGGCAGGCGCTATGGTTGCGCGCGTTTGTAGTAATCGTAACATGGTTAAGCTTCTTCAATACTATTCCTGATTAGAGTGTTAAGCAGTGATTAGATGTAAGTGTGTTGTTATTGCTGAAAATACAAATGATCCAAATGCTTGTGCCGATGTACCATCCGTCTGCTTTGAGCACTCACAGCTTTCTAACCACAAGTGAGACGATGTCGCGCCCCTATCAGCAGCAGGGAATTGCTGACCGAACGGACAGACTATCGGACATAAATGCGATAAGCCAAAACACACACACATAAAAACACAAACAAATTCACAAAGCGAAAACGCAGCTAAAAGCCGTAAAGATCGTCTCCGTACAGATTATAAAAATAGAATGAAAAATAATGTAAGCTTTTTATGATCGTTATTTAGGCGTGGTATACACTCTGCGAAAGCATTTTAACAATAAACTTTCCATTCATATTTGCTTTCATTAATAAAATTGACGGCTTGTTGTCGTCCTTGTGATTTCTGATACGTTATTTGGTTGGTATTAAAGCATAGTTTTTTGTTAGGTTTTATTCATAATTTTCCATTTTTCGATTTAATAGTTTAGTTTACTACTAGCAGTGTAGTATACACATCAAAAACAGATACTCTTATCACTAATAATCACTAAAGCTACAGGGGGTGTAGGCTGAAGCGAGGAGACATAGTCGCAAGGTTATGGCCAACTTGTAGGCTCCACGCACAGACAAGATATAAATATATATATATATATATATATATATATATTTATATAAATAATAATAATTCAATTTATATTTATAGTTCAATATATAGCTAAAAAAAACAGATATTGCAATTATCAGGTATGCGTAAACTATAACATTTAATAATGGGGGATATATGGGGGAAGTTGTTTAGGGAAAATTCTATAGGCAACAAAAGATGGACGCAGATCGGTTAAGTTTTACAACGCTGGCGCCTCGGGCAATAGTGATGTAAAAAAGGTTATAACAAAGGTGCGCACAATGGAAATCACAGAGTTATTGGCATTGGCTGGCTGTACGACCATAGCCTCGGCAGCACTAGCAGCAACATTGGCTTGATCTGCCGCAGCAGTTGCTGGAGCAGCTGCAGCCGCAGCTGCAGGGGCATCATTAGCTGCTCCATCCTGTACTGCAACTGCTGGAGGCTGAGCAACAGCTTGAACATTATTTTCACCCTCAACAGCGGCGTCCATCATACGTTGAATTTGCTGTACGGCAGCAAAGGCAGCTACATCATTGCCTGCATTATTATTCCGATTGATATTATTATTGTTGCGCTCACGACGACGTCGCAATACCCCAGTGTGATAACTGTTAAATGATTCAATTATTATATCATTGTTTAAATTTTCCAATAGAATAAGTAAGAGTACTCACAGGTAAATAACACTAGCAATAAAAACCACCAGCAGGAAGCGTAAAGGTGACGAATTAAAATACAAAAGTGATACAAAAATAGTTAAACGTGTGAAACTAAAGAAACTATCTAGCCAATCTGGCATCTCTGGATCCTCCTGTATGTTAGGAAAGTTGGGTGCATCCACTTGTCGTGCAACCGGTTGCTGTACAACAGGTGCATTATTTGGCTGTGCCGCTCCAGCAGCACCAGCTGCTCCCAAGACTCTTGGCTGAGCACCAACAAACGGAACGTTCAAATTATTGGGTATCACAGGAAAGCCTTGCAGAAAAGGATGCATCATTGGCGGTGTAGGATCATTCTCACCTCCACTGGTGCTATATATAAAAACGAAAGCAGAAAAATTATTAAATAAGTTTAATGGGATAAACAATGTATTAAGAGTATAAAGTTGGAATAAAAATTAAGTTCATTATCCTAGTTATTAAAAGACACTCACCGTTGTACTATCTGCTGCATATATGCTGCATACCATTGTTGAACCCAAGCATTATAAAGCATTGCTTGTTGATGTTGCTGGGATTGAAACATCAGATTAGAATTGGCAGATGCGGTTGCCGCTTGAACTGTTGCCATTTGGTTGGCGAAATTTTGTAAAGCTGCGCGCTGTTGGGACCATGCATATGTAGCATTCAATTCCTGCGGTTGCAACAAATTTTGGTTCTGCTGCTGTTGAGCAGCAGCGGCTGCTGCAAAAAATTGATTTATGTCGTTGTTATGGGCATTGATCTCTGGTCCTGGTGTGGACGTAACTTCCTTGTCTGGTGTGGTTGTTTTACGTGGCGCCTTAGTTATATTTTTATTTGCACAGACCAAATGAAATATATGGTGTTGTTGATAAACATCCTTGTAACTACGTATGACCTCTGACAACTTCTGAGCATCCTTGAGTAGTTTTCCAGAATAGATAAGCTTTTGATCTCTAATATTCTATAAGCAAATAGACTATGATTAACTCATTAAGCCATAATCAAAATATTATTTGGCATTCTTTAATAATTATTTAAATAAGGTAAATCATAAATCGACTTTAGCTCATTACTTTGCACACAACATGGAAAATAATCTTTAATCGTTATAGCTATTTAAATATATATATTTTTTCTTGAAAGTATAAGTGCTGTACGTAAGCTGTGTGACTGATAAAGAATTTCTCAAATTCAATTATACTTTACACAGCAGAAAGAAAAAAACTAATTAAGTAAACAAGTCCAATTTTTCTTATAAGTAGTATGGAAATCTTTTGAATACATTAACAATGTACGTATTGATACTAGGTTTGCCTAATTAGGCTTAAACTGCAGTTTTCAATTATAATAAAAACTGCAAAATGAATTGAATGACGTGTACTTTGCAATTTCAAAGTCAATTAAGACGCAAATTGCAATTTAGGGGACAATTGTTGGCAATGAGTGAAGATAAACAATAACAAAGATTGAAAGCAAGTGCTGATAAGATAGCTACGAGGAATCTAGGGCTATGGGGTGACGTCAACATTCAAAATGTATGTATACATACATATATATGGATGTGTGAGCATATGTGTGTATAAGTGTACATACCGGCTTGCCGGGATACACCAACGATATCTGCTTCTTAAGCCTCTGCACTGTCCAGCTGAGATCGCTGTCAATATTCATATCGTCGTATTGTTGATTTGATGACTTTATTAAAAGTCTTACGCTACTACTGTTCGGTGCGACAGCGTCGGTAACGCCATTTGTTTTGTCACGGGCTGCTTCATAACCAGCTGCCGTAGCTGCTGAAGACGGCGATGGCGTTGTCGCTGTAGTATCATCCATTTTTGAACCTCACCCTCCCGGGCACTTTCTACGATGATGCTAATTGCTAGACACGAATTTGGTATCAAAATGGAGCGACAATGTCAGCGACAAGTGTTTGTTGTGGACTCGTGATTCGTAAACGCTAGACAGTGTGTGTAGTAAATGCGAGAGCAGCAGCAGAGGTAGCAACCGAGGTAGCAGTGACAGCGATAGCGACAGTGGCAGCGTATTTTCCTCTATATTTGTACTAGTGTAGATTTCCACGTTCACTCCTCCCCTCTCGCACTATTTTCTCTAACAACAAATTTTGCTTCTCTTAAATATTGTGTTGAAGTAAAAACTTGGCTGTTGCTTTGTTTAAACATGCAACTCGCGTTATATACAGAACTTTTGATTATGAAATGAAATCCCGAGCAAAGCCGAGCTGAGCAAAATAAATAATCAAAGTTCCTTCGTCTACAGCAACACTTGTTTTAATACGCTGTCAGGGTTGCTTTGGATATTGCTGGCGCTGCCACACTTTTGAACATGACGTGTAATTAATTAATTAATTTAAAACTCCATTCCAATAAAACTTTTGTTTATTTTATTTATTTATTTAATTTTAATAAAAGTATAAATAATTTTTTTTCATTCAAAGTAATTTTAACTATTTGACAAATATTGTGAATTTTACTTCAACCTAAGCTGACAGGTCGGTTATACGATAAAACTTGTTTAAAATACTGATAATAGGGCTGTAAAAACATCGATATATCGAATATAAATAGTAGTTTTGATGTTGCAGTACTGCTTCCAAATCATCTGGGCAAATAATAAATAAATAAATTTTTCACTTATAAGATAACCAAATATATTTTAAAATAATTAAGCGCGCAATATGTCAAGTGTTTCTCTACTTCATGAATATTGTGCACAAATTAAACTGCCAAGTCCACAGTATTTCTATAATAATGCTGATGATAATGGTTTTGTTTGCAAAGTAATAATAATGGATCAAGAAGCCTTTGGTCATGGTAAGCTTTTGGAATGGACTTTTTTACTATTTAGGAAATGTACCAATTAATTAAATAGCATATAGAGGTAGTAGTCTATTTTGTAAAAATTTTTTTTTTTTGTGTTTATAAACTTATGTAAAATCAAACTAAATGGAATTTTTATACTTAGGCCGGTCTAAAAGAGATGCCAAGCATCTGGCGGCGGCCAAATTATTAGAAAAAATCAAAAAAATGTCTGATTTCCCTAGCATCGAAAAAGGAACAGATAATAAAGATGATTTTGAAGATAGTGTGGAAGACGAATTGGCCAATATTAATATCGATATGCTGAAGGAACTGCGAGATTATTGCGTACGTAATGATATGCCTTTGCCTACTATTGAGATAGTGCAACAGAGCGGATTACCGAATGCACCGGAATTTGTGGCTTGCTGCTCTCTAGCCACCATCAAGCGTTACGGAAAGTCGGATAAGAAAAAGGATGCACGCCAGCGTGCAGCAATTAATATGTTGCGTGTTATAGCAACTAGCAGCGAGAAAATCTCTCCAGTAAAACAGCAACTGGTTAGCACTAATCCTTTAGGTGCATCTACCATAGAGAATGACATAGAAGAAATGGAATCTGAAAGACGCCTGAAGTTTAAAACCTATCGGGAGCTTACAGACGCAGGACACAGCGAAATTGAGTCTGTAAAGCTGTGCGACCGACATAACTATTTTAAAAGTTACTTTCCACAATTGAAAGCGAAGGCCTTACAGGCTTTGAATTCTGATGACGATGATAAATATATGATAATGGAAGTTCTAAGCGCACTTAAGATTGTTCCACGTATTACTGAGCTAGATTCCAAGTCGAGTGAACCCTTACTGCAGATAGAGCTTAATTGTGAATACGATTGCCTCTTTGTTGGTCAGGAAACTAACATCTATAAGAATATGATCAGTTACTTTAAAAGTATGCTAGTTTAAACAAAATATATCAAACAGTTTCTGTGTATAACATACATATATATATATATATATATATAAATATATATATTTAAACTAATACTTAAATCTATAAAAATCTAGGTATTTACAGGATATAAAGTTTGTAAACAATGATTATAATGCACATTTATAAAGCATATTATCTATACTTAAATACGTAACATATGTTTGCATACTTTGTACGTCACTTATACTAGTAATAATAATATTAGTTGTTTAATAAAAAAAAAATACTATTTAAAATGTGATACGAGAACTTTTTTAAGGTCATCATGTTAACTTTATACAATTTCTAAGTCAATATCAATTCGTTACAGGAATAAAACCGCATATTCCACCCGTATAATCTAAAAAATAAAGCAAAAACTCTGATCAGAACTCTATAGATCTAAGTATTACATAAACAATATTCAACTTTGTTGTGTTTAACAATAACAAATATACTTTGTTCATCTTGTATCTTAACCAGTACTAAAGAATCATATTCTCTTTGGTAAGAACAACGCTTTTTTTTATAAGTAGAGAGAAAATCGCACATGGTTAAATATAAAATCTGGTATAGCTGATATTGGCGTATATAATAAATAATGAATTATCCTTTTAACGTTTACAGAAAAGAGTGTAGAACGTCTAGAGGGTATAAAAAACATTTATCGATAATCGTTCACCTGAATTCACAGTTATCAAAGGCAATCTTTACGGTAGGTAGGAATTGCGGTTTCATTCTTAAATAAAAATATTGCATAACAAGCCCATAAATTTAATTTGGGACTCTTGTAAATTTTACTATTTAAATATGCTAAAATGTGATTTATATATACAAAATAAGAGGCAGCAATGGCAATTGCAACAGATTGGCTTCTATAGGATCATCAATTGGAGCTCCTCTTTAGTAGCTGATTTTCTTGCGCAATTTAAGATGTTGCGCTTGTTCCCCACGCTCCCCAGAAATACGTGTGGCTCCACATGGATGTTGGTGTTGATGCTGATTTTGCCACTGTATGGTTGGGGGTGCTGTTGGTGTCGGTATACCCGAATTGGAGGCTGACGTCGAAGCTGATGAGCCGGATTCAGCAAATATGCGACGGGATAGCCTAAAGCTTCCTCCTCCAATACAAGTTCCCGGCGTTCGAATATTATATTTATTATTGGAATTGCTGCCACTCGTGCTGTTGCAACTATTATTGATTATGTTGTTGTTGTTGTTGTTGTTGGTGTTGGTGTTGGGGCTGGCGTTTGTATTGTTACTGTTAGTGTTGTTATTATTATTACCGTTATTATTGTTACTCCTGCTGAAAGTGGAGTTGTTTGATGTTGCCGCTGCTGCTGCTGCTGCCGCAGCAGCTGCAGCAACTACACTTGTCTTTCGCAGCAACTTTGTGTTGTATTCGTCGCATTTATCCTTCTCAATACGAGTGGAGCTAAGTGAACGTTTATTCCGTTTACTTCCCAGACTTAAGGTATGCTCGACGATGACCTGTTGTTCGACGCTAGCACGTCCATTGCCACTGATGCCCATGTTAAGCCGGCTTGTGTCTAGGGGAGGTGTAGAAGAATGCGAATTACTTAGATTGTAGTTGTGGTTATTGTGGTTCAAATTGGGTATCTTTGACTTCGAAATGCTAGCCATGTGGGCAGCACTTGTTGTTGCTGTAGCTGTTGATACTGTTGTTGTGTTGTTGGTTGTTGAATTGCTGTTCATGGTGACAACAGCAGGTAGCGGATTGGAGTTAAGATCAAGCGTTGCAGATGAGGAACGTGTTGCAATATTATAACAACCAGCACCTGTGCCCAAACTATTACTACTGCTACAAGCATTATTCAGCGAAGAGGACACGGTGGGTATGGCGGATACATCCCGATAATAACGCGCCGTTGCCACCGTGCACGGCTGAGATGCCTGCTGCTCCCCTGACCCAACTACAGCCCCCGGTCTTTGATATCGTATACGTGAGCGGCCCCTCAACGTCATATGATGATGCGAGCTACGTATTGGAGGTATAGTAGCTGAGCTGCCAGCACCGCTGGACCCTACACCAATTGGTATTTTACTTTCATTAATCGTTGCATATGGTTTCAATTGTTTATCGATAACAGCAGCTATCGCTGCAGCAGGTTGCAAATCTTGCTGCTGCTGCTGCTGCTGTTTTTGTTGTTGCTGTTGTTGTTGTTGTTGCTCCACTTTGCGCAAATGTTTCAATTCCAATCTGCCAACGTTACAGGAGTAGCGACGCGAATATAAATGATGCAGACCCATAGCCAAGCACAAGAGACAAAGAGAGAAGATAGATAATTGGAATAGACTGTGTAGCTTTCAATAAGCTAAACATCTGGACACATTTATATTGACAAATATACAAACAAAGGGAAAATACAACAACAAAAAAACAACCCAAGGTATATATTTAAATAAACAACAAAACAAACAAAAAAAAAAGAATTTAGAAAACTCAAGAAAAAAATTTTGATTTTTATTATGTCTTTTTTTTTAATTTTGCATGCACAATCAAATTATAAGACTAAAAAATTCCGGAATGTAAGTTACATACTCAAAATACAATACAAAAATAAAAATATAAATAGTTATAGATATAGATTTAGATATAGAAATAACTGCTAAGGATTAGTTTTGGTCAAGGCGTATGAAAAAAGCTAAAGGATTTACCCAGTGCTTTTAGCTGTCGCCAAGCAACAGTTACCAATAGTTATCAATAACTGTTGCATTGTTAAATGTATTGGAAACAAAAACAAAACGGTTAGCAGAACAAAAAAAATAATATTAAATATATATATATATATTTATGTTACAATAATTAATACTTATAAAATATATACATGAACTGCCAAAAAAAAAGGAGGTGCAAAAGCGAAATAAAAGAGGGAACCAAAAGGAAGGAAATGCTAAATGCTATAAACGATGCTGTGGCACAATACGAACTCAAATGAAAAACATAATCAAGAACAATGTGTGTGTGTGTGTGGGTATGTATGTGTGTGCATCAGTATTATTATAGCTAGTTTAATAAGTAATATGACCGATCTTAATAATTGGAAAGAGGGAAGTGGTGTTGGGGGAAAGGCACTTACCTTTTACTGTATATAGCCAAACTGCGTGTGCGACTAGCCAAATTGGTTTGAACGTCATTGTTGTTGTTGTTGTTGTTGTTAGTGCTATTATTGTTACAATTATGCAAAGAGTTGCTAAGATTATTAAAATTGTTGTTGTTGTTGTTAGGGCTATGTGATGTTGACGCCGTAACTGTTGTTGTTGTTGTTGATGTTGTTGTTGCTGGTATCGTACCAATAGGTAGACAGTTTTCCGCCTTAACAGCCAATGAAGTTGAAGGCACATGCGGCACATTATTGTTATTCCTAAATGGCTGAGAACGTGCACGTGTATGCCGTAAATTGGTATCCGCATCGCTAGATTGGTAACAAATGAAATTTGCATAAAGAATGACATTAAGTAAATATATCTTTAGTTATATATATATATATATATAGTTAGTACTAACTTGTTGCTGTTGACAGAACGTGAAAGATGTCGCCGCAATGCCTTAATCTGATTGAGTTTATCGCCTTGTGTTTGTGCCTGCTTTCGCTCCATTGCTGTTTGATTCATCCGTACAGAGGATGCTATAGTATGCCGTGCTGCGTCAAACACATTGTTGCTAGGTTTACGCAGTTTCTTTTCAGTGCAGCTGCTAGTTGGCTCCTGGCCGGTAGATGTAGAGCTGGTATTAGTGGCGGCACCACGAGTTGTAGTAGTAGGATTTACAAGACGACGCAGAGAAGTGGAAATTATTGCTTGTTTGCTGGAGCTTGATGGAGATTTGCGTCGCCTTGTGGATATTGCGTAGGGAGCCGGCAATGGATTGTCAGCAGTTGCACTTGCGGTATCGGTATCATTGTCACTCCCATAGTAAGTTGCTTCGTCCGTAGACTGATAGTGTAAATCTTGCTCTTGCGTATGTGACTGTCGAGCGGAAAGGTCTTCATCGGTATTTTCACCTAATGCCGAATCCAAAGTATCCTTATCATGCAGATGCATAGTATCCACACGTTGTGAAATGCCCTTTACACGTGTTAGTAATAGATCTACATGCTCGAATGCCTGCGTTGCGTCCTGCTGTTGTTGCTGTGACAGTTCGCCTCCTATCAGCTTGTTCTTAAGCTCCAAACTGTACACACCATATTTATGCTGAAGTAGTGGTAGAGCATGACGTCGACGCATGCGGTCGCCCTCAGACCATAACCAAGTTTGTTTGCTATAGAATAATCAATATCAAAGGGAACAAGATGATAAAAATCAATGCTGGAAAGTAGTAGTAGGTAGTATGCGGAGCAACTTACTCTTCCATCCATTGCTGTTGATGACCAATCACAGACCCAGGTCGACACAGTCGTAGCCATGCAATGGCTTCCAGTGCCGTAAAGCCATAATGTTTCATCATATACGCACCTATCAGGCTACCAGTTCGTCCAAGACCAGCTTTGCAATGGACTGCAATGGCGCCCTTGGTAGTCTCACAGATGGTCAAAAACTTTTTAAGTATGGCATCACTGGGTGTACTGCCGTCAATAAAGAATAGGTCCTTGTGGTCAAAGCCAGCATTCTCAAAGGAGGAAGCATGATAAACTTTTGCATTCAATCGAATCACAGTCGTTACATTATTGTCCTTAAAATAGCTAAAGTAACGGTCCGGTGCATGACACGGATAACCATTTGGCAGCGTCTTCGATTTTTGATGTGGTCCACAAAATGCTATAAACTTTTGAGGTACTATCCAATTAAAATCACCATTCTCTACACGTTCAAAGTACTCATACTCCTCCGCATCAAAGTCAGTAAAATCAAAGAATCCTGCCTGCAGGCCCTTATATACGGCATTGAGACAATCGAGTAAAGAGATTTTGAAATTACTGGGACCATAACTGGCATCACAGAAACGGGTATACGCTGGTATATCCCCAGCGATAAGTGGTTTATAGGCCTCTTCTGGTGTTTTATTCAGGTAGATTATCTAGATAAAGAAATATTCATTAAATTATATATTAAGTAAACTTGTTCTTATTTGATTCTATATAAATACTGATTTCTATTGGTTTAACATAATATATATTATATTAGAAGTCTTATTGAAGTCTTGTATTACGAATTAGATTGCCATGAAATGAAGAATTGCTACAAAAACAATAAACTAGATACTAAGCCATATGTTTGTTTGTTAACTTAAAACAAGATTTTCATTTATAGCCATAAGAAGAGGCGTAACAGTTTATATGAAAAGTAGAAAGAAGGTTAATACTCACTGCATATGAACCAATCAAGTAGGCCGAATTAAGACGCTTGGCCGGATTCATGGAGGTGTAGTGCACGATTTTTTTATTCGCGTGACTTTTGGCACTCAACTTGGTGTTGAGCTTCGTACAGTAACGATACAGTATACATAAATTTAGGGGCCCAAAATCGTTGTAAAAGTTCTCATAAACAAATTCCTCATCGATGTTAAAATAATGTGTGCTGGTTGTATTCTTTGGCTTGATATTCTTTTTGAATACCACAAAGTACAAACGATCTGAAATACAACCAGAAACTTGTAAATAATGAAATAATTAAGAAAAATAATATCAGTAAGATGTATTTACCTTGTTGCACCTCTGTGGCACAGACCAACAGATCTGAATTATCCTCGTCCAGCATATTGTCGGTTTAAACGTAAACTGCAAAGACAAACGAACAACATATAATTAGATATTTAAATCTATTTTCTACTCTGATGTTTGCAATTATTTTTTATACACAACTACAGTTAAATCTCCATTCTCAGACACATAGGGCTGCCCACACATAGATTCTCTTTTTAATTCTCAACTACGCTTCCGCATGCCTCGATTTCTTTACATAGTATGCGTTTCTTCTCTTTCATCTCTCGCTTATTAACTCGCCCACCCAACTAACTACGCCTTGTTTGGTCAAAGTAAATGCTGATTTCCGCAAAAGGTTTATATTCAACTTATACTTATTATATATATATGCACAATACTATATATCTAATATATATATATATATCAAATCAATAATAAAGATGCTCGTAAACTACATGAACACAAAACATATTGCATTCGATTTATGTGAATTGTTCTGCTTAACTGACAAAAGGACAAAACAAGTAGCCCCAATGCCCCACTTTTTTATACAGTCATATAAATATATGTATGTAGGTGATGGCTTTATTGATATCCATATAAAAATATATGTATACATATATATATATATATATATATGTATGTATTTGTAATAAATATCAGACAGATAGTCAGCACGTCAGACAGACAGTCATTTGCCGACATCCGCATCCTAATAAACAAGCAGAAACCCATAAAACTACATACTATATACACACATAAATTGAGGTTTACAACGACCGCTAAATACTCTACACAAATCATATTGATATCACAAGGATATCTAATAAATCTATCAATAATGCAGATACTTAAGAATCCAGTATAAGGAACATTGTGCCCCACTAAATACTTATTGGCAAGTATTACATTTAAGTATAGAATTATTTTGAATAGGATTTCTTATTACTTAAAATAAACATGACTATTTGTGTATATATAGTTGTAAATTCAGTATCGATTTCATGAAACTTTTTGACACAGAACTCGGTAGCTAGTTAAGAGCTTCTTCTAGCCTTAAAAGAAACCTCATGGGTCTCGGTTCTCTGAACACCCCTAAAACTTGATGATGTCGGCCTGAATGTCATGAAATGTGTGCCATTCGCACACTTCCATACATACAATATATATGTACTTATGTGTACATACACGTGTGTATTGTATTTGTACATATATATATATATATATATATATATATATATATAATACTTAATACTTGTACATTTTCGATTTTATGCTAATTTTTAACCTTTTGCTTAGACGCCAAACCAAAGAACACCTAGCGTGCAATCTGGTAAAAGAGAATTTTAGGATAGGGACCTACATTTCCTTTTCCGGATTTAAAGTTTGAAAGTCAAGTTATGCCCGATTTGCATGTCAGAGGGCAAAGCTTAAAACCAAATCTAAAGTTAGATCAAAGCCATACTTAGAACCTAGAGATAAGTACTTTTTTAGAGTTAGCCATGGAATCAAATGTATGTTGTTTTTTTTTAACGCGTTAAATTGAAAAGGTTTACGATACGGGTAGGGGTTAATAATGGTTGCGTGCTAAGTATATAGTATATAGTATTCCAGTTTAGTCAAGATGTGTTCATATCCAAAGAATATAACAAACACTAAATAATTCAGACGCCCCAATGGGCTAGAGGCCACACAAACTAATTTAGGTAAGTCATTGAGGGGTTGGATGACTTAAGCTGAAGTAGAGGAGTGTTAAGAATTCATTATGGATAATGGCTATTAGGTTTATAAATAATAATGATAAAACTAACTTTTACACAAGTGAATTTTATAGTGTTATTTGAGACTAAGAAAGAGAGAGTAAAGAAAATTTGATGTACACACATATTGATACTATTTTCTAATACCCAAAAGAAATATAAGAAGGCGATAAGCAACATGTTATCTTCTTATACGAAACACATGCATATGCACACATATACAGAAGGCAACAGCTACGTGTGTGCATGTTTGTACACGACTCGAACAAATTTTCTGAAGTTTATTAATGAAAAACTTGTAACGGAAGCTCTTCCTATAGAATTTCTAAGCGCCAAAACAGTAACATATGTATATATATGTATGCACACACACGTATGCTTTTACTCTTAGTAATGAATGTATGGGAAGGCAAGAATGAACATTCCACGTAACAATAACAAAACATTTTACTACATTTTCATACACACACATACATATTCACATAAATATCAACAGTTTTAATTGTATTGGTTATCTGTGAGCAAGACGAGTAAACAATAAAGTGGAGGCAAAATAACAAATAACAGTGTCCAATTGCATTGAAAGCGGGCGCTCGTTCGGTTAGTCTCAGTCAGTTTGTACTGAGTTAAAATAGAAATGGGCGTAGAACGTTGTAAGACAATAATCATTTGAAACAAGTTTTTAAAAATATCTCTGGTTAATGACGTCACCAAGTCACAACAATAGTAAAGAACAATAAAAAATGATTCTCTGTTGTCAACGTTAGCCATTTAAACTTAGTTTTCAGTTTGTTTTTTTTTTCTTTTTTAAGTGAACACAGTCAGCGTCGCGGCCCATAGCAGAGATTTTGCCGCGCGCATAGCTCACACACACAAGCAGAAAGCAATTCACAACTACTACAGCAACAGCTCCAACAACTCCTTCACAACCCCCACTCACCGCCATTGACTAGTTTTGCGCATGCCGTATGCTGCTCTTTCTCTTTTGTTCAAAAGCTGATGGTAATGTTATGCTCTTGCCTTGCCGCGCTCTCCATCATTTACACTTGTTCGTATGTATTTTTATGTATGTGGGTATGTATGTGTTGGTGTTGTATTAATAAAAGCAACCAACGCATTTTTCTTCAAATCCAACGAAATGAAACTTAAAAGCAAAACTGTCGAAGAAGAAGACGTTGTTAGGTGCTATGTGTACTGCGTAATCAATTTTTGGGGCATACGGAAAATCGGAAAACAAGAAATGCTTGCTGGACTATTTTTGTACTATTAGCTTTTAGGTACTGAGGGGATGATGGTAGTATTAGTTGGAGCACTTGTAACAGTTGCTTAGTTGGCAAGCAAGGTATGAAGCTGCGACTCACCTAAATAATTTTGGCTGTTTGTCTATAGATGTACACAATAGGTTGGGGTGGCAGTTGCCTTACACACACCATGGAACTATTAATTTAGATGTGACAAAAAAATTAACTGCAAAACACATTTATTTTTTGTGTTTTTTTTTTGCGTTTTATGTGGATACAACAAATTTAGTCGACAAATATAAAAAATTGAAATTTTGTTTTATTTTCCAGTTAACAGCATTTTCAGTGTCGGATTTTATTTGATTTGATATTTTTCGTTTGTATGTGTTTTCAAAACTTTAACGATCTCACTAGAGAAAACATCCGTTCCGACTTCAAAAGTGATCAACTGCTCAGTTAGAGCTCCCAAAGTGAACTGACAACTCGTTGCGGTGTTGGCGCTTTTTCCGTTGCACTTTGTGCTCTCTTTCGTGCTATGTTTGCACTAGCATTACTGCTTTCTCCTTACGGACCCGCTAGTCTTTCTAGTGTAAAAAGCATTAACCAATACTAATATAACTGCTGTCTCTCTGAAACAACAGGGTTGCAAAAATACTAATATCGCATTGCCAGCTGTCATCATACAGCGTTGCCAATATTATGAAAACTGTACTGCCGGTAAAGTTTAAAACTTTAATATAAATTTTTTAATTTATATACACAGTTAATAAATAAAATTTAAGCTTTAACTTATAAATATATATTGATTTTTTAATATATTGGATTACTACCCAAAGTAATATTTTATAATTAACATATACACAACACTTTCTTAAATGCATCAGGTAAAAACTCTCTCACACATACAGATACATACAGGCACAGAAAACACTCGCATAGATACAGATATGTGCGACTTCACTTGTTGCTGAGAGTTTGATCAAAAGAGTATATTCTCTTCGGGGACGCACACTCCGCTCGTAATGCTCAGTAACAAATGTGGATCTTTAGTGAACGGACGGGTTTTCGGTAGTCCGGGATTTTCTTTCGCCGTCTTCTGATTTGTCTTGGGAAAATATCTTCTGTGTTGTGTTATGTGCTCGTACATGTGTGTGTTCCCTTCAAGTTTATAAAAAGAAGTCGAAAAGTGTTTGCAGCGGTAACAGCTACAATCACAACAACAAAACACAACAACATTAGTGCAGTATTGAGTGTTTGTTGCTTTTGTGTATAACAGAATATGTTTTTTGGGAACTGCGAGGAGTTGTTTTAATAGTACGGCGTGGTAAGAAAAAGTCTATCTTTACAAATATCTCAACTCTTTTCTTATTTATATTTTGTTTAAATAAAAATTAATCCTAACTTTTAAGTGAAGTTTTATACAGTATTTAGTGCGCAGCTGTTGAGCTCCCCCGTTGTGATTGTGTGCATTTATCTGTTTTGTATCGTTTGTTGTTACTCCTTTTTCTTCATCTTCTTCTTCTACTGCTTCTCTACATCCGTTGCTGCTGTTGCCGTTGCTTATATTACTTTTTTTTATCGTTTAATGTAATTAAATTTTTTTTTAACTAAATATGATTTCATTTTGATGCAAAATAAACTTTGTAAAGCATATAAATTCTTCTAGTCTTCATATAACTTGAAACATGACCCATTGAGAATGCCTTGCCTTGCATATCCATATACCTAAGCATGCATATACATATGTACTTTATGAATCCGAGGGCAGCTCAAAAAGTATCGTATATTACATAGTTAAGGTACATGAAAAAATGAAATAGCTCAAAATTAAACTTCCCTCGTACAAAAATTTATGTATTTATGCATGAATCTCTGCATATAAATACATATATATATATATATATAGATATTTGTAGGTATACATATATACTCCTATGTGAGTAGGAGTGCATCGTATCATGTCAGGAATAGTGCTATAAAAAGTACATATCTAAGCAAATTGTCACATAACGACGTAAGTAATTAAACTGATATTAATATATCCAAGCTTTGGCCGTGACAGATGTGCATTCAGAGTATATAAGTCTTAAGTATCTAAATGCATATATATATATATATATATATATATATATATATATATATGTTTTTCTAAGCACACTGCAGTTCCATTGTGGGAAGGACTTAGTTCAATTCTAAATATAGTTTGCCACAGACGCAATGCTGATCTCATTTTTTTAGGGGGTGAGTACTAGAGTTGCACACATGTTCTCCATACAGCAAAACAGTTCCAGTCACAGCTGAGGATGTGTGGTCAATAAGCAGTTTGCTTTGATGAAATTAAAAACATAAACATGGCAAAGCTAACAAAAAACAACAACTACAATAGTAATTTTTATGAACTTGTAGACATATTGTATATACTATATATAGGAATTTATTCATAATATATATGTAAGATATCCAGAAATGTGTACATACAAGATATAGTAGAACACATGCCAGCATGAAGTAGAGATCGAAACATGCTTACTATTAATGCTCTTTCTTTACTATAACTCTATATACACCTATCTTAGGTACTACTAGCTACATCATACAAGAAACTGGTTGACATATTTTGATATACTTATTGATTGTTTCCATAAATATAGTTTATTCCAAAATATAATGGAGCTTATTGTAAGTCATTTGCTGGAGAAAGGGTATTTTCGGATCTATCAAAAAATAAGTTAATTTTTTAACTTGTTTACCCATACAAATTCATAAACAAACACAAACACATCTCAGTGCTTCTCTGTTCTTGTATGGTTGGTAAATTAACGTTTTGTTTAGTTTCTTCATTTATTTATTTATTTGCCAGTCTTCCCTCTATACTCTTCCCGACTACCCTTTGCCCGTCTTTCCATTAACTCTGACAATGTGTGTGTCTACAATTGTGCTTTTTGTGCGCCCCAAACGAAACCAAAATTAAAAGCCGCATAAAAAAAGCACAAAAAAAATAATGAATAAAAAGGTCCACAACAATTAGGAAAAGAGGAAAAAGTTAAAATTAACATACCGCCTACTAAATACACTTCTTAAATATAACTCAACAATCTTCACAGTACTCAATAAGACATCAGACATTTTCTTCTTACAAAAGGTTTGACAGAAGCAACCAACTGCCAACGAGAGAGTATTAAGAAATACAACTATATACGTTCGTATATATACTCGTGCATTCAGATCTAGCACATAAATCGCATCTGTGAATGAACTCTTATCGGAAATATGCCGCGTTTAAATTTACTAAATTGTTAAGAGATCTTCCACGACTATGTATGTATAGTACATAGTATATAGTACTCATCTTATAGAACTATTTCTTATACCAAATTCAAATCCTATCGATTTATAGATGTTCAAGACTTGCGAGTAGTACAAATATGCTGCATGAAGCTGACTATCTCTCGTGCGTCAGTTTTGTGGCACAACTTTCAATGTAATTAGATGCGTGTCCCATAGAATTTGTCTGATTAGAATAAAACGAATAAGACCCAGATTTAATACAATAAAACATAACTCAAAAGAAACAAAAAAAAAAAAAATAACCCAAAGGAAATAACTTAGAGAAATGATATGAAAGGGGTTTCATTCCAAAACAAATAATCCAAGAAAAATAATTTGAAAGAATTTCTCTTTAAGGGAAAAAAGCATAAAAAAGGTTAAAAGAGAATTTGATATTACTGTCAGTTAATTTAAAGCTAACAGAAAATAAGGCAAATAATATAGTGCTGATCTATTATTCTGTATAAACAGTATATAGTAGTAATTGTCAAATGAAATATTGTAACATGACGTCATGTATTAGATCTGTTTTATGAGATCATACTATACTATATACTAATTTTAGATTTAGTTAGTAAAACTCTTTGCTTAATGGGTATGTTTTATGTGACATTTTAAGCTGTGTCTAAAAATAATCACATTTCCGAGCGTTTTAATACAAGTCTTAAGCCAACTGATAAACGACGTACCAGGCAACAACGGATTAAACTTTGTATTGTATTCTCCTTCGTGCTCGTACATATACTTGTTTATCGCCCCAAAGTGGAGCTTATTTATAATAGTGGACAAGTATATGGAGCCCTGTGCTCTATATGAAAATATAGTGAGAGACTCAATTGATTCAGTTACAGTTTCGGGCATTTGGGAAGCGCTCAGTACGTGCGTAAGTGTTGTCGAGTACGGACGTTTCCTTAAGAAGATTTAAGAACAAAAAGTAATTAGAATTATTATTGAAATTGCTCTTGGGTGATAAGACTATAACTGAACAATATATCAAACGATATAATTCACTAAGTGAATTTTATTTTTATATATATTTTTAGTACCCAGAGATAAGCCGCTACTGTTGAGGCGAAACATGAGAGTTCAATTTACTTATATAGAAAAGCATACGGAATAAAACTTGTAAGTATGAAAGGATCAATGGAGGATAGAAAGAAAGGGTGATACTATATAATTTACTATTTTTAGCTTGGTTGAGTTTTCCACGTGGTGTGCCAAAGACGAAAAATATATTTAACTTCTTTAAAAGGAAATCACAAGTAAACGCTGATTAAAAAACGGAGCCGGAAGTTCTTTAGTGGAATACGACCCCAACTATAACGAGAGGCATCGTGTGAGAGTGTACGACGCAGTGCGAGAGATTAAGCGATGTCGCTTCGCAGCGGCCTTATCGCTGTATATATTGTTGTTGTTGTGCTCGCCGTGCTTAGCAGCCAATTGGAGGCACAACGAGCGCCACAGACGCCACAACATGGACGTCGTGAACGTCCACAGGCACCAGTCCGACAGTATGGTAAAACACATCCGTGCGAGCGTTCCTCGTGTTATCCGGCAACGGGTAATCTTTTAATTGGACGAGAGAATCGTCTGACGGCCAGCTCCACATGCGGTCTGCAATCTCCCGAGAGATTCTGTATATTATCGCATTTGCAGGATAAAAAGTGTTTCTTATGTGATTCACGCGAGGGTACACGCAATGATCCATATAAGAATCATCGTATTGGACAGATTATTTATAAGACCAAACCGGGCACTAATATACCCACTTGGTGGCAGTCGGAGAATGGCAAGGAAAATGTTACCATACAGCTAGATCTGGAGGCGGAATTTCATTTTACCCATTTGATCATTACGTTTACCACCTTCCGGCCAGCAGCAATGTACATTGAGCGCAGTTTTGACTTTGGAGCATCCTGGCATGTATATCGTTACTTTGCCTACAACTGTGAGGAATCATTCTCTGGTGTACCCATTGTGCTGCACAATATTACAGATGTTATGTGCACCTCACGCTATTCATCCGTGGAACCATCACGCAATGGCGAGGTTATCTTCCGTGTCTTACCACCCAACATCAATGTATCGGATCCATATGCAGAGCACGTACAGAATCAGTTGAAGATGACCAATTTGCGCATTAAGATGACCAAATTGCATAAGCTGGGCGACAATCTTCTCGACAATCGCTTGGAGAACGAGGAGAAATACTACTATGGTATCTCCAATATGGTTGTACGTGGATCCTGTTCTTGCTATGGACACGCCTCCCAGTGCTTGCCCCTTGACAATGTTGTTACTCAAGATTACGAGATGGTCCATGGACGTTGCGAATGTACACACAATACCAAGGGTCTAAATTGTGAGTCCTGTGAAGATTTCTACAACGATTTGCCCTGGAAACCAGCTTTTGGCAAACAGACGAATGCCTGTAAGAAATGCGAATGTAATGGACATGCCGTAAGCTGTCACTTTGATGAAGCTGTCTTTGTGGCATCCGGCCATGTTTCCGGTGGTTTCTGTGACAACTGTCTGCACAATACCCAAGGACAGCACTGTGAGGAATGTATGCCCTTCTTCTATCGCGATCCGGAGGAACAGTTGAGCAGCCCGTACGTATGCAAGCCTTGTGACTGTGATCCCAATGGCGCACTAGACGAAGGCATTTGTGACTCTGTCAATGATCCGGATAATGGTGCTGTAGCCGGCGCCTGCCATTGCAAACCAAATGTAAGAGGTCGCCGCTGCGATAAATGCAAGGATGGCTTTTGGCATTTGAATCCTGAGAATCCAGAAGGATGCGAGAGCTGTACTTGCAACACCTTGGGTACCGTCAACAACTCCGGTTGTAACATGCACACTGGCGAGTGCAGATGTAAGCGTCTGGTTACCGGCAAAGACTGTAACCAATGCCAGACAGAGACCTATGGTTTGTCCGAGTCTGAGGATGGTTGTACGATGTGTAATTGCGATGCAGGCGGCTCCTATGACAACTACTGTGATGTATTGACAGGCCAGTGTCGCTGCCGCTCTCACATGACTGGACGCACTTGCTCACAGCCCAAACAGAACTACTTTATACCTGATCTTCATGTTGTGTATGACGCCGAAGTGGCCGATATGTGCATCTCATATGGTAGCAATGGCAATTGCAGTACTGTGCCACAGCTATTACCTAACAACCAGGATTCGCATATACCAGAATTTACAGGAATTGGATTTACACGTGTTCCAGAGAACTCAGAATTAGTCTTTAACGCAGACAGTGTACCACGATCTATGCCATACGACGTTGTTATTCGCTATCAAACCACATCGCGCGATGATTGGGAGGATGCCTACATTACGCTTGTACGCCCCGATGAAATTGATCCACAGGGTGAATGTGCTCACCTAATTCAATCACCCATCACTGAGGCTCGTGTACCTTTCTCACTACCGGATCGCGATCGCCAAGTGGTTGCCCTGCACGATGTCTGCCTAGAATCAGGCAAAGTATACAAGTTCAGGATCCTGTTTGAGCGACGACGACATAATGAGGATAATCCCACAGCCACTATTTTAGTCGATTCACTTACTTTGATACCACGCATTGAGGTTACTCCCATTTTCCAAGGCTCTCCAGTAGCCGATCTGCGTCTGCGGGAGTATATCAATAAGAACTGTAATCAATCACTCTACGACATGCGGTACAAATCACAGGAGTCTCCTGCATGTCGCGTACTTGAACAGGATGTCAGTAAATACATATACGATGGTGCCAGCATGTGCAATTGCAATCCAACTGGATCTCTCAGCAAGGAATGTGATGCCAATGGTGGCTTATGTCAGTGCAAACCGAATGTTGTGGGACGTCAATGCGATCAGTGTGCACCAGGCACATATGGATTCGGTCCAGAGGGGTGCAAGGCTTGCGACTGCAACAGTATTGGTAGTAAGGATAATAACTGTGACCTTTTGACAGGTCAATGCTCCTGTCATCCCAACACGTACGGCAGAGAGTGTAATCAGTGTCAACCAGGCTATTGGAACTTCCCATCTTGTCGTGTCTGTGAATGCAATGGACATGCGGCTACATGTGATGCGCTTACAGGACAGTGCATTGATTGCTCGGACTCTACTACTGGCTATGGATGTGATACTTGTTTGGATGGTTACTATGGCGATCCATTGCTTGGCAGTGAGATTGGGTGTCGCGCCTGTCGTTGTCCAGACACAATTGCCAGTGGAAAATCGCATGCCGAGGGCTGCTCCCTCGATACTCGCAACAACAATATGCTTTGCCACTGCAAGGAGGGCTATGCAGGTGGACGCTGTGATATGTGTGCCGATAACTACTTTGGCTCACCCGAAGATGGTGGCAGCTGCAGCAAATGCGAGTGCAGCAACAACATTGATGTTTATGACGCGGGCAACTGCGATCGCCAAACGGGCGCCTGCATTAAATGTCTGTCGGATACTACTGGTGATCACTGTGAGCTATGCCGCGATGGATTCTTTGGTGATGCACTGCAACAGAACTGCAGACAGTGTGATTGCGATTTCCTGGGTACCAATAAAACAATTGCTCACTGCGATCGTTTTACTGGACAGTGTCCTTGTCTGCCGAATGTAGAGGGTCTGCACTGTAATCAGTGTGCTCTAAACCACTGGAAGATTGGCTCCGGTGAGGGCTGTGAGGCATGTAACTGTGATGCCATTGGAGCTGTGCAGGAACAGTGTCACACATTTACAGGACAGTGTGAGTGCAAGTCTGGATTTGGTGGACGAGCATGCAATCAATGCCAAGAACATTACTGGGGTAATCCAAATGAAAAGTGCCAACCCTGCGAATGCAATCAGTTTGGTTCTGCCGATTTTCAATGTGATCGTGAAACGGGACAATGTGTTTGTCATGAGGGCATTGGTGGTTATAAATGTAACGAATGTGCCCGCGGATACTTGGGTCAATTCCCGCATTGTGCACCTTGTGGTGAATGCTTCAACAACTGGGATCTTATACTCAAAGCATTGGATGATTCAACGCAGGCAACAATACAGCGAGCCAAAGAAATCAAACAGGTCGGTGCCACTGGTGCCTATACCACAGAATTCAGTGAGCTGGATAAAAAACTGCAACATATTCGAGATCTGCTTCAAAACACCTCAGTCAGTTATCAGGATATTGGTAAGCTAGACGCTGAAGCCAATGTACTTAAGCAGCAGTTGGTCGTATCGCATCAGCGTTTAGCTGACACAGAGGTCAATTTAGATGACATTTACAATTCGCTCAGTCTGTCTGCTGTGGAGCTGGAAGGACTACAGAATCATTCACGGCTTGTGCAACAACTTTCCCGGGATCTCAAGGAGAATGGCATACAACTGCAAGAGTCTAACATTGAGGGTGCACTAAATCTAACACGACATGCCTATGAACGTGTCACTAGTTTATCGGCTATCAAAGATGAAGCTAAAGAGCTAGCCTTCAACACGGATCGCAACTGCAAACGTGTCGAAACTCTGTCCACCAAGATCAAGGCTGAGACTGAAGCTATTGCAAATAACGACAAGACCATTGACGAGTATAGATCTGAACTGAATGTGCTTGTTTCAAAGATACCAGAACTTAACAATGAGATGTGTGGCAAGCCAGGTGATCCTTGCGATAATCTTTGCGGAGGCGCAGGTTGTGGTAAATGCGGTGGATATCTGTCATGTGAACATGGTGCACGCACACACTCTGAGGATGCACTTAAGTTAGCCAAGGATACAGAGGAGAGCATTACGAAAAAGAAAGATAAAGCGGATCAGACTATACGTGCTTTGACTCAAGCGAAACTAAATGCTTCAGAGGCGTATCAAAAGACTAAGGATGGCTTTGAACAGTCAGACCGTTATAGGAACCAAACAGATGAAAGTATTAAGCTAGCTTCTCAGCTTATTACTGCGGTCAATAATTTCCAAAATAATAAGACTGCTTTGCCCATCGACAGCAAGCAAATAGCACAGGATACATTAAATCTTGACCTGAAACTCGATCCCAAAGAGATTGAGTCATTGGGAGGAAAGATCAATGAAGCTGTATCATCTCTAAAGAACGTCGAAACCATAATCTATAACACGAGACCAGATCTCGAACGAGTAAACGCACTACAGAGTACGGCAAATACTACAAAAGCAACAGCCAATTCAATACTTGAGATGGCCAACTCGGTGGTGCAGAATTTAGCATCCGCAAATGAATCCCAGACTAAGGCGCAGAATGCTATACAGCAAGCTAATAGCAACATTGAGTTAGCCGACATGGATTTGGAACAAATAAACACAGTTACCAACGAGGCCGAAGCACCAGCCAAAGTCACCGCCCAACAAGTAGAGGAGTTGGCTAAAAAGGTACAGCGTCTTCAAAAGAACATATTGAAAAACGAGCTCGATGCCAAAGAAATTACCAAGGAAGCTAACCGTGTTAAAATGGAGGCAATCCGAGCACGCGGCGAAGCTAGTAATCTTCAGTCCTCCACCAGTGTCACCAACCAAACACTCACTGATCGTGCAAGTCGCTCGGAAAATGCGCGAGAACGTGCCAAATTGTTACTTCAACGTGCCTCCAAGTTAACGGTAGATACGAACGAGAAGCTCACCGAGCTTAATCAACTGCAGGATACGTATATTGATAAGAACAAACTGCTGGCCCAACTGCAGGAATCTATACAGCCGCTCAACGCTGACCTTGACAAATATCTGCACAACATTCAGGAAAATGCCGAACGCTATCGGCAGTGCACAGTTTAAAGAGAGGTGTGTAAACAATGTGTTTGTGTATGTTTATAATCTTCACCTAAATTATTTGGGATCTGTTAATCTGTATAAAATAATAGACGGAAAGAATTCAATGATCAGAGAATTAGAGGGTGTTTTTTTATTTTTAGTTCAAAAGTTTGTAATTATTTGACTAGAATAAACAGACACTTTCTCATTAATTAAATAAAAAAGAATTATAAACATATTACTTTCTTACAGTTGCAACCTATGCGGACATCTCACCACCCAATTGCCATATTTCATTAACGAATTGCGCATTGCAACAAGGGAAACGATAATTAAAGGCAAAGTTATTTCTATTAAACGCTGTTAAGTAGAACCGTTACGTTTTGTACTCTAAGCGAACAATGTTAACTGAAATGTTCATTTTTAAATTTATGTCATTTTTAATGTGTGTACACACTTAGCTAAGATTTTATTTTTACCTTAATACAAATTACAAAACAAATGAAAGAAACAAACGAACAATACTTTGCGTGTAATGCAACAAACTAAATAAAAATACAATAAATACTATAATTAAAATACCACATAACATTTTCAGTTTTTATTTTGCTATCTCTGGCCGCGTGGAGAGCGACCTCAGACAGTTTGAGTGATATTGCCAAATGAGTGTGAGCATCCCTTTGCATTTTATTTATTATATATGTATATGTATATGTACATCCGCATATGTATAAATATTTAAATATGACGCTCATTGGTAAATCATAATAAATAAAACGATACTCGCATATCATAGCACTGCAAAGTTTGCGTTTTGTCATTTTCGTTTTGTTGCAGTTCTTTGCAGTGTCGCGTGCAGCGCTTGTTTTGATATTTCGCTTAATTATTATTGCAAAAGCATTGTGTATTGACTACGTCCAAATGGTAACTAGTATATACAAGTATAAACTTGCAAATATGGATAGGCGCTACAGGAATACGATGCAAAGTTCAACAAGTAATTTATTTAAACTTTAATTGCACTTAAGTTCCTTCACACATACATATGTATAATATAACGCTTATATTTAAACTGACTGAGTTTAGTATTAAAACAGTGCTGAATAATATTTTTTTATCACAGTACGGTCACTTTACATGATACGTTAACACATTATTAATGTTAAAATATTTTATGAGAATTTAAACAACTACTACATAATTACATTATTTAGTCCTGTTTTGTATTAATTTCTTGAGAATAACCTATTTTTCTCTCTACCAAGGCATAAATTATGTTTGTTCGTAATAATTATTATTTTTGATAGCTTTAATTTATCGATTGTGACAGCATATTTTTATTTTTGTAAGAATCGATGCTATCGAGGGCATCATATCAACTCTGTTTGTATTTGCTACACAAATTTTCGTGTGCAAGTACAGGTATACCTGACTGTAACGAATTTACCAAAAATATAATATGATATTAAAGTACTAAGGGTATTAAAACAGTACTGAATAACTATATATTTTCTACAGCATACATCATAGCATAGATTATATATATAGCTTATTTATACATTTTTAATTGTTTGGAAATATATATAGAGATTAACCGGTTCGTAATGAAACTTCTATAGCGATTTGTTTCTGTGATAATACATATACGTACATATGTAAGTATTTACGCACAGACACTCACGCTCACGAACGTAAATAGGCGGACGTTGTTCTTGTTTCTGTTATATGCAAGCAACAGAGGCTATTAATAAGAATATTCTGAAATAATATAATGCCACATAAAGTCGGACGAATCTGTTGTGTACTAATACGTCAAATAATGAGAACGACATAAAGCGAAATTCGCCTTAAAGAGAAGAAAATAAAAAAAGAATATATAAAATCAAAAATAAAAGGGACAGTGCACATACAAAAAGTGCGCAGATGTTAAATCGTTATTCCCAATCCAAATCAAGTGTTTTCATCAGTCTAACTTTTGACATATTTAGCTTTTATTTAAATTTTTAAAATTAAATACGCTCGAGTAGCTCACGCATAGTTACATACATATACGTAAAATTAACACAACCAGAGAAACCCTAAATTAATAAAAATCCGAAAGACTCCTTCAATGGATGACGAATTGGAAGACAAAATCTTCTATCAGACATACGTATCGCATATGAAAATCCTTTCTAAATTTGCTGTGGGTTTTTCATCCATAAACTCACCCCTTGCCTATTTTTGGAAAATATGCCGCCTATACGTGCTACGACCCGAGGTCATATTCTGCGGCATTATTCTTTTTATATTGTTAATATACTTTCAAGCTGTTGATGTGTGGAGTCGCAGTATATTAGGACGCCTTCAGGCCAGCCTAGGGCGGCAAAAATCAGCTTCACGAGTTATGGAAATGAGTGGCAGCGCAGGTGACCACCAATCCTGGGAAGAGATGCGCCAGCAAAGCGCCGCCTTTGCTGTGCTTGGTCGTAGACCTCACATGGAAGACAGGCAAGTTCAGTGACACCAATTATTCAAATGTATAGTAATAAATATGATTTTATTTCAGATTTATCATTGAAGAAAACATCAATAACAGCACAGATATTTCGTTTTTCGCTGTATTTGATGGACATGGTGGGGAGTTTGCTGCCGATTTTGCCAGAGATGTTTTGGTCAGGAACATTTACAATAAGATTATTGAAATTAGCAAGTTGCTTAAGACCGAGGTAGAATCCGAATATAGTGGTTACGATAAGAGTCCGTATTTGGCGCGCAAGCAAATCCGAAAAGATGCAGTCAACAAGGAGAACTCTGATCCTGCAATCGCAAGAAGAGACAGTCTGCGTAAAGCTCATAGTACTACCGCTGACTGTAGTGCTATTAAACAAAAGACATCAGAAGCATCAATTGCTGACATTTATACAGCACAACTTAACAGCGCGATGCGCGCCAGTGGCACTAATAATGCCAAAGATTCATTTCTCAATAACAATAACAATGGCCAGAATGCGGGCAATGCCCCCCCCAGCTATGATGCCAAATGCTATATAGAGAGTGGACGTATTAATTTTGGCAAATTAATAACTGATGAGATTTTGTCTGCCGATCACAAACTGGTTGAGCAGGCTAAGCTCGCGGTGAGTGTGTCATCAAAATGGTTTCTGAATCCATTGTAAACATTTATCGCTTTTCAGACAAATATTGCAGGAACAACTGCTCTGATTGCTATTGTTCAGGGCAGCAAACTTATTGTGGCAAATGTAGGTGATTCGCGTGGTGTTATGTATGATGCACGTGGTATAGCCATACCATTATCCTTCGACCATAAGCCACAACAGGTGCGAGAACGTAAACGAATTCACGATGCTGGCGGCTTTATAGCCTTCAGAGGCGTTTGGCGCGTGGCTGGCGTCTTAGCCACGTCACGAGCAATGGGTGATTATCCTCTTAAAGATAAGGTATGTATGTTATTTACATATAGATGGCGTGACGGGTTAATCACGCACATCTATAGACTATATACGTTATGCTAATCAACCTACACATATTTTACCACCCATACAGAATCTAGTCATAGCTACACCAGACATTTTGACCTTCGAGCTAAATGATCACAAGTGAGTACACGTGCCCTCTCTCATAGCTAAAAAGTTAATGAACTGCATTTGATGGCGTCATATTATTGATCTTTCAAATGTTTTGCAGGCCCCGTTTTCTGGTACTTGCTTCAGATGGTCTCTGGGATACATTCAGTAATGAAGATGCTTGCAGTTTTGTTCAGGATCATCTTAAGGAAAAAGACTTTGGCGCTAAGTCATTGGCCATGGAGTCATACAAGCGCGGATCTGTGGACAATATTACTGTTTTGGTAATTGTCTTTAAAAATGATGTTTATCGCATTGGCAGCTCTAAAACTAGCAAAGTGTCCGATACACTGCCTGCCAAGTTGCCATCATTAACCGTTGATCGTTCAAATTCCATCAAAACCAAGTGACAGCTGTGGCGATGCACAGCTGTGCCTCTAAAATGCCCCTTAACCTCTTTGCCCAATTTAAATAGAAGCCCTAAACAAAATGCCCAACCATTTATATAAGGTAATCGCGATATATTCGCTATTGCCGCTAGTTGTGTATGGATTTCTTGGTTACGGGAACACCACAAACATTATACGTTCTCGTTTTGGGATAGCTTTATATAAATTGTTGTTCTGTACAAATTGTTTAGCAGTCAATCACATTAATCAATGCACATTGTTGTTCCATATGGAACCAACTCTGTTCACTATTCATCAAGCATTCATCTTATTTATTTTATTTATTTTGTTATGCACTTATTTTTTACAAAGCGACACAAAAATAAAAAAAAACTATGTTTACCAACTTTTGAGCGTGTTAACAAATAAAATATGAAAATCCTAAACGTTTTTAAATCATTTAATTGCAATCTGTAATCTTTCCCAGCAGCACACAGATGACAGTTCAAGAAACTTGTTAGTTTATACATATTCTTGAACACCATGCGCAAAAAAGTTTTTGGTGTACAATACAACCGAATCCTTGCTGAAGAGTTCGTTGACCCACATAATTGACAACTTCTTAACACCCTGGATATATGCAGATTCCTTTATAGCCATGTCATAATAGACTCCCAATCGTTAGGTAAACAGAAATATCTTGTTGAACTGATTTTTAGGAATTTTTAACTAAAATATATTTATAAATAGATACCTATACCTAGTACATATATATTGTATTCTTATACAATCTGGGTCCTATCTTTAATTTATGCTCTAATTGGGTTAAATCGCATTAAGTAATTCAGTTTTGAAAACAAGATATAAAATTTAGAATCGTCGCTTTACATTTATTTTTGTCTTTGTTTTGGCATAAACAAATTAATTGGCGATCGGTTCACATAGGCTACGTCAAAAATTTCAAATACATATCTGTTTAGTGAGCTGATACAGACACTTGCCAGACACGGATGGTGTTGTCAGAGTAGCCAGCGAACAGGGTCTGTCCATCGGTGGACCAGGCCAGGGAGAGGCACTGGGGTTGCTCGGCTTTAGATGTGGGGGAGACAACTTCAGGGCGCAGCTCTTCGACGGTCTTCTTGCATGCCAGATCCCAGATCTTAATGGATGGGCCATAGGCAACACACAGCCAGTAACGGTTGGGTGAGAAGCACAGGGCATTAATGATATCATTGTGCTCCAGAGTGTACAGGTTCTTGCCGTCATTCAAATCCCACAGAAGAGCCTTGGAGTCCTTGCCACCAGAGGTGCAGAGGGAACCATCGGGTGAAACGGTAACTGTGTTCAGGTATCCGTTGTGGCCGTGATGATTGTTCTTCAATTTGCAGTTAGCCAAATTCCAGACCTTAACGGTGCGATCCCAGCCGCAAGAAACAATGATGGGATTGGAGTGGTTTGGCGAGAAACGCACGCACGACACCCAGTCAGTGTGGCCATCTTCTTGGATGGTGAACTTGCACTCGGCCAAAGTATTCCACAGTTTAATGGTTTTGTCCCGAGAACCAGACACGATCTGACGGTTATCTGCTGAGAAAGCTACGGATAGAACATCCTGAAATCAGAAGACAAAAAACTATTAGCTAACGTTCACCTACTTATAGAGACATAGATAAATAAGCAGCTAGTAGATCTTGTACACTACTTACGATAATTCTCCACGCGAAAGTACGTTAACTCAGGCGTAGACTACAGTAGTACAGATGTCAACCAGAAATTCTGCCTCGCATAGGCGCAATATTTATAAATATATATACTTATATATATATTAAAGTGGTATTGGTGTGCTAACTAAACCTAACCTTACTAAAAGGGTCAATGGTACACCAATACCAATTGGGTGGGAATTTAAGTAGCAAAATAAAATGTTGTGGCAAAACTAAGCCCTAAGCTCAACATTTAATAACAGTTGGAAACTTATCCCACCTTGGTGTGTCCCTCGAAACGGCGAGTTGTCTTGCCGGCAGCCAAATCCCACAAGCGCAGAGTCTGATCCCATGAGCCAGACAGAGCGTAGTTGCCATCAGAAGAGAGCACAACATCACTGATGAAGTGAGAGTGGCCATACAGACGCTTTTGGGGATAACCGTAGTTGGTATCCTCATCACGGGTCAACTTCCAGACAATCAAGGTCTTGTCTGCAATAGTATCAATAAAATTGTTTAATAATTTAATGTGAATACATATACATGGATTGACGAGATATCACCGGATTTGACCGATTCAATCTAACCTCACAAATGTTTATAATACTTGCCACGAGATGCCGAGATAATAGTATCAGGATCCTTGGGGTTAGTAGCGATTTGGGTGACCCAGCCATTGTGACCGATCAGCGTACCACGCAATTGCAATGTCTCAGACATGTTGAAATGTTATATTAAAATATGCAACGGAGCGCTGATGAAACACGTCCACAGGCGCTGCAAGCTGGCAGAAAAAGAGGCGGAAATGGATAGTGTTGTATATTATTAAAATTTCAATGACATAGTATGTTATCGACAGAGCTGACAACTCGTTTTAATAAATTCGGCTTTATCGATTATATTGAATATTAAGAATTCTTATGTTTACTTGTCGCGGCCATATTTGTTTATATCATAGGAACCTAGTAGCAATTTAAAATCTTGAATTTTTTATACTCCCCCCTTAACATGAATACAAAACAAGAAGAAATGCATGGTATCGATCCTCGTAACCCTCATGGTCTTGGTAAAGTGAAGTTACACATGTTTAAAAAAAATCAAATCATTTTATGACGTAAAAGTCAATTACAGGTGATCCAAATGACACAAAGTTGCGCAATGTGGAGAGAGAGGTTCTAATTCCAAAGATAATGAGGGATAAAGCTCGTGCCGAGCTCTGTACCAAAGAAGTAGCTGCCTTTGAAGAATGCTGCAAGGCGAGCAGCATATTTATGGTTGCCACCTGTCGTAAACAAAATGCAGCTCTCAGAGACTGTCTGACCCAATGGTATCAAAACGAAGCGTTTAAAGAGGAATGTAAAGCTATTTACTTGCAAGAACGAGCGGATTATCGTAGCACAGGCATACCCAAGAAGCATCGAGTGGAAAAAATTTAGTTAAAATATATTATTTTTGTTTAGTTTGAATGAAAGATGTGTAGTTAAAGCGCCGTATCACAGTCTCTTCAATGGATAGGGATGGGAGGGTTTCTGGCGTGACTTCCGAAGCGTCAAAGTTACTGGGATTATCTACAATGAGAAGGAGCACGTCTTTGTCAGAAGTTTCGGCAACACGATGAATTCCCTTTAAATTTTTGGCCACAAAATGTGAATTTAAATCGTTCTCTGCCGTTTGAACGATCACCAAAAAACTTGCATGATACTGGCGTGGACCTTCCTTGTAGATAACTGAAAAAAGATTTTTATATAATAGTTCCTTTTTATTTTTGTTCTTTAAATTGCTTACGAAAGTCACCGCCAAACTTTATGCCGCTTTTGATGACCCAATACTTGGATCTTAGATACAAATAAGCAGCCAGTTTATTTACAAAATATTTGTCAGTTTCAAGTGCCGCCAAAAGATATGTTTGCCAGTTAACCGGGTTACCCTTTAAGTCTTTGATTTCTAAAATTTCTATAAAATATGCCAGCAAACTTGCCTCCTCCAACCCAAGTAACAAAGTTTCGCCGGCCTTCCTAGAAATTGGTCCGCCGCGTGATAAACTTCCCTTACCATAACAGCCGTTGTCATGAAGCATCTTTATTTGTTTATGCTCCGTATCCGATACCTCCACATACAATCCATTAAAAACACCAATATATTTATGTCCATCTTCACAAGGTGGAAAGGGAGCATAATTAAGATAGTTTTTTTTATTGGTTCGTTTCCGTTTAAAATGTGGAGTGAACTCCATTACATCTGTCAGCTTATATTCAATTGACACCTATTGGAACATTGTTTAATTGTTTTTTAAAGTTTCTATTGTCTTGTTTCTATATCTAAAGATTTCAGATATAACTATATAAAGATATAAAAAGTTCTGAAATTTTGTTATCGTTAAACTGTTGATATCCGATTAATATCAAAAAGTTATATATATACATATACATATAAACATTTTACTCATTTTGTTTTATTTTTTCGTAAGATGTGTGTGGATGTCATTTAAAC
Source organism: Zygothrica quintamaculata (assembly GCA_037044455.1). NCBI lineage: Eukaryota > Metazoa > Arthropoda > Insecta > Diptera > Drosophilidae > Zygothrica > Zygothrica quintamaculata. Next base: position 393,688 of record JBAMBS010001869.1, read on the forward strand.
GTTCTTTAATATATTATAAATTTTGAACATTAAATTGAAATATTAGCCATAGAATTGTTTATGCGAAACTAAAAGTAGCGATACAATCGAATATTTGCTATTCGCAGTGAAATGCCAACACATTGAATTATACCCCATATGGCAACACCTCAATACGGCGAACGCGGCGAATAAGTCACAAGACCAGTCAGCTGAATTTCGGTGCTGTCGCATTAGTGTGAAAAGACACTCGTAATTTTCAATATATTTTCTTGCTAGATATTTTGCTTGGAATTGTGTGCAATCGCGCGCAACAAACACACTGATTATAACAACTTAAACAATTGTAAACAGCCAACAAAATGACTTCAGCACTGTATTTACCCGAGGAAAATATTGGTAAGCAGCTGACCTTTGTGAAAAATCGAAGTGGGCTGCCAGTGCAGCACCCCCAAACACATACCTATAATGAAAACCTTTGAGTATAATTACATTTATTTTTCACAGATATGATTGCTGCCACTTCGGTGTTGCAACAGCAAGCTGCGGATATACGAACCCGTAGTATCACTTGGGCGTCGTATATGCAATCGCAGATGATAAGTCAAGAGGACTATCAAGCTATTAGCATGTTGGATAAATCACGCGCTGCTTATCTAGCTCAGAATTCGGCACAAGTGGTGAAGACACTACTGAATCTTGTCTCGCATTTGTCCAAAGATTCGACAATTCAGTATATATTAGTGCTACTTGATGATTTGCTGCAAGAGGATCGTTCTCGTGTTGATCTGTTTCACGAAACATCTGGCAAATTGAAACAGTGTGTCTGGGGTCCATTCTTGAACTTGTTGAACCGTCAGGATGGTTTCATTGTCAATATGTCTTCGCGTATATTAGCCAAATTCGCTTGCTGGGGTCATGAGACTATGCCAAAATCAGACCTTAACTTCTACTTGCAGTTCCTTAAGGATCAATTGGCCACCAATGTAAGTAGCCCCCAAATAAACTAAGTACACATTACCTAGCTACCCCCTTCCAACCCAATATGCACGATTATATTGTAAATATATATATATACACATATATATACTCCCAGTCAGAAGCATTTGGAGGACATTTACGTTTGTATATATGTAGCATGCAGCATGAAATTTTTTTTCAGTTACTTTAAACATTTTGTTATATTTGGCTATTGCGTCGAAAGTAACAAAAACCTAAAAGTAAACAAAGAATTTTTTTTTTTTTTGATTTCCATATTTGTTTGATACTCTCTTTATATACGCACATACACACACATACTAATGCAACAACCCCAAGTATTCCTATCAATATTGGCAAATCCAACATTAAAATAATAACATTACGATTTAAGATATATTTTGTATATAGAAAGTATTATTATCACAAATTGTAGCATAACATTATTCAAATTGGCTATAACTTATCGAAATATGCTTTCATATAATAATTTTTTTTTATTTTTATTTATTTTTTTAAAACGAAAAATCTATTTATAAATTGTTAAACAATGTTTTATTTTGTTTTGTTATTTGTATGCGTTGAATGTTTGAAAATGATTTTTTATTATTAATCTTATGTACAATATTCATATTATAAAATTTTTTTTAAATAACTATATCCAATTGAGAAAACTCTAAGAAATGAGCAGGAGAGATTAGAACTGTTTCAATGTATCTAAATTTGTCTATATAATGTATACTCATTGAAATCGTGTCTATAAATCCACACGACATCATGCACCATAAATCAAAATAATTTTTGACCGTTATGAAAATTCAAAATTTACTTCAGTATCGCATCGCACTACATCATATCGCACTGCATCAGCACAAAACGTCACAAAGTTGTCACGTAACGCGTTACCAGCACTTTTAATAACGATAGACGATTTCACGTTTTGTGTTTATTCATGTCTTTTGTTCTAAACAAGAAAAAGTCAAAAAGAAACTAAAATTTTGTCTTATTGCACCTGTTTTTTTTTTTTTCTGAATTACATAATTATTAATTTAATGCAATTTAAATCCAAATTCAAATCAATCTATTAACAATCAATGTTAATAAACTCTGCAATTACTGAATATGTCAAATCAACCAAATAAACACGATTGCGGCGGATGCTGTCCCATACCGCCACAACATAACGCACTCATCCACTTAGAGCACTGCCTACCATGAAGCCCAGGCACTATTGGTTAAGCAGGCCCAAACGATTATTGTGCACTCCCATGGACTGCAGGGACAGAACCAGTATAGTCCCACATTGGCACAAATGCAGCAACGTCATGATGTCAATGAGAGATACCGCGAGATGCGGAACTCATTTGATCAGCAACAGGATGGCAAAAGTGTTATACCGGTATTCCAAATCCAAAAAGCCTATGAGTTACACACCCAATCGATTACATACACACAAACACACACACACACTCACACACACACTCACACACACACAAAACAAAAACAAACACAAAAATATAAACACATTCAAATTTTAAAACAAACAAAACAATCATTCATAACAAACACACTCACACACAAGCACGCTTACAAACTTATGTGAGTGTTTAAACGTTTATGCGATGCGTAATATCATGATAACTAAATATTGATAAGTGATATATGTATATAACGACATATATACTAGAACAATTCGATTCTTAATCAATATCCAAAATGGCAATAACTTTGAATCTTTGTTTCTATTAGTGGCAAAATTGGTGCACTTTAAATGTGCATTAATAACTGACTCTGTTAGTGTTTCTACATCGAATTAATACTATGAAAACTTAATACTTCCGCAGATTCAGTTATTATACACCTTGTTTCTTCCACAACTTTCCGGTACATTATGTACTCAGCACAGTATCTATTCATTTCACTATTCGAAGTCGTCTTAGACAAAGATTCAAAACCACAGAACTTGATGTTATTCATTATAAGAAAATAAAGCTTCAAATTTGAAACTGTGATTTTACAGTTAATAAACTGCGCAGCGCATAAACGTTCGTTATTTTTTTATTTCTTATTTTTTTCTGCGTGTGAGTGTGTGTAATAATTGTTAACTATTTACTAACACCACTAAATTCCATGGATCTAAAATAAGAGCGAGCCGGCAGAGAGTATCTATACTATATGGTAAGGGTAACGGTTGCGGTAATGATAATGAAGTAACGGTGTCGGTGTGAGAACAAACATAAACAAACAAACAAACAAAATTTAATATGCCAAATCCTCAACCCTACGGAAAACGATGCAGGACTATGTTGATTGGATGCTTCTTCTCTTTTTTATGAGTCTTTCTTTAGTTACTTGTAGCACAACCCTTAGAATCTGTAGCTTTATACTCATTAAGTTTTAGTTGTAGCTGTAGTTTTAGTATCTTTTGTATTGGTATTGATGTAGCTTGTTGCCTAAGCTACTACGTATGATAAATAGAAAGAGTTGCAAAAGAAAGTAAAAACTTTTAGAATTGAAAAGATTAATGAAAAAAAAAAAAAAAATCTCATAACTAACTTGCTACTAAAACAATATGAAAATTATAATCAAAATTTAAAGAAAGCTGTTAATAAACTAACCAATTGCTTCACAGAACAACGAGTATATTCAATCGGTGGCACGTTGCCTGCAGATGATGTTGCGCGTCGATGAGTACCGTTTTGCATTTGTTAACGTTGATGGCATCAGCACATTGATCAGGATATTATCCACACGTGTAAACTTCCAGGTGAGTTAGAAATTGAAATATATAAATTGTTAAAATTTAAATTCGATTTCTTATTCATAGGTTCAATATCAGCTAATCTTTTGCATGTGGGTGCTCACCTTCAATCCGTTGTTGGCAGCCAAAATGAACAAGTTTAGTGTTATACCCATATTGGCTGATATATTGAGCGATTGTGCCAAGGAGAAGGTCACTCGTATTATTTTGGCCGTGTTCCGCAATCTGATTGAGAAGCCTGAGGACTCATCAGTTGCTAAGGATCATTGTATTGCCATGGTACAGTGTAAGGTGCTCAAGCAGTTGTCTATATTGGAACAGCGTCGTTTCGATGATGAGGACATTACTGCCGATGTGGAGTATCTGAGTGAGAAGTTGCAGAACTCTGTACAGGACCTTAGCTCATTTGATGAATATGCAACTGAAGTGCGAAGCGGTCGTTTGGAATGGTCGCCAGTCCATAAATCCGCCAAATTCTGGCGTGAGAATGCTCAGCGTCTGAATGAAAAGAACTATGAGTTGCTCCGTATTCTGGTACATTTGCTGGAGACTTCAAAGGATGCTGTTATTCTATCTGTCGCCTGCTTTGACATTGGAGAGTATGTGCGTCACTATCCTCGCGGCAAACAGTAAGCGAATGAAACTATAATTTAATTTATATCTATTTTTAATGTTTCGATTTGCTTTCAGCGTGCTTGAACAACTTGGAGGCAAACAGATCGTGATGCAGCATTTGGGCCATGATGATCCTAATGTACGCTATGAAGCGCTACTCGCCGTACAAAAACTGATGGTACACAATTGGTTAGTATCATATGTTAGTGCTATCGTTTCATATGCCCTATTGCACTTAGGTGCCGCTCGATACGCGTACACGTATATATACAAATCCCAATCCTGATGTACCCACAATTGATTTTCCTGGTCATAGTGCAAATTAATATGAAATTTATATCAAAATTGTAATAATTATATTAAAATTAAATATTTTTTTAATCTCTATTAGGGAATATCTTGGCAAGCAGCTGGAGAAGGACAACGAAAACCAAAAACAAGGCGCAGCACCAATTGCTGGCAAGGCTTAAAGCAACACAACCATATAGCTACCATGTACAACAGTTAGCCAGGGTCGTCAGCCGTCGCCTAAAAACTTAACTAACAATAAGAGATGGGGATGTATCTTCGTTACTGTCTCTGCCTCCATCTCCCACGCCCATTAATAATATCGTTTTATTCTTGTTACATTTTAAGCGCATGTTTTTTTCTTCCCCCCCCTCTCCTAATGTTTTAAACTAAGTTCTATAGAGAATTCTAAAACCGTTCAAAATGCTGCCAGCATTTATTGTCCACAATTTATTTTATTGATTTGATGTAACCCAACTACAACTCTCCCCCAACCCCTATCGGCATTCCGCACCATTAGAGAGATGTATAGAACAAGTTGAAGTGCCAGAACTATATACCATATAAAAATACAATAGTTACCCAACATTTTCTCTATCTATACTCTATTGTCTATGTTTTGTTGTTGTTATTATTATTATTGTTTCTATATCTTCTATGCGCTGCTGTACAGAGTTTTGTCTCACAATTTTTGCAGACTATTTTAACAAAACAAAAAAAAAAAAATTGTATTATATATACATCGGCGCAAATGTAAACCTATTAAGTATTTCTTTTATTTGAAGTAAACTTTAAAAAAATAAAATTTAAACTAAATGATGCAATATTATTAATTGTTATTAAGCGTGTGAAATAAATGCTAAAAATACGAAAATACAAAAAAAAAGAAACATGAAAATAATGCATTAAATTGTTATTAAAGTATATAATAAATTTTTGATTGTAAAAAAAATATACATAATGTAAATGAAAATATAAAAAAAAATATATATATATATATACGTTTAATTTAATTATTTCGAAACTAAACTAAACAGATTAGAGAGCACTACGATTTCCGATCTGATTGTTAGATCATTTTTTGTTTATAGTACACAATACAGTAGAACCTGAAAAATAAGACCCCTTAGCCCATGAAAACAAAAAGCTTTGAAGATTATTTACATACCTGTTATTAGTTTTTACCTATTTAACATAATATGTGGAAAATACCAGCAATGCAATTAAGTTTTCTAAGGAAGTGAGTTTCTTTTACAATTATAGATCCCTTTAAAAGTGAATTCAGTAACAATAAAAAACGTTTTAGTTTAAAGATAACCCTCCTTCTATTGATATAGTCATACAATATTATTAATAAAGGCCAAAGGAAATAAAAGTTAGATTTTTATGCAAATCTTAAGTGATAAACTTGAAAAAGTTCCGGGTCAAGCATATTGATAGAAAGTAGTACTAATTTCTGAGCGTCTACTGTAATTTATTTCCGTATGTTCATTAGCTTTCAAAGCTTTTTTAGTATTCTTTTGTTAAGCTTTTGCTCTCTTTTGTTGTATTCCCATTTCCAACAAATAATCTTTAATCTATTATAGAAAAACTATTTTTGTTAATTTTTTTTTTTTAATTGTTTTTATTATTTAACATTTGTTCTTCATCTCGTGGTCGTCACAATTTATTCTGCATTAAATTAGTTCCATTTTATAAATTAAATAATGTAATTTTCCTATTTAACTTTATAATTATCATAATTGTAGTTATTTTTATTCTGTATTTTGTTTTCTTTATATATGTATATAGTTTTTGTTTTTGTTGTTGTTGTGACCTGAACACATGTTATTTTAGAAATCCGTACAAATTACGGAATCTTTATCTATTTCGTGATATCGGCCTTAATACAGAATATGCTGTTTCTAAGGTGGAGCTAGTTTAGGTGTGATTGCGCTTTACATTCCGTTTACTTGGTTGCCGATTTCAGGTAGGCAATAAGATCACCACGCTCATTGGGCTTCTTCAGACCAGCGAAGATCATCTTAGTGCCGGGGATATATTTCTTGGGGTTTTCCAGGTACTCGAAGAGTGTATCCTCGTTCCAGGTAATACCCTTAGCCTTGTTGGCATCTGTGTAGGCGAAACCGGCAGCCTGGCCAGTCTTACGACCAATCAGACCGTGTAGGTTAGGACCAACTTTGTGCTTGCCACCAGCCTCAACGGTGTGGCACTGTGCGCAACGTTGCACAAACAGCTTCTTGCCCTTCTCAACATCACCAGCTGGTACACCCATTATTGTTTATTATTTAATGTGTTAACACCGACTCGACTATAATAAAATATATTGACAAAAGAAAAAAGTATAAATTAGTATATTATTACATAAATAAATATTTATATCTTATCATGAAAGATATAATTTTCTTATGTTTATCATATTAGAATCCATTCGTACTGATAACAACACCTGCTAACGGTTAATAATGCACCTTGAAAATCGATTAAATTATCTAACGTTTTATACTACAAACCCGCCCGACTGCGCAAAGTTCATTCAACACTCTCAACGAATCAGCAGACGAGCAACGTCATCAAACATACATACATACACATACAGTCGAATACACCTACACGAGCTAGTCACATGTTGTCGTCTCTCTCGCCGTACAAATTCCCAACTGAAGTGTTAATTGCGTCAGATTTTTTTGCTGCCGCACGGCAACAGATATATTGCTGAATGGCAAATACTTCGCAAAAAAAGTAGAATAAAACTGTAAACCTAGGAACTAAATACATTTTCAGGGTCTTTGTCGCGAACAACATAAAGTCGGAAAAGCGGCTTATGTTATGACTAATTGAATTGCATGTAGTTATGTGAACTTGAAAATTGAATTGCATGTGAGCGGAAAGCTCTCTTGCAGTGAGTAATTCACCTATACACGCACACTGATACTTGTTTTCTCAAAAAGGAGAGAATACGAGAGAGTGATTATGTGAAAAGCATCAATGTCATCTAAATGCGGCCTTGATAAGACTTAAAACCACTTTTTTCTAATGAAAGTGCATTGGACGGAAGCCAAAAACAGCTTCTCCACCTCTTTGTATGTATGTATTTGCAGACGCAAGAGAGTCGGTCGTAAAATTGGGCCAGTGCTCTCGCAAAAGCTGACCCACTTACATAACCGACCGTGGAAATGTCTATAAATTGCAAATATCATACAAATTCAATAAAAAACTCAACTTGCTTAACAACCACGTGGCGCGAAAGTTAAAAATTCTGCGAAAATAAAGCGATACCCTTTAATCATAACCAAATGAGTGAATAGGAAATGATCATTTTCTCGCTCGTTGCTCATGTAATCGTCTGGCGTTCTTTTTCAATGTCATTATGTGTTACATATATAACATCAATGATAATTCAAACAAATAAATTGCTAGTGTTTGCACTTTAGCACACATTGTCTTTCGTATATATATACACACACAGAGAAGACACGTTTATGTAACGCAAACTACCCCCAAAAAGTATTTGCAAGCTATAATTTGCATTAATATTTTTGCAAAAATTTACTTATGAATTATGTGAGATACTTTTTAGGTATATATAACACTATTATCTGAACACTTGAAATACATTTAAGTGCTAAGGCTTTTTAGTAAACCTATATTTACGTCATTGAAAAACAACCGCTACTTACATTGAACACAAACCGTCGTTTACTGCGAACAGTTAGCTTACGAATGATACAAAAAATACCAATTGGTCATAATAATTGAATTGTTGGGCTATCGTTGAGTTATCGGTGTATCGATACACAACCACTTCGTATATTCGATATTGTAAAGAATTTTTAAATATTTTATCCCTTAACGAGTAATATGGAACGTGATGACTTTTTTTTTATTTGTTTTATAGATATAGTACAAAACGTAATTGTAATTGTTTCAAACATTGTTAATAATATACATAATCGTATATAACAGATGGTTGATCATGTTAAAAGCTTATTGCTATAAGTTTTTAATACAGCTCCATATAATGCCCGCCAAATGTTTAAAAGTACAATTTGAAATTGGTTTGTGTGCAGGCTTTATTTTAATGCTTATTGTTCTCGTGAATTAATTATATAATCTCAAATGTATTTTTAAAAAATTTAAATTCTATTAACCTTAAAAATTTGATGTCCCTAAAGTACTTAACTTTTTTATTTTCAATCTATTTTCCTGCTTTGAGGAAAGCAATCAAATCAGCACGGTCCTCGGCTTTCTTAAGTCCAGGGAAAACCATTTTGGTGCCAGGTATAAATTTCTTTGGATCCTTTAGGTATTCGTCCAAATTGGCTTCAGTCCAGTTTATTCCCTTACTGATGTTAGCGTCAGTATATTTATAGCCAGCAGCAGTGCCGCACTTGCGACCAACAATTCCACCTAGATTGGGACCCTGTTTGTGTTTGCCACCAGCTTCAGATGTATGGCATTGGGAGCATTTTTGAACAAAAATCTTCTTTCCATTTTCCGCGTTACCGCCCATGTTAAAATTTGAATTGTTTTCTGTAAGTAAAATATGATGGTGACTTTATTTATTAATATATTCTTTATGATTTCTTAAGGACAGAGTAGTGAATGGCCTTCCATTCATAGCCATTCATACCCAAGGACATTGATAACATGACAGGGTAATGAGTGAATCTATTCCCTTTTCAGTTCACACGACACCGTTAGCCTGAGCCACGCAGTCTGCCAAGTTAATTGCCTATCGGGGAGTGGGTGTGAATGTGGGTCGTTACGTGCGTGCCTAGCAAATGTGAAAAACGTGGCTAACTGCAGTAGATTTCTTGGCTGCTTACTCAAATTCAGAATATAGATGCCGCCGTCATAGCTAAAAACTTCTAGGCATGTATGCATATATATATAGATATATAAGTATGAAAGACAATGTATTTATGGCGCATTCACTTTGCTGATCTATTCTACTCTTAGCTGCCAATTATCATACATTTTAATTGCTACCAAATAAATAATTCTCTTTTGTTCGTGTATATATATATTTTGTGTGTGTGTGTGTGTGTGTGTGTTTATGTGTGTATAAAAGCTTGCTTAAATTAAATTAAATTTATATTGATGATGACAAATATGATACCAATTGCATACTCTATTATGCCTATGCCTTTTGAATTTAGTTTTGCTCTCAGCTGCACATCACTGCAAGACTCAGCAAAAAAGAGAAAGAGACACAGAGATGTAATAAAAAGAGAGGAACCAACAGCATAAAATTGGGTCAACTAAATGAAAATGGAATAAATAAAAAGCAAAAAAACAAAAAAAAATAAATAACATGGTGCACGACTTTTGCCTCGATGTCTAATGGTAAAAGTAAACGGCAGCCATAAAGAAATGTATAAACATTACACACATACAATATAGAACACATACGAACACACATATGAACATAATTCAATTAGCTACCCAGCCTACAATTTTGCTTTGAACATTTCCTTTTAATTAAAATGCATTTTACGCATGTTTCTTTTGCTTTTGGCTAAAAGCAGATGCTGTCAAACAAACAGGAAGTAACTGTAGGTAAATTAGGAGAAATTTACAGTAAAGAACAGGACTGCAAGAGAGATGTAGGTGGATGGTAAAGAGCATTGTGCTGTTGCTCAGATTCTATTACCTAAGTATGTATGTTCATATACAATCTGTTTTTGCGAATGTATGAACTGATGATGCTTGCATCAGGTGTTTGCTATATTACTCTCCATGTACTCTGCCTGTTGTTGTAGCACCGACCTAACCCAATTTGTTCCAGCCATAAATCTTCTACAAGCTACTGATGGAATGGGGTTTGGTCGGCTGCTGACCGTTGACCACTATAAATAAATGGTGCTTGGAATTGAATTACGGTTGAGAGTTGAGTTGAGAGTTTATATAGAAAGAAACTAATGTATAGGATACGAGATGGGTAAACCTTAAATAGAAGAATAATTATTTGGTTAGATGGATTGTTGCGGTATTCTAGAAAAGTTGTAAAAGACTTGTAACATAGATTGAGGTCACATTGACGTTGTCAGTTTAAGAAAGAAAAAAAAAATTATATATATATATGTATATGCGAAGTAAATAAAATTTGAAAAATAACATTCGCATTGCTCACGTGGCTGTGTTACTGTTGCGCAATTTCGTTTTAGCTTTGATGTCGCCCAACTGCCAAAACACCCACAGAATCGCCTGCTGTTACGATCTATGTGAATGCATAGAAAAACCCTATGTTTTCATTGTGTGTGTGTGTGTGTGTGTGTGTGTGTGTGTGTGTGTGTGCGTGTGCGTGTGTATGTGTTGTGTGCTTCAGAATGTTTATACTCGTATTGTTTTGTTCCTGTGCGCCGCTGCTGTGAGGCTGCCTTTTTTCTAGAACGAGGTCACTGACTGCCCTTCAACGTTGCCTGAGACAACGACAACGACGACGATGACGACGTTTGGGTTATATAAGCAGCAGTAGCAGAGCCGTTAGTTGGCTTTAGCTTTTATGCTGCTTTTGCCAAATTTACCCCAATCCACAGTTACATGAGGCAGATAGCTTTAAAGCAAATAAGAGAGAGTGAGAGAGAAAACGATAATAAAACAATAGAGAGAAAGAGCCAGTTCGACATTCGCCATGCAAACTGCAATAGCATGAGCAATAGCAGTAGCAACAGAAGTGTGGGAAAACTGAATGAAATATTACTAAAAATTTTTATCAAATGATATGCATCAATATATAACTGTTGTTTTTTTCGAGCAGCTACTCGGCATGCGAATGCAGCGCGTGGGCAGCGGCAACAACAGTAATAACAAGCTATTCCTTACCTGCTTGACGGCTCTCTGTATGCGCTTGTGCTTGTTGCTGTGCCTCCCACTACTTTCTCTCCCGCTGAGCGTAAACTTGTGCTGCTTTGCTCTCGCTGTCTCTCCTTCTCTCTCTTGGTGTTTCTTTCTTACTCTCTCGCTTTGCTGCCTTTGGTTTTTACGTTAAGGTTGCTGTTATGGTGACGCTGCGTACGTTTTCATTCAGTCAGCTGAGCTCGCGACGCAAGGTTCTAGTACGCTCCCCGTTAATAAGATTTGATTTCCTCAACACTTTGTTTTGTTGGCGATTTCTACGCGTTGTGTAAATTAGGAAAATAAAATAGAAATTTTATTCAACGATTTAATTGAACGGGAAATTTTTCAGCATTATTAACGCCAAAAGCTAGCTGCGTTACGTACTGTCTACTATTTCATCTAAAGCACAGACTAACCTAAGGCGAATCTTGTGTACAGCCTGCTAGATCGCAGTATTAACAAAATTGTTCCTAGCGTCTAAAAAGGCGCTGCCAACTTATCCTTTACGGTAAGTATTCAGTGTTGTATAATATGTATATAATAACTGTGTAGGTCTATGTAAAGCTCTCTATAAGGCGTCAATTCATTTGTGTCCTTGGACTGCTTGGTGTCCTTGAAACGTAAAACTGAGTGGCTGTCTTCTTCCTGTACCCACACACACACACACACACACACACACACACACACATATACATATATAAATATATGTAAATATTTGATTGTGTATGTTTGTAAGCGTGGGTGTTACGTCTTTTACGTAATCACGACAAGCTTATAAATTGCGTTTCACGCAATCCTAAATTGGACTGGACTCGTTTTTCATTTGTTTTTATGGCCCCATTTCTAGTTTATCCACATTAACTTCATTCAGTTTTGATACGCAACCATCGACAGTTAGCCATTTCTTCTGTTTCTTTATTCTTCATTACATTTAAAGGTTAACTGGCAATTCACATAACAAAAACCAAAATGTTTCGTTAAGTTTGGAAAATGTATATAGATTCAAGTTGCTAAACTATTATCTAAAAGTATATAGTCTATATATATATGTATATATGTTGGTGGAGAAAAATATAATATGTGACACAATACTTGAGGAAATTCTGTATGTTAATGTTAGTTAAGGCTAAGCAGCTTATGTATTCACATAATATTTTAATTAAGTTTTGCATAGGTTGTTAGGAAAATTCATTAATTTCTAACTTATTTATGCACAGCAGGATCCATGTCCTTTACTTTTACTATACTAAACAACCAGCAGGCCATCTTGTCATTGTCATACTTGTTATTAATTACTTTACTTTTGTTGTCTATACCATTGTTTGTTATATGGGCCAATGCATATTACAGCCACTTTGTTCTGTGAGCCAACTACTTTGTGGTACGACCACCAACATTGCCACAGCAGTTTTGCACAACTGTTGCAAACAGCTGGCCGTATTACTACTATCATTCTGTTATTAATTTGTATATAATTAATTTTAATTAAGAATAACATACTTACACAGTCTATGTCATCCATTTCAGTCCATCACTCACAGTGCACTCAATTTATTTATATTGGAAAAAAGTGATGATTTTGCCATTTAATTGAATGTTATATGACTTGACCATATAGCTCTAGAATTATATATACATCTGTATATATATGTACATATGTAAGACAGTAATATGCTACAGTTCTATATAGAACAAATGTACATCTACTTACCACGTTTAGTTCGTATTTGGGTCAACTTCAATGTTTGCCACATTGCCCAATCTTTCATGTGCTCCGCATTTTTATCATATCGTTTAATGCACTTGGCTCCCAAAAGAAAAAAAAAAACTATTTTGGAAATATGTGCACAATATATACACTATTATGTATATACACACATATACATATGTGCATATGTAGGGGTATATATACACATGCTTATCTTTGTGTTATCGTTTGGGTTACATTTACAACCAGGGGGACCCAGGAAATCAATATTTGTGGCCCAAATACTAAAAAAAAAAAGAAAAAGTAAAATAACAGAAGAATAAGAAAAAATAATGAAGAGAGTCCCAAAGAGAAACATTAAGCAGATTATATTGCTACGCTTGATGGTTTTGGGGGCGTGCAAGCACTTGGCCGATAAGCCGAAGTTTATGCTTATTTTCCCTTCCCTCCGCCCCAAAAGAAACATTTTAACCATTGTGCATTTTGGTAGAATTTATGTAAGAGCATCAGCATTAAATAAGTAACATTGAACTGCTTGACTTTCATATACCCTGTAAATTGTTTAATGATTGTGATGAGACTCATAATCCCAACATAAACATAAAGATATATTTGTTTATGAAGAATTTCATCTTATTAAAGACTCATACGGTTAAAGTTAATGTTAGTTCTACTAAGCCACATAAACAGTTAGTAAATAATCATTATGGTAACTGTCGAGAGTATAATAATGGTTTTTACGATTAAATGTGATAAGCAATAACTTTTATATACCACAAACTATTGACAAGTATGTCCTGAAAGCAAAACTAATTTCCTCTGAATTGATGGCAACTTGGAATTGTTATTGCGGTTTCTTTCATTTGGATACACTTGTAGCAAGAGTTATAGTCGTGTTTAATGTAGTACACTTATTTACGCAATAGATATACATGACAGACAATTGATTGAACACGACCCATTTCTAAGAATCTTATATATATATATGAGGGAAACGTCAGCCCGCAGAAATAGTCAACAGTTGTGGAGCGATTGATAAAACACAAAGTCTGGAGTGGATGGTGTAGGAGATATCAGTGATGGGTGGTATTAATTATGTGTGCAAAAATCCACACAATGTGCTAAAGGAAATAAACAATAGACTGAGGGTTCGACTTTTTGCTTTTGTTGACATTTCGACCAGGCAGAAACGAGGCAAAAATAAAACCAGCAAAGAAGAAAAGCAAAGAAATTTATTAAGATTGAATTGTTTGGAAATGAAGGAGCTCTATGAGTGCTTGACAGACAATTTACTGGGCGTGACTGGGCTTGATGTCAATTAGAGATAATCGAAAATCAATAAATTCTCGCGTTTCAGTATTTTTTTAACCTATGGTCAAGAGGTCAAGTTAGAAAAGGTCATGAAGACTTGATCAAATATGCAAATGTGCTCAGCATATATACAGGTGTGGTTTTAGTTGAGTGTGCGTGAGTGTGTGTGTGTGTGTGTTGTCTCGTGTGTGGCCCTGCAATAAATTGAAACTCATCTCTGTTTACTTATTTTTGCTCTCTCTACTCTTTCCCTTTGTCTTTCTCTTTCTATTTCGAAAAAAAAAGAAAGAAAAACACTTGAAACATATGCACGAGGATTGAAAATTAAATAGAAACTTAAGAAAACCACAATGTAAATTTTTCACTTTCAACGAATTTAATTTGAAATTTTATTGTTTTTGTTTTGTTTTTTTTTTTTTAATTATTCGTTTTTTGTTTCTTCTTTTTTTTTAATTTTATTTATATTTGTAAATTAGTTAATTAATTTAAGGCACGTTTGTTTTCGTCGCCCTTTTAATGAGCTATTAAAAAGATGCTGAAAATTGTTTACCAAATTGGTTTATTGAAGGCCATTAGTTGCGCTGCTTCCACAACATTTCTTATCAGGGCACTCAAAAACATTTTCCCATCATTATGCAAACGGCCCCCAAAACTTCTTGACCCCCATCCCAAACTGAGGATCGTTAATGATTGGACTGACCATTGTCTGTATAGGCGTTTTGGGTCTCAGCTAATGAGCAGCGTCGCAATTTCTTGTGGCCAACTTTAAACTTTGATTTTCTAATAGTTTTTTTCTCTTTTTATTTTTCCTATCTTCCATTTACTATTTTCTATTTATTTATTTTATTGATTTTTGTATTGTTTACAGAATTTTCTATTGTTTCTGTAACCATTTGTATTGTTTCGCTTGCCATTGCGCATTAATGCGCAACAATTATAAAATATTTGCATTTCTTGTTTTCACGTGGCGTATGCGTAATATTAACAGACCAGGAAATGGCCAAATTGTCTGTGTTTCTGCTTGTAATCACTTTGGGATATGTGTAAATGTGTCTGTGTCTTTTTCCATGTTAATGATTAACATAAATATACAATCAATGGGCAAATTTCCAATTCATATTCTATTGGCCAACTATTGGCTCATTATGTTTAAAATACGGGAAAATTTTATGACTGTAATAAAACAGATTTTAACTTTAGCTTCAAGCAATTCTTTGATTGACCTTTTATAACTTGTTTTAGGTCATTGACTTACTACTTAAGTATCGTATAATAGTTAACTTTTAAAAGTATGTCAACCTTAAGTTTATATCAGCCTTTTTGGAGCTAAGATATTCGTGAACCTCTTTTCCAGCTCTAACTATGTTAAATAAAATGTTTGCCATTTTTTTTTTGTTTTTAGCTTCTACTCGTTTTACTAGAAGTTGTTCTTATGATTACTGGTTGGGTTTTTCTTTTTTCTATAGCCAGCTGACATCTGCAGTATTGGGATGAGCGTCTCTATTGTCCGCCTTGTTGTCAGTTTGGGGCAACTGTCTTCTCATTATGTTTGTATTTCCCAGACTGTCGGCATTCTCTGTTTGTTCTATCTACAGTAGATGCAGTCTTCTACTCGTACTAGCATCCATGGCTGAATACTATGTACATAACATTTTTGGTTAATTTACATGACAACACGTTTCGAAAGTCAGTCAGTCAACAACAGCAACAACAACGAGAGAGAAAAAAGAACTACAACAAGATACAACTACACGATGTTGTTAGTAACTTGCAGATACATTTGTTTATTTGTTGCTGCAAGTTAACTAGACTGTTACAACTGTTACTGTCGCTGGCTAATAGAGAGATGGGAAAGAGTTGGGGGTAAGGGTATTGCTAAGAGGGTTTTCGAGGCTATAGAAACTGTGGAGGCTTTAGGGCACTTGCTGCCTTGTGGTTTTTTGAAGCCCTCAGCAGCCTGATGCGCTGCTTCAGTGCGGTTCTAGGCCAAAACAATGCGGCGCATCTGTCAGATACTATTTTTCTTTTAACTTTGCAGCTGTTGTGTGACTTTTCGCAGACGCCGCCTAGTTTACAGCTTACAGCTTACAGCTTACAGTTTACAGTTTACAGTTACAAAAGCAAAAGCTACAGCAAACATCAGCAGTAACAATAGAAACATCAACAACAATATACTTATATTGAAATTAGCATTACTTTGAATATTAATGCTATATTGCGTTGGGTAATACCCATCTCTCTCTAGCACCTCGTCCATGTCTGTTTGGTTAGCAGTGGCGCATCTTGAAGTAACTTAACTGGAAAATGTATCTTTGAACCCACATTATTATCATTGTAAGCTCTGTGGTAAATATTTATGAGCTGCCAATTCAAGTTGAACTGGTAACTGGTCGCCTGTTTGGCGGCACTGATGTCATATTGTGTGAATTGGTGAGCTCATGGCACGCCTTAAAGAGTCACCGATCACAGTAAGATTTACTTGAAATCAGTTCCAAACATAAGTGGTGTGGGGGGGGGGGGGTGGCAGGTGAGCGTGACAAAGTACATAGGCTGGAAAAGCTTTTGTCAAGGCGTTCAAGTTCAACATATTTGGTTGTTGTATCTCTATCTCTATCTCTAGATCTATAGAGACTGCCCCAATTTCATGGATACATATAAGCTGGTGCGTAAGTATGTGTCAATGTGTTAGTATTTGTTATGCAATTGTCGTCAAGGCCTTAACAGTATTTTACTTATATTGATTTTATAACTGTTATGTCTTATTTTCTCTAATTAAACTGTTTAATTACCAATTAAATATATTCTAGTTCAGTATAATTAAATCCATTTTAGCTAGTTATCATATAAAGTGCATAACGGTTATATTTTCTATTGTTGAGAATAGCTTTAGCTTTATATAAATATATAATTAAAGATATATTATATCTAAAAGCTATTACGTTATTAGCACGTTAGAAATATTATTTGTAACTAATTTGTGTCAAGTTGAAATCAAACGTCAATCAATAAAATTGTGTTATGTACCCCTTTATCCAGCAAGAGTTTTGGGTACACTAAGCTGTACCCTGTACCCAAAACAACACAACTAAAAACAATAAGAAACGCAGAGAGAGAAAGAGAGAGAGACAGCTGTAGGTAAGAGATATTAAAGCCTAATTAAGACGGATGTTTCTGTCTGTTGAAAGGAAAGAAAAGAGAGGGAGAGATACATATATTTTATGTGTGCGTGTATCTATGTGCATGTGTGGGTCTATGTCAATCAAAGTCTAGCTCAAACGGCACGCTTTTGATAACAGAAACGCAATTTGAAATACAATTGGAACCGCAAGCGCTGACAGCAAAGGCAGAAGCAGAGCCACAGGCAGCGACGCGACGCCTGCAACTGTGATCCACACATATATATGCATATGTTCATGCATGTGACAGCAATACAGGCTAAAGCTCTCGCCCTCAACAGGAACATGACAAGTCGTTGGCTCTCATTCTACTCCGCTCTCCCCACACACGCTTTGCTGTTGTTGTTGTTGCTGTTGTTCTTGTAGCTGCAGCTGTCAACTGAACGACTGCGTCTCATGTCTGTGTCAATTGAAATTCAACGAAATAGAGATAGACAGAGAAAGGCTGGTAGCTAAATGAATACATTTGATCATGCGTATGTATGTGATGTATGTGTAAAGAATAAAAACCGCAAATTGATAATTGAGTTTGGCACAGGTTCAAACTGCATTTTGTTGCTACTGCTGCTGCTGCTGCTGCTGTGTTTGGGAGGTGCTTGCCAAGTGGGTCAATGTGAGCATGTGACGCATTCGTAGCAGAGCACTTGGTAGCCAATTAGAGAGAAATACAACTAAGAGTAGGCGATGTAACGTGTGCCAGGGACTGCCGGTTTTAGTCACTTTTTTCCTATGACAATATTACATCATTATGTACATTTACATACATACATACATATATATCGTGTGATATATTCTAATCTGAAATTCATTAAAATTATGTTTCGATTATATAGTACAATAACTTAGCATTGTCTTCATTATGAAAGATCCTACTTATGGAACAGTATTTATAGTGACTATTAATTAGACGCTTGAAGATTTGGGCTCATTAATAGTTATTGGAATTCGATATGAGCAGTTTGCTCTCATAAATTGAAGTCAGCTGGCGCCCACAGACACGGCACGAGACATGTCCCAAGGGTGAGGTGAGCATGGTACATAGGTTCAGATGAATATCATGTCTGGTTGTCGTCAGAGTCGTCTTCATTCTCTCGCATCTCAACAAGCGGGCTCTTTTTAATTTAACGGTAATAAAAACATCACGTATACGCCCCGCTGCTAACGGCAATGACAATAAAACAAATGCGCGCCCCCACGTTGGCCATGGAAAAAAGAAAAGCTCAATCATTTGCTTGCCCCACAAAATGGAAATGGAAATGGCAGCGGCGACAAAGTGTCAAACCAATGCCAAGTGATGGGACACCCGACAGATTGTGTATAGAGTTGGGTGACAACAGCGTGGGCAAAGACAGCAGAGCGATAGAGCAGCTGCATAACTTGCAACGGAAGATTTAAGCGCAACACGAAACCAAAAATTCCCATTCCCATTCCCATTCTCATTCTCATTTCCATTCTAAATCTCAATTTTACCCCAATTCTCACTCCTATTCCCCTACACAATCCCATTTATATTTTTAAATTCTTATCTAAGCAGGCATGGAGAGCGTTGCAGCAAAGCAGCAAACGAATTTTTCAACTAAATTCACAATGATTAATAAAATTTAGACATAATCCGAATGAAATTCTGTATACTCTGCAATAGTTAGAGTAAAGTAATATCTACAATATCTATATATGTATCAAAAGATTTATTGCAATATAATCTGACTTAAATCCGGACTGTGCCGGAAGAACTGTTTGGAACTTATGATAAAAGCTAAAATGAAAAAGCTTGAATTTAAATTTGGAAAGAATTGCTTAAGTTTTGGTAATTTATAGATCCATAACTAGTTCTATAATCAATATAATTCTAGTTTTTCTCCGCTCTATCAACAGTTCCAGTCAACGATTACATGAGAGAGAGTCAAAGAGAGAGAAAGATAGATGAATATTATTTTAAGAAAGAGATAACATTAAATGTTGCTCTCGTGTTTGATCAATTGACAGGCAAAAGTCGAACACAAAGAATCAATTAGTTGTAACTTATATAACCCGTTTTGTATATATGTTTTTTTTTTTATAGGGTATTAAGTAAATGCGCAGGCGTTTCAAACAGCTAAATTTTCATATGTTTTTGTGCTTTTTGTTGTAACTTTTTTTGCTGCACAAACAGAAAAAGCAATGTATATAAAATAATTTTTGTACATTTTGCTTTAAAAAACACGAACAAAAAGAGTAGAAAAGAGAATGAAATACATAAATAAAATGTTGTCGCGTGGTCTACACATTCAGCTGTTGCATTTGTTAAGGTTGTTGTTGTTGTTCTTGTTGTTGTTGTTGTTGTTGCAGAATGACACATATTTCTATAGGTTTTTTCATATCGATGTTGTTGCTGTTGTTGTTGCTGTTGCTGTTGTCAGCTGTCGTTCTTGCTAGTTGTCGACTGTTTCGAAACACAATAACAAAAAAAAGCGCTGAGATTGTAAAACTTAAATGAGAATTGAAATTAATTTGTTGTTCGACTCGAACCAACACTCTAGTGGGTAGAAAAAGGCTAACAACAAACTGTTATGAGAAAAAGTAACAGAAGCTTAGACAGAACTGGAGGTGGAATGGGGTAATGTCGCCTGCTGCCAGGGGGGTAGTACAGAGTGTTGTCTGGTGGGTTTTGTGTCGATTGTGTTGCATAATTGCAAATGACGTAGAACTTTGTTCAACGGGATCTCATTTAATTACGGAAAACATACATTTTATATACATACATACACTCACACACATACACACACACACATTTTTGAGTATGTCAATCTATGTAACGAAGCGTTAAGTTTGTCATTGAGGCTCTATTTATACCCTATACCCATTAAAGCTGAACAAGAAGTATTTAAGTATTTTGTAAGAGATAGAAGCGACCTACTCTGTTGCCCTTCAAAGGTCGAGCAGATGTATTCTGTCTATATCATATATTATGGCCAAGTTTAGCTGGATTGTAGATCATTTTGGTATCATATTTCACAACATGCAGGGAATTCGGTATTCGTATATGCTCGATTAGAGCATTTGTTCCATTGGTTGATACTGGCTAAACGCTGGAAATTGAAGCATGTCGTTCAATTTTGGGTGGAACGAGTGCGGCACAAGGTCATCAGTTTGCTGGAATTCGACTCATTTGTTGTGTTGCATGAATATGTTGGCAAGGGGAGGGAAATCGATGGGGGAAAAGCTAATAAAGCATTAACAAACTTTTACGTACGTTGTCAGCAGTTTCCTCTTGTAGGCTGAACGTTTGTTGGGTTTGTTGCGAGTGTGCGGAAAGCCGTTCAAATGTCACGCCTCACATCTCACCACACACACACACACACACACAGACACACACCGACGCACACACACACTGTGGACCTTCATCGAGTGGCACTTGTATGTTGAGAGGCTCTTGACAGGCTTTCAGTTGGTACTTAGAGGGCAGCAATTGAATTGAATCCTTAACCTAATACTATACACATTTTCCCATTTTCTCATTTTCTCATTATCTTTTTTTTATCTTTTTATTATATATATTGCAGCTTGTGCGTTTGCTTTTCACGCTTGTGCCCCGTTGCCACGCCCAATAGCGGCGTGCGCCCATCAAGCAGTCAAAACGACTTACTCAATTATGAAGATGAGCTCGCCCAGGATTATGCAGCAGAAGCGCGCTAGTAAATCATCCAATTCGTCACGGGTCTCAATGACCACTTCGACGGCGGAGGAGAATCTCATTGAGTCGAAGCTTTTCAGCTGGATGCGACTCTTTCGTTTTGCCTCCTTGCTCTGTCGTGCTGAGTAGAATCGTGGAGTGAAGAGAGGAGACACAATTGAATGGGGAGTAGAGCTGTATAGATCAGAGCTCCGTATATATTATCTATTAACATAAGAAATAATGGAAAATGCATTATAAAACCGATAAAGTAACAAATTTATGTGCTAATTGCCGCTTTCGATTCAAGTTTTCCTATTATGCTATTAAAAACAAAAAGAAAAACACAAAATGCAAAAAAAAAAAATATCTTAAAAATTCAGAAAAATAAATAAAAGAAAAATCTTCTATATATATATATATATTAATATATATATATAAAAAAAATATCACTTTACAGATTCTGCAATGTAGACAGTAAGAAATTGAAAACTTCTTTAAGAATTCTTCAGTTAATATTATTTATCATTCAACAATTAAGTCAATTTTTAGTGTAAATTTCACTGGGATATCTCCCCCTTGGGGGAACCCTTGAGAAATTTGTCGCGCCTTTCGTACCTTTTGTATTGTAATAAGAAATAAACATATGATACAATATGATATGTAATGGTTAATAATTAATTGTGTTGTCTATTTGGGATTAGTGTTTAATTTATACAAAAATAATTAAATACAATAGCAATAACAAGAACAACACCAGCAACAACAACAACAGCAAATCACAAACAATAATAACAACAACTTACCAATATATCTGTATACATATATATATATATATATATATATATATATTTTTGTAATTTACAAAACTGTTTTTTGCGTGTCACAAAGTAACAAAAAAGTTTATGCAAGGCAAAAAATAAAAATAAATTAATTTTAACTAAATGCTTTATTGCAATAAAAATAAAAATAAAAATAAAAATACAAATAAAAATAAAAAAAAAAATACAAATACAAAATACAACAATAATGATAAATAAAATATAATATACTATATATGTATTCGTATACACATAGAGGAATATATTTACAGAGCGAGCAAATATGCGCTTAATAAACAGCTACACACACACACACACACACACAAAATGATATAGTTTCACACAATACTCCACCCACACAAAGTAATTGTAAATTGCATTTAATCCAAAGATGTTGCCAATCAAGAATAGTAAAAAAAACAAAACTTTCTTAGTAGATCAATAAAACAATACAACAAAATAGATCAAATATGAAATTTTAAATATTGTTTAAAAAGTTTAACAAAAAAAAAAGCAAAAACATAATCTCAAATGATAACAAACAGCAAAGAAAATGTTGAGCAACTTGAGTATATAGTAAAATATCATAGTTTTTCGAACCTAATTTATAATCATTAATTAGTTCGTAAGCGATGCTAAACCTGAAGCCAACGTAGTAAGACACGGTAAAAAAATAAAACAAAAAATAAAACAAAATATAAAACAAAATAACAAGAAACATGAGAACAAAAACCAAAATAAAAACACCAGTAAAATGTTAAAGAAAAGAATTACAATGCAATAAATCGATATCGATAAATAAATAAAAAATCTTTAAGCATGTTGTGTGTTCAATGCAAAATAATATATATATAATGTCGTTTTCTTTCCATTTATGATTAATAAATAATTAAAACTTAAAATAATTTTAAATAGCTATTACAGATAAAGTTTTATTTTAAATTGTCAGTTTGGTAGCATGACAGAAGCTAATAGCCATACATGCGTTATCAACTGTAGATGGCGCTTTATATTTTCCGTTGCGTGTTGGTAGCTGACACAAGCTGGTTTATATATAACTGTCTAAAGCTAACAGCACAGTTCAAAGCTAACAGAGTTTACTTAGAACTTATTTTGAACTGCGCAGCTTACTTAATATAGTTTTACATAAAAATTTAAATGAAAAAATTGCTAACGAGAAGGCTGCTGAACAAAATGTGTTTTTAATTTAATTTTGTACCAGCCAGCTAGGCTTTATAATATTTAAAGAAAATAGTAAAATTAATCAACTTTTTTGAACATAATTATTTTCTTTTAATTACCTTCTATCAATATTTATCGATAAAACCACTTTGTGTACACACTTGTACTTCCTTTACCGCACGTTACATTGTTGCTCAGCTTTTCCTTTCTGAGAATATTAAAATTAATATTAATTCCTATTGAAAGTACTAGCAGTTCATCGGAAATCTAATGAAACTCAGCTGCTTTGTCGAAGTGGATTGTTAAGTATAATTATGGTTAATGCATTTTATTAAGCATTTATGTTTACATGGTAATTAAAAAAAACTTTCCTTTAGACAGGTTGAAAATCGTAGACTACTGGCGCAAAATTGTTGTAGCAATTATTTACTGTAGCAGCAAATCAACGGAAAATGCTTTTCCTACGCGTTGTTTCTGGTGGGAAGAGTGTTCACGCTTATCGTGAGTTCTTTTATGGGCACATACTTTATCGTCCAATTGCTTGACATGGCTATACTGTTTAGAACGAAGATGTGTAAACAAAAGTGGAAAATGACTTGACTGATCCCTTAGAGCATGCGCCTTGGATATGCCGGCAAGGGAGAGCATACAGCCGAGCAGGAATTGGTTAGCTTGTGAGTAAAATATCTTGGTGCGTGGCCGAAGATGCTTCGTGACGCGACATGCCGCTCAGCTATCCCCCATTTAAATTTTCCCCCTCAAGATCAGCCACAATGGTCGGAAGAATTGGCCTCCTGTCGCTTGTACGACTGATTCACATGCAGATTGAAAATCAAATTCAAATTGAAATTCAGAATAAGATTCAGTTAGTGTTTCGTGCTCGTCGAGTGTTGTTCTCGGTTTTTCCTCAACAATATCGAAAATTTTTCACAGCACAGTCTTCTGCTTGCTGCTGACCATATTACATACATACATACATACATATATTTGCCTATATATATAGATATATATATATGAAAGTGCATATATAGAAATTGAAATTGGAATTTTAAAGTTAAATAGAAGCTGATTCTGTGTATGTGTTGTGTTTTGAAATTGAAATAAAATAAAAATATTGTATTTTGTTCATTAAACGGTTGGTTTAAATACTTAATTTCATCGCACAAAATGAAAAATGAATACGAAAAAGAGAATTACATAATCGCAGCATTGTTTTTAGAGCGAAAAGAACGTGGAAAACCACGTTTTCCACTTCAAATATAAATTTAAATATGAAAAATTTATTTTTAATCATTTGCCACTACAATTAATGCGAGTGCACTTAAAGCAATTATCATAAATAAAATAATGAAATCTATAGCAATTTTAAGTGGCATCCACAAAATTAATAAGCACATTAAGTGGAGGAGGAAGGAGGAAGCACTGGATAGCTAGGATAGAAGGAATATATAGGAGGAAATTATAGCGTACTGCATTCAACTAAGGCACAGACTCAGCATGATTTTTCGAGCAAAAGTTTAACGAACTGAGTTCATTTCTATTTTTGAATAATTCGGAAAGCATAAGAAGAAAAGCAAAAGGAAAAGCAGAAGCAGTAGCAACCCAACGTAATGCCGCCACAAAAGTGAAAAGTCTGCATGGTTTTCCCTCTGCGGATGCGAAACATGTGCTTATATATAAATATACATATATATATATCTATATATATATGGAGACTGATCTATATAACACGCCTACACTGTGCAAATTTTCAACATTTTCAACTGGAAAATGAAATTAACATTTCTCCACATTCACTCAGCTGCTGTTGCTGCTGATGATTAAACAAATTGTGCCAATTCGATACAGTCTAGATTGCCTAAAGCAAATACCTAAATGGATAATAGAATAATACATCTAAATTAGATGTAAAGCTATTAACTATAGTTTCCCATAGATATCCAAATGCTAAATGTTATATGTATAGTAATCTTTTGGCAAATCTTAAAGAATTAAAAGGTTTATTAAATGATGCTTAAACATCAATAAAGTTTCCGTCTTTAAACAGATTTGAATGTTAGTGCATTAGGCAAAGACACAATATTGAGTAATTACTGTATTTAAAATTAAATTTTTGTTGCCAATTTCACTTTCATATTAAATTAAAAAGTGTTTTCTTTATTTTAAAAAATTTATTTAAAATGCAAATAACATTTGAAATATTGTGAAATATTATTTTTGTTGTGAGATAAATAGAATTTTGCTATGTTTATGAATGATATCAGTCTATTGAGTGTATTCATACTTGTAGTATATGGCCTTGCTGTTAGTATATACTATATATAATATTTCTATATAGATATATATATATATATATATCGCTTATATATCTGCAAAGAGACCTTCAAAACGTTGACATTAGCTAATTCGATGGCTGTGACTCTGGCAAATGCTCTACACTCAAATATTACTGGACATTAATATTCATGCATTTTAAATTATATATATATATATATAGTTTATATTATATGTGACAACTTACTAAAATAAAATGTTTAAATTGGCAACTTAAAAAATCAAATACTCCGCTAGCAAATTGCTAAGGCGAAGGCAACGTTAAGAGTAGCGTCTGATGGCGTCAGCGCCAAATTTAAATGTAGAAATTTAGAAAATTGAAAAATAAGAAAAAGAAAAGTCTAGTGCGAAAAACAGGCTAGAATCGTATAAACATTTAGCCCACTTCCGTTAGAAAAATAGCACAGAATTGATGCGTAAAGATCCACTCAGCCCCACAACAACCAATACAATTTCACCAGACAAGATTCATTCTCTAGAATAGGTCATGATTTATTTGTGTTTGACATAATTGGGTTGCTTGTTCAGGTGATCGGTAGCTAATAATGAGCAAATGGTGATTGATTGTTACCACAATAGATATATGTATAAAGATAACACTAGATATATATTAAAGGTTTAGAAGCTGTCCTGTGCTTGTCAGAATCTCTTCAACTATTCTTATGAGAAGCTTTAAGTGCAACTCTTGTGAAACTAAACATAATTAAAATATAAAATAAATTATATATACTCACAGTGTAATATGATAAATTGAAGTGATATCGTACCCCCAAAAGAGTTCTGTCGATAGCAATAATAGTAATAGCAACAGATATAACATATATAAATCCGAGTAAAGAATCATCTATTGAAAGGCTGTGAAAGCTGTGAAAAATGTCTGGGCAGCAACCGCCGCCACCTTTTGGTAGTGGGCCACGTGGCTGGAATCCACGTGCACCAAATCCCGCCTCACCTTCACCCTCATCGTTTTTATACCGTCCGCCATCGCCTTGGACAACAGCACCAAGTCCACCACCAATTATATCCGGACCACGTGCTTTTGGTCATGCCATGTCACCAGCACCACAGCTGCGTGGCGTGCGGGGCAGCAGTAACAGCACCAGCAATAATATGCCGCATCCTCGCCCACAATGGCCAGGTGGAAATCAATCGCCGGCGCCGTATCAGCCACCAGCTATGTTTGAGCAGCAAGGCTTTTCTTATGGTGGTGGAGTTGGTTCAGCACCAGCTCCACGACCCTTTAGACCAGCGCCAATGCAGCAGCTGCAACATCAAAATTCATACGGTGCCCCGCCTACCAGCTCATTTCAGCTGTCACCAACTCCATCGCCCATTGTATGCCAAACACCTAGTTCGGATTTCACATACAGCAATCGGCAGACACCTTTGTCCCATCAGCAACCCCAATATAACCAACAGGCACCGGCGCCACAATATCTACGCCAACAAGGCGCACCACCACTGCCACCACAACCGAGACAACACGGACAAGACCAGATCGATTTTGTGGGCGTGCCATTAGAACCACCTCAGCCCAGATCATATGTAGTCTATGATGATGAGGAGGAGTTTGGACCATCGACTGCCGAAATTATTGCGAATCAATCTCAAGACTACATCGATGAGAAGCTAGCCGAGTATCAAATGACGATACTACAGCTGCAGGGTAAGTCTGCATCCCTTCAAAGATCCTATAAGAAATAAAAAATAAAGTCTGCAAATCTAATATCTTTTTATTGAAAATAAATGAAAATATATGTATATATATAATATTTTTTGTTGGAAAACTACTTGAACTTTTCTAAGAATGTAAGGTGAAAAATGGATACAATTGTTTTCCTGTTTCGTTAGTGTTGTAAAAAAATCTTCTACATATTGTTGATTATTTCAATCATTGGGTTGGACAATGTAATGTTATCAAGGATATCCAGTAATTTTTGTATATCCTGAAAGGATGTAACGGCATCTGGTGCTCCATTTAGTTTAATAGTCTTACCCTCAAAATTAACGTTATACTGTTTATACTTAAAAATGACAACTCTATCATAGGGCACATGGTACTTATTGGGATTTCGTCCCGGTGCCGTCAATAGTTTGGTGCGACGAAAGATCACACATGAGGGCTGATAGGCATGGCGCTCGGTTTCGGGTATTTTATCTTCCTTCAAATCACCAGTATATATGGTCAATGCATGATGTGACAATACCGAAGGCTTTACCTTGTATAGGGTCACTTTAGTGCTCCATTTTGCAGAAGGTAATTGCATATGAGCTGCAGCGTTGGCTAATTTAACCAATGGCATTTGTAGTATCTGACGCTGCTGATGTTGCTCAGGCCATATAGCCGGATTAATGACGAACCAGGTATCATTATACGTGATTTTATTTATAATCTGTCCTTTTTTAGCTCTTGTATTTGGACAAAAGTTTACGGTTTGACGTGATGTTTTAGTTTTACTAGTACCAGGCTTATCGTCCGCTGCGGCTACTTCATCTGAAGTATTGCCAGCCACTTTAGCACGTCTTTGGTTCGATTTGGGATCTGCAGGTTTCCTGAAAATCTCAATATCATCATTCGATTTCCTTTTAAGCTCCTTCGATGCTACCGTATTATCTGACGTAGAGGCACCTTCCATATTCATGCTTCAGAGATTTTAATTTAAGATAATCAAAAATCACGTGATTTTTTATAGGTTATGATTGGCCTTTTAATTGGCGATTTAATTGTTGCTGCAAAGATTGCGACTTTTCTCTTCGATTCTAACCTGTGCGGCTATAACTGAAAGTACAGTGTGAACTCTAAAAGGTTTTCTTCTTGTCTTCAAAGAAGTCCTTACCATCCGAAAGCTGGACACCAAAAGAAAGAAAAGAAGTTGCGAATTCATTAACAGGGTCAAGTTTCAATTAGATAGGCTTTTATTTAATTGATTATCGATTATTTGATATCAATATGTTAGCATCCCTACAAATGGTATTAATTGTGGTAGATTTTTCCATTTATTGCAAGGATTAAATCATTGTCCAGCTTTTGAATGGCATACACTTAATGTAACTATTATTTGCTCCTCCTTATACTTTCAGTTTTCTTTGTAAGATTTCATGAATTTTCATTATAAATTTACAAAGATATTTGTTTTTTTTTTTTATATCAAACGTATATCCCCAAGCATATAGAATTATTGAGAACTTGGCCGAGACGGCACTTGGCTGAATCAGCTTTGGGCCCAGCGAATGTGTCATCTGAACTTGACCCAGTCGCCCACGTCGATCAATGTGGCTGCCTTTCTAGCGCCCAATCTTCAAGTGGAACATGTTCATTTATTTGTTTTTTGCTTTTACCTTAATGTGATTTTATTTTATTAACATACAATGATAGACTAATTAATACCCTTTATTCAGGTTAGATATATCTGATACACTGATTAGCAATAGCCATCAGTACTTTCTCCTTGATCTGCCGGATGCATTGCTGCCTTTCCCAGCCAAATGCTATAAACAATTTACTTTTCTATTATTGGCAATAGCGCCGATTGCAATGGCCAATAGATATATATATATAATCTGGTGTAGAATATATGGTACAAATTGCCAATTGAAAAAAAAGAAGAAATTCATTGATTCATTGGCATACATATATACTATATATATGTGGGCTGTTGAGTCATCGTATGTTGTTCCCAATAGATATTTATTTTGCTGAAAGGATTATGTATAACCAAACTATAACAAATCTCTTTCCTACATAGGGAAACCTATGATTTGTCGCACTACCAAGTCGAATGTTAGGTTTTCTCATAGCATTTATTTTATATACAATCTTATACTAGGAATATATATATATACAAATTTATGGGAATTTCTTAATGGACGTTTTGCCTTGGCAGAGATAAGGTGCTAGCCACGCTTGCACAATCCGTACCTTCCTCCAGCTCATCCATTGAGTCCATAGATGGTGATCGAGTTCTATCAGAACTTAGTTCCTCGTTTAGAGTATACATGTTATAGCATAAAACCAAGCGGGTGTGAAGACCTTCAAAGATATTGACAACACTAGGTTTCAGGTTAAAGAATATAATTTTTTGTTGACGACGACGAAAGTCTTCCACCATAGAGGATATAACCTTGGCAGCTGTAAAGTCAGCTGCATAGATATATGTGCAGTCAATGACAACGGGGTATGTTGATCTGTTGCCGGATTTGATAACCATATTACGCACAAACTCAACAGAGGGAAAGATTAGACAACGATCAGGTGTAATCTTTATAAACCTAACACCCTCGTCTGTTTCCATCTCCTCCAGTGTGACCTTGGGTCTTGCCGAATGGTATAGTATGAATAGTTGATTAGCTGCAATGGCCAAAAGAATGCCAAACTCCAATGGCAGCACCAGGCACATTATAAATGCCATAAAAGCTGGTATGAGATCTGAGCCTGTAAAGTATATAAATATATATATATATATTAATATCAGCTATATATATTTAGCAGAATATTATACTTACGTTTGCTACGCCACATGGGCATTATGATTTGGTATTGCACCTGGAAGATGACCGCTGATATAAGAATGGCGGCCAGTACTGCTCTGGGTATGAAACTAAAGTATTCGGTGAGAAAGCTCAGCGCCAACACCACGACGAGACCAATATAGAAATTGGATATGGGAGTGCGACAGCCACTGGCATTGTTAATAGAGGAGCGTGCCAATCCACTGTTACTGCGATAGCCACAAAACAGTGAATTGGCTATATTGGCTACACCGGTGGCAATCATCTCTTGCGTGATATCAATCTGTTTGCCATTTGCAAATGCTTTACAGACGGAAACGTTCTCCAGCAGTGCCATTACTGGGACTATAATCAAACCATAGCCCAAACTTTGCACCATGTCGATGAAAGTTTCGCCAGGCACAGGGGGTATGCCAGCGGTAGCGTTGCCTGGTTGAGCCTCAATTGAGAATGGCGGCAATGCTATGTTTGGTAGTCCTGGTGGTATATAACCCGTTAGCAGAAATGGATTAATTTTATAAGTCTCCAGCTTTATGGCCATTGCTGTAGCTGCGATTACAACGGTTGCGTTACGTGAGATGCCTATAAATTTGATGCAATGATTAATAAGATGCTGCAACCAATTACGTTCCGCAGGGTTCTTTGGTCCTATGCTCTTTCTGCCTAAGCCCCGTAGTGCCAGCAATAGTAGTACACAACCAAAACCCAAACAACTGTCTGCTACGCGTATATTGCCAATGTCACGTATCATGCTGATCCAACGTTGCAGAAAGGACACTCCATCGCTGTTTACACCCAGTATATACTTCATCTGTGATGTGCACACAATAAGTGCTACAGCACTGGTGAATCCTGCACTCACTGGCCCCGACACAAACTCAACCAGGGAGCCTAGCTTCGAGGCAGCCATAATCAGTTCTATGAATCCAGTTAGAAAGGTAAGCAGCACAGATCGTTGCCAGGAACCCTGAGCAAATTGGTAGGTCATCAATGAGGCAACTGCTGTGCTGCCAATAGTACAATCCTTGCAGGTGCCCAACAGTACATACACAAAACATCCCATAAATGAGCCATATAATCCATACTGAAAAGCATATAGAAAGTGGACAAGACCAATTTAATGATGACTATATAATGAAGTCTGTTCAAATTCTAGATAAAATATATTTCTTTGTTGCATTTGTAAACTATCAAAATTCTTCCATTTCCGTCAATTTATACAACTTATCAACTGCATCAGCATTATTGTTTCTGTCTCTGTCTTTTTGGTGCGAAGCTATTTGAGTTCTCTCTTTACTTTTTGCTGTTATCTTTATTTAACTTTCGGTGACCTTTTTCACACATTTACCATAAACTTATGTAATATATAGTACTTATATTTTATATATATAAACATATATATTAGTAAGTTTGTTTATCTTTATTAAATATTTACTTTCTTAAAACTTGACACTGAGAATCCATCGGTAAACTGTGCCCGACTACCAGATACCCTAAGGTTAAACCTAAAAATCTAAAGTACTTTGCCTGCTTCTTAGAAGATCTTAGAGAAAGAAAACAAATTAATGCCACACATTTTCCTAACAGCGGAAATGACTATATAAACTTTTGCTAATTCTTAGGAAAATATTTTGTAGCAATGATTAATTACTTAAGTCTAAGAAACAGAAAGATAAAATGGCATAATAAATAACAGCTGGTTGTTCATAGAGATAGTTCTTTATATAAACATTTGACTCACCTGAGGTGGCAGACCAACAACACCTGAATAGGCCAAACCTTGGGGAATGACAGTTAGACCAACAGTTAGACCAGCTATAAGATCTCCAAATGCATCCTTGTAATTATATTTGGGTAACCAGCTGAGAATCGGTAGACGCTTCTTGAGCGTTTTCATGCGGCAAATATTTCTTGCATAACGATTGCAGCAAGACTTTGAACTGGAATCAGAGTTCTCCTGCTTGGCGGCTTCCAATTGTTCAAGGCTTTTATATTTGGAGGTGCGATGATCAGTGATTAGTATAAAATCGGTGGAGCAGCTGGAAAATTGTGCCTCAAGCGTTTGCGTATGTTCCGATTGCCTGCGAAAGTTTATATTGTTTTCAAGCGTAGACATTGCGTTCTATTTCTGGATTTAACTGTACAACTGACTAACTGTGTATTAGCCGTATTTAACTGTTACCATTAAGAGTACAATTTAAACTGTATAATCATATAACCGGATAGATGCTGCGCAGCTACTGTGTGCTGCTTTAACTGCGATATACGGGTGTTATCATAGCCCCAAATTCTGTTTGTAGAGCCAATGGCGTAGATGTAAGAGCGGGATATAAGTTGTATGTTTCAGTTATCTGAGTTTTGCGACGTGCAACTTGTTCATAAAATCACACACATGACGGAGACCAGCCCCTGGCTAAGTTCCAGTTTATTTTTTTTATTTTTTTTTGGACAGTTGTTGTTTATCCAAGTGGCACAACGTTGTCAATCTTGTTCCAAATTTTCCAATTATCAAACCAATTACTGATTATTTCATTTATATTCGATTCATTATTATTCGAGTAAATATTGATGCGTAGCGATTTCGATTGTTGCCAACTGCGTTATAATACAGCATTTAGTTGATTTTGATTTTGTATATCTAATCTCATTTCAAGTACATTTGAAAGTTGAAATGATCTAATGTTTAAATACATCTTTCATATCATAAATAAAACCATTTCTGTTTCTTTTTTTTTAACAATTCTTTGCCAAATTCATTGATGGGTAATATACATGAAGTGATGCAAGTTGCCAAAAATAATAAAAATCTATATTTGCATTATATTTTTATGCTTTTCCCTATTTTATATAGACAAAGTCCATTTTAGTTCTATTCATGATTTTAACTTAAATTAAAATTAAAAAATTATAAAACAATAGCTTGACCTGATTAGCTATACAATAAATAAATATACAATCAGAGTGTCAATGTATTGTTTATATTAAACATTGAGTTCTTCTATTCGAAGCGCAGTGATGATCACACTTTTTATAGAAAAGGTTTATGAGCCTTTTGTTGTTTATACAACTTACATATAAAAATAGTAACTACTACATCAGGCAATGAGATCACTTTTTTTTTTGTTTGTGTATAAAAAAAGATATAAAAAGGTATTATAGGCATTATATATGGGATTTTAAAACATTGCTTATAAACTGACAATGGCACTGAGAGCGCATTGAGAATGACTTTTAATGTTCGAATGATGCTAACGCTGATGTCACAGGGGAAATGCCTACATTTTATTTTATTTTTAAAATGCATTTTCATCGCTCTTTGTGGCTGTCGCCTTTGTCGTTTTTGTGATTGGCTTGTTAGAGACAAAAGCTGGCCAAAAAGATAGAAAACAAGTCAAAAATACTATAATATAATTATAATTCAGAGCTGTATGATTAAGCAATACCCTGCAATATTAATTAAATCATATAGTATAAACGTATAGTTTATTTTTATCAATTAGCAAACAATTTAAAATCGAGCAATCTTGCTCTAACCCACAGTCAGATATTCTATATTACGTTATGATACGTTACGTTACTGAAGGCCCTTACGAACAATGTCAATGCAAGCTAAAAGTTGTTAAACAACTTAGCGTAGTTGAATGCTGTTAGTGTTAAGCTTATGTTAGATATTGTTGCTCTGTTAGATATGTGCAGACTTTCTGTGCGCCATTTTGTATAACAGCTTATGAGGTGCAAACATGTTTATATTAATGTTAAACTGCTGTTAAGTTTACACAGTATGTGTTAATGTGCTTACATTTTCATTCCATTATGTGATTAAACTCTTGCTGTTACATTTTCAGTTACAGGGTATTAAAATAGCTCGTGCCTTGTTTCTTTGTGCAGTTTCTGGTTGATATATTTATAATTCTTGTTTGGTATAAAATATCTCAAGGGATGCAACTCTGATCGGATTATTTTTAGAATTTTTCTACGGCCTGCTTTATAAGCTATTTTCAATTTTTCCCGTTTTTCACGTTTTACGAACTTGCCTTGTCACGGGGCACAAGTGATTAAAAATAAAGTTTTTAAGTTTGTTTTTTCAGTTTCTTTCGTCTTTGTTTATTTTCTCTGGGTTTTCTTAATGCAGTCGTATATGTTGCAATTTTTAAAATACTTTGAAAAATTGAATTGTGGTTTGTCTAATGAAACGTTAATTGTTAGTTGTTGGTATGACTTTTAGGGCTTTAAAGCAGATAAAGACGGCCTTTTTTTTCCAACTGTAATTACCATAAACTTGTTAAATACAACTGTTATTGTAAATATTATATTAATAGACATTTTTACAATGTTGTGGAATTGCTGTCTATTTATATTAATTCGTTTAGTTGTAGTAAATTTTTGATAATTATCATTCCTTTGAAGAGTGTATATGACTGGTCATCTCAACGCCTACTAATTCCACGCCCTCATTGCAAATAGCTAGCATATGAAATTCATTTCTATAATTAGAGATTTCTCAAAATTTATTTTAATATTTTTTGCACGTAAATATCAGTCGCGAATAATGATTTCAAGACATATGCAAATGTCGCAATTCGAACAAATCAAATTGTTGACGGACCTCGGTGCGATTTTAATTGCCTTTTTATGTATGTTTGTAAGTGTGTGTGTGTGTGTGTGTATGTGTGTGTTATTAAAAATATTAATAGCTAATAGTTTTTATAATTTACATAGCTTATTTTTTGTGTAAATATATTTCTATACTCTTTAAAGAAATCGTTGCTATTTGCTGTCGGTTTATTTAATTGATTTTTTCGTCTTTTATTGTCGTTCCATATGAACCATTATATTAATGGGTATATTTAGCGTTTAAACTACATAAATGTCTGTGTACAAAAGTGCTCTTAACGTATAAGTCAATATTTGATAAATTAAACAAAAAATTGTTCGTCTGTCTTTCCATTAATATTAGACACTTTATGGGTAGGTGCGAAAAAAAGCTGAAAGAAAATAAAATTTTCGCTGCAAAGCAATTTATTTATAGATAAGTAAAATATTGAAAATTGCCGAAAATTGAATTTTAAAAGAGGATACAATTGTTTATGCTAAAGAAATTTTTGGCTAACAATCAGACATAGAATTGCAGATAGATATACATAAGAGTAAATATAGAAAGTTAAAAAGAATAGATAAATAGTATTGCAATGAGACACTAATATTATATACTATACTTAGACCTTGAAATATAACCTTAAATTTCAAATAAATAAAGATAATAAATACAAAGTTTTATTTATAAACTTTTAATAAGCGCTTAATGATTAAGTTAACGTAGTAAAACCCCAATTTAATATAAATATTTAAAATACAAGTTTAATAATATTATAAAACACATAAGTTTTTCTCTCTATATTATAATATTTATATAAATAGTTCTTCTTCAGCAACGCCTCTGTTAGTTGTCTTATCTGTTATTGGTTTAACATTACAGTGCGTAGTTTTAACAGCGCGTCAAGTATACCACTTAACATTCTAGAACTACCGCAGAGGTTCACACAGCAGTAGCAGTTCGTAAACAAAATGTGGTCATAAAATCTACAGGCACTTCTTGGTTTTTTTTGTTAGCCCCTTTGTTTTTGTTTTGTTTTAGTTTCGGGGGTCGTCCAGATGTTGTGGCCACAATTGTTTACTTTACAATTAATTGATGTATTCTTTGTTGTTTAATGGTTTAAAGTGCTTGTTTTTATAGGTGTATATGTGTATATATGGGGGGAACTTGTTGAAGTGTTTTGGCATTTTATTTTAAATTTAATGTCAAGAAATGTTTTTAGCACCGTTTGCTAACAGATGTGTCATTTGAATTAACATAAACTATACTTTTAAAATTAATTCAATTTGTAATTGAAAAGATAAAATATAAATCAAAGCAATAGGCGCTGACCTTATGTACATAGAATTAAATTTTGATATTTAGTTTAGAATATTAAATATGAAATGTCTATGCATAAATAATTATATGAGTGCAAGTTTTTATTATAAGGTCAACTTCTAGCTTAGCAACAACAAAAAGCAATGCAATCACTTAAGCGTGACGTCATTAGTCTCCCTCTACGTGTGCTTACACAAAAATAGCTACGAAACTTGTTTGTTGTTTATTGAAATGATAAACACAAGCCACAATTATGTAAGCTTCAAATAAACATTTGTGTGTTTTGTTTTCTGACTTCTCTCGCAGTCGATCGCTTTTATGAATGACTTTCATGAATTAATGTAAGTTAAGCTTTATTATGAGTTGACCCACATACGACTTCGATTCTGGCATCATTTTTAAGCGCTGCACAATTGCATACTGAACTAGAGCTCTGTCAACCTTTAATTATCGTTTGCGCGCTGCACAATATTTACATCTATACATATTCGTATATAAGTTACAATAAAAACAACCACCTTAAGCCTGTAATTGGTATTTTCTCACGGTTATGATGTCACACACAAGTCGTAAAGGAATAACAATAACAAGGCAATAAGCAATAAGCAACAAGAAGTAAAAAGTATTTAAATGTCACACATACATGCATGTAAACACAGAAACACCATGCAAGAGAGCGGAACAATGTGAGAGCGCGCTTGAGTATAAATGATTTATTATATGAGAGCGTAGGTATGTAAGTAAGTGAGAGCGTAAGTTACAGCGTGTTCATCATTCAGAAAATTTTCACCACCTAATTAAAATAGGCTTTACTGCCTATCACAATTGTCTAACATAGTCGTAGGACAGTTGAAGTCGGAACATATTTTTCATAGTAGTTATACAAAAGAATAAGTTCAAATATTTATGTACTACAATTGGAACGCAAGCTTTTACTCCTACTGTAAAAGCCGGTAACTGCGCCTCTGTGCTGATAGATAAGACAAGCTGCTTAGTTCAAAGGTAGTACGTGCTGCCAAAGCGGTAAGCACAGAGTAGGTAAACATATATAAAAATGCGTGAATTCACTCTCACATTTAGTTCTCTTTTCACACAACGTTAAAAAAAGACAGTCTAAGCAATGTTACTCTCAAATTCTCACGCCGCTCTCTCGCTCACGAGATGCTACACACCACAAAACTCATGGCAACTTTGAGCTTTACTACGATTACTTTACCATAGTCCAGAGCTCAGGGCTGCTGATGTTGCGGGTCTCTGGACAAGGCGTAGTACACTGACGAATCAGTATCGAACCGGCTTTCTACAACAACGGATTGGAAACGGAATATATTAAAGACTTATAGCTCGGCAAAAATGTGAATTATCTGCCTGCCAAAGGCATGCTATATTATACGAATACAAGTATTATTGTGTGTGGAGAAGTGGAATCTTAAATTTGCCGAAAACTAATTAGAATTTGTCCAAGGCAGAGGGCATACGAATAAATACGTGTTTTTTATTATTTAACAAAAAACGAGACAAGACAAACTCGTTGTTTTCGTCGTCGTAGTTATATGTGAGGTGTTATTGTGTCATAAAAACCCGAAAATCGCATATCCAAAAAGCGGTGATAAAAACTGTGTGTGTGCTATAAGAAAAGAAAAAAAAAATTTCCAAAAAATTATAGTTAAATTAAAACCGGTGCAAAGTGCCTTTCGTGAAGGCCACTTGGGGGTTGTTGTTAGCCAAGGAAAACTCTGTCTGTGGTAAAAGCTATCGTCATCAGCAGCGGTGTTGTTGTTGTTGGTATTATTTTGTTGTTGGAGCTGTTGTTGCGTGAGAAAAATCAATTTTGCATTGAGCTGCCAAGGGAGCGGCAAAAACAGGACAAAAGGACAAGGCAAACTCAATGACATTTTGTCATAAGGACAAACGCATTTTAATACCGATGCTATCATGGCTGATAGCACAGATCCAGGTAGGCACAAGGATCCAACCGTAGAAGCCTGCAGTAGCAGAAAACAGAAAAATGACGGTGATGTTGAAAGTGCAGGAGTCGGTAAGGACGTGCCCCCAATACCGGCTGTTCGGCGCCGCCATGCGCATGAGCAGAAAACAGTTGAAAATATTGGGGAGGGTGTTGAAAGAAAACAGCTGGAAAAATCCACAGTTACCCGTACGTACATGAAGACAATTACCACGTCATTGACCACATCCAGTAGCAGTACCGGCAATCTTGAGCACATTGAGGCGCCTACACAACGTTTGCGGCAAAAGGTGGCGGAGTACGAAAAGGTTTGGTCCGATGGCGGCGGCAAACGTCCAGCAGAAGAACCCACTGATGAATTGCGTCAACAGGAAGTAGATGACTACGAAGCCGAGAATCCATTTGACATTGATGTTCATGAAATTGAAAGGCGTCTGCGTGAGGAGCGACAACGTGGCTTGGCCGAGGCGGAGGCATCAAAGCTGGCCTTCCAACAGGTTCACTTACGTCACACCCCCCAAACAACACCCAGACGCGTAGAGGTGACCAGCGAACAGACGCCAAGTCCATTTAATGTTACGCTTAGAACCACGAGTAGGATGAGTCCTGGCTCTGAATTAGGCAGTGTAGAAGATCAATTGGCACCCTTCAATGTGACGCTACGCACCACTCGACGCACTGTGAAAAATGATCAAAGCCGAAAAATGGAGCTTGAGCATTTTCTTGATGGAGAACGAACTGTTCGTGAGGTGCAAGCCGCTGATGGTGTTCGTACTATTATCACTTCGTCTATGACCAGCGATGGAGGCTATGCCGAGGAGAAAATTTACAGGCATGGTGAAGGTTATGTATCACCACGCGATTCGCCTTCGTGGTCACGTTCCAGTTTGTCCAGTGAACGGTCAAGCGTAACATCACCTCACAGTATTGACATGACTGCCGGTGGTAGACGCATACTTATTAAGCTTGAGGATGAAGTTGACTGTGAACACGAACAGCTACGCGACGTTTCTGATGGTTCTGTGCGCGCACGCATAAGGCAATTTGGTGGGCAGGACGATGATACTATGGCAACGGGTAACATTGACATTACCGTGGGTAGCAACCCCCGCAGGCGGCGTTTGTACCAGCAAACAACACTGCAAGTGGGTGGCAACGAGACAACAACAGCAACAACAACAACAACAACAGGAACAACAATAAAAACAACAACGCCACAACAACCAGAACACCAACGACCAGTACGTCCAAGCGAACTGTCATGGCAAACGGGTAAATCAACAACGAAGACAATACTAACATCCACGCCAATTGGCACGAAGGAGCAACCGCAAACAGCAACGCCGGACAAAGAGTTTAGTCCAGTTGCAACGTGCCAATTGCGCGGTTCTTCAACGGAAGAATCCCGGAAAATTGTGAGCCACAAAACGATAACTAGCACAACGACAACCTCGTCCAGCACTAAATCCCAAACGTCCTCAACGTCGCGTAAATCCCCTTTAACCGGCAATATCTCGTTTACCGCTACACAAATTCGCATCGGTGAAAACGTTAACCCTAATCTAAATATTGACGCTGACGCGGACGAGGACGTCATCGATAACGATTCCGATACGGAGGGCGTTCTTGCAAGTAGTCTTGTGATTGTTTCCACGCCCACGCGTTCCACAACACCCTCAATATCGCCGTGTACACCTCACGTTCTAAGCGGTGTCGGTACTTTTAACAAGAGTCTGCGCCAGGATTATCAGACTCAAGTGACACAAAGTAACCGTACCAACGAATCCGAATTCCAAGAGTTCCAATCCACAATGGCGTCGATAAATTTCGCACGCAGCAATTCCCAGTACGATAGCCACATAAAGGAGAAACGAGGTAAACCCAAAAAAATTCTAATCAACCTTAAAATGCAATTTTTTTTTTTTTGGCATTTCTTCTTATCAAAAGATTGATCATTTCTCAGTCAAATTAAGTATCAGTTATTTTCTCTTATCTCGATTAGTTATAGAACTGTTATTTCCCTTTGCCAAAATCTATATCTATATGGCACATTGTATGTAATATTGTTGTTTCTCTTATCGAATTACTTTGCGTGTTATATAATAATCAATTTGCGAAATATATATTTTTTGCAAGAATTCTCTTTGTTTTGTTTTGTTTATGTTTTTTTCTTTTTTTTTTTGTCAAAATTTGATAAAACTAGATTATGCATATTAAATATGCGAATGTGGGCTATAAAATATAAAAGGCGAAATAACGAAAAGAAGAATGGAAACAACGTCATTTCGTGTCTTTCGTTTAAGTTCTTGAAAAAAAACCTTTGAATACTTTAGGCAAAGGCACTTGAAGAGCAAATTAAAAAAAGTAAAATCTTTGTAACTGTGTATACCAGACTGTTTTTAGCCATTACTTCTATTAACTTGGATAAAAAACATTTTTTAGTTTAAGTCTAATTGGAATAATTTGTCGCAGGTTACTTCTATCGTGATAAAATCTATGGAAAAGTTGAAATATGCTCGGGTCATAGGCAACTATTATTATTGGTTCTCATTAATCATTCGCATCTATTTAAAACTAAACTTATTAATGATTTTTTATTTTAATAATAATTTCTGCATTTTAAAGTAATGCGGGGAGTAAATTTAATAAATATTAAACAAAACAAACCCGCATTTTCAATTTAGATTCTCTTCTTTTTCTATCCATTTAACGACAGAGATTAAGTGTGGGCTAAAGATCGTGCGAATTGAATCGCCAGTTATATAGAAATTTCCTGAAATCTGTAAATTTGTTTAAGATAATATACTATATACTATATACGTAGTATATGCATTCCCAACTTAACTTTTTGTATAAAACAATTACAACTAATTCATAAATCTAACTATAAATAAACCTGTCATAGTTCTAACTTGGCAACTCTAGAAATTCCCATTCGTTTTATAAATATTTATTTTCTTACTAAATTTTCCTATACACAAATAATTATGCATTTAACGTAAATGTTTGACATCAATATTTGATGAGATTTACATAATATCATTAAATTGTCATCAAAGATGATCGAGAAGAAAGGAAATTTTTAACTTCAAGTTGGAGTTATAGTTAGAAAACATAAAATAGATTTCTACTATTCAGATGAAACTTGTATCTTAATGAAAGCTCTAAATAGCTATGACCATTGAATGTCAAGGTCAATTTGCTATGTAGTATGAGGGTCAGTATGTGTTTAGATGTGTGTGAATGTGTGTGCCTATAAAGTAAATTAATTATTGCTTAGCAATCGATTGAAATGTGCCCAAAAATGACATCATCAGCTGCTGCTGCGTTTTAACTTTAACTTGCTAAAAACAACCCGTTTGCTCTTGCTTTTGTTGTAATTTTTGTTGTTGTTGTTGTTATAGTTTTAGTTGTAACTTGGCTAGCTGAACTTTTACTTGGTAATATAGTGATATTATACTTTATGTATACATTTTTTGTTGTGCCTTAGCTATGTACTGTGTTTTTATTTTTACCTTTTTTCCACCTCTTCTGTATCCCTACCCTATTTGAACTGTCCCGTCTGTTGGCAAGTAGCGGCGCTTTTCTTTTACCTCTTCTTTCTTTCTATCATTGCACATGGCCCCGACAAATTTATTGGCAGCCAAAAACACTCGAAGCAACCACCCAAAAGAACGTGACGCTTTGGCCCATTAGAAAGGGATGTGTTGTGGGGGGTAAATTGGGGTAAGGGAATGTTATGTGACCTCCTCAGTGGTTATTATGTTAAACACAACAAGCAATTAAGTGTCTCTGATGGTGTCTACTCATCTCTCTCTCTCTCTCTTTCTGCCTGCCTCCGTTCTGTTTCAATGTCTGGCGTTAAAATGTTGCATTTGACGAATGCATTCAAAAATATAAATATATATATTTATAATTATTGTTGAATGCTGCTTACATTAATATTTGTCTATTTAAACTTATATATTATATACTATATATGTTTATAGAAAAAGTCTTAATGTGTCTAGATTTGTTGTATATTATTTATAATTTCAATCCAGTACATAAAATACTATTCAAAAGGCTGCAATTGATTTATAGATGAACAGCAGATATATCATTGAATATCAGACCAAGACTGCAGACGATTTGGGTTATATTTATTATTTAAGAGTATCTAAAAGTCGTTTACAACTAATATATTCGATAGGTAGTTTGTTTTATTAGGTTTTATGTGACAATTAGTTGTCATAAATAAAGTTTGCGTGAGTTTTCATTCTTTTTTTTTTTTTGTTTCGTTCCCTTTTATTTTCTCTTTCTACGATTGGTAAGGAGAGTTCGTTGTTACCGTCAACAGTATTGAATATATAGTATATAATGTACATATATTTTATATATTTACAAGCATATTCTGCAAATATGTTTATATTGCGTGTTTTGGCCACTTTTTGACTTCAATAAATTTGCTTAGACATGTTTTATTTTCATACTTTGAAATTTTCTGAGCAAAATTGTGCCACAAACATGCTGATTGGGTGATTGGGTGTTATAGGAAAAATGTCGGTAAAATGTTGCCGCGATATTCATGAGGTACAAGTTGTGGCAGCTCTTCATAAAATTTATAAATTGTTCGTCAAAGTTTCTATGCTAATTGACATGCCTTCGCTATGGTATACTATGTTAAAGTATATATGGTTATATATATATATATATATACAAATATATGTTTTATGGATATAAAAGTATTGATTAGTTGGTTGCTTGGTTGCCTTCTTTTAGCTGCACTTTTTATTTGGTTTTCCTATTTTCTAATTTTATTATGGAGTAGAGGCAGCTGTGCAATTTCAGGTCAATAAAGCATTAGCCTAATGCAATTTAAGTTGCTAATAAAGTATTGTATATGTTAAAGTGAAGACCAATTAATGCCACAATTCAAAGCCAAAAATGAATTTCGCAATTTCAATATGAATACAATGTGTTCTATGTGTTTTGTTAACAGTTATTCAATTTGAAACTCAATGCTACAACACGAGAATGAATGAATGAAGAAAAGTAAATAAACAAACAACATTTAAACAATAATAAAACAATGCTCAA
This sequence comes from Zygothrica quintamaculata, assembly GCA_037044455.1. Lineage (NCBI taxonomy): Eukaryota > Metazoa > Arthropoda > Insecta > Diptera > Drosophilidae > Zygothrica > Zygothrica quintamaculata. Next base: position 436,804 of record JBAMBS010001869.1, read on the forward strand.
ATAACGTTATCTATCGCTTAAATCTGTCTATCAAAACACATAACACAAAAATCAGCAGCCGTACAACTGTCTGTCCTTTTGTCTCTCTGTTTATCTCTCTGTCTCTCTGTGTGTCTTTCTGAGATCATCGTTGAATTATTTATTGATGTTACACACATTGTTAAAGCTGTCAGTAGCACAATTTATTGGTTTCTATATTGTACTCAGTATCATACTCATACTCATAGTAAAGCGGCATTTAATTGATGCCTAAAATGTGGTTACGGCAAACTTGACAGCATTTGGCAACCCTGTTACTATTGAAACTGTAAATTTCAATTTGATATTTAAGCTACGTTTTGTAAACTTAGAAGTAAAACAAGTTTAACAAATTATTTCAAGTGCATAGAATCTTTATTTTTTATTTACTTTATAAATTATTACGGTGTTGCGTTAAGCAATTGAACGCTTAACCCATATAGAAGATTTAGATATTCTTGCTGTTTGCTAAAACTCTTTGTAGTTCAAAGACTGCCACAAGAAAGTGGTATAAATGTGGTGGCAGCTGTTGCGCATGTGGCATAACAATTTCTATACCCTGTATGAAGTATAAGTAAATAAAAAGAGTACATTAAAATGTGAAACATATATTCAGATTATGATCTGAAGCAAGCTAAACTTATATAAGAAGAGAGGAAATTAATTTTAACGCCTTTAATATAACATACCATAGTACAGGGTATCCCGTAGTAAATCACAATTGTATACAACTATTTTTTACGTGTTGTGGGTTGTTTAAGTATCTCATTAAATATAAAGCTCTGCATGTGTCTTCCTCTCCATATTTTAGCTATTCGTGGGCAGTCAATCTTTTGAGCTCTTTTTATGGTAGCTTCTTCTTTCTTTGAGATTTTAAGTTTTGCGGTTTTTGTGGCTTACTAAATGGGCAAACAAAAAATAAAGTTAAAAAGAAACCAACAATTTTGTATGCTTCGAGTGTTCAATTATTTATTTGCTTTTACTATCTTTATGTTTGGGTTTAGTGAATCTTATTAATAGAAAAAGTAAATAAACTTTAACGATTTTTATTTGGCAAACATGTGTGGTTGTGCGATATATATGTATTTCTCATGACGTAACACATTTTGGAAAATAATATACATTATGTACACTATATACATATCTAACTATTTATCTATATCTATATGTTTACTTATTTGCATATAATATTTTCGAGTAGCTGTGATAGATGATTTATGACATGCCACAGCTCGTGTTGCGGGTAGCTACCAACCTGTGGAACGCACTGAAGCATCACATATATGTATATATATATATATATATATATATATATATTGAACAACGCTGACAGCATTTGTTTTATATACTATATACATAAACGTATATTGATATAATACTTAATTCGCTGATCACTTGTCGCCCACAAACTGTTACAGGTGCAACCCGCAGGACACACCTCAATGAACTCAATGCAAACAGCGTTATAAATTGAATTTAAATATTTTGATTTATTCATATTACATAAATAGAGTTTTAAGCTATTCATGCAATAAGTATAGTTATTAATTTAACAAGGTGTTAGCTAGTAGATTACTCAACTTTGCTAGACATCAACAATAATAAATCTTACATGCAAACAGCAAATTAAGGTCATAATTATATAGAATTATTTGATATTTATAATTAAGCTTTCATACATCAAATATAGGTCATTATTAATAGATTTTGTTAAGTTGAGTATCTAAATCAAGTTTACATTTATATATGATATGCTTATAGCTATCACAACTTTATTCTATGCGATCTCAGTTGTATAATGCTAATATTACGTATACGCAGTAAAAACAAACAAATTGCTACGGAAATGCTACATAGAACATTTCCGTTGCCCAAAACCAGCATATGGTTAATATCCCCCTATAGTGTGCATATAAAGATATATGCATATATATATTTATTGATACTATACACTTACTCTATGCCCCTTTCGATCGTATCTGTTAAAGACAATGTAACATTTACAATATGCTCAACGGCATTTCGAATATGCAAATGAACAAACAAATCGAGAAGAACATTCTTTTGAGTTTGTTATTGGGGGAAACCCGAAGCAATTAGCATTACAAACACACATGCATATGTATATATGTACATATATACATTTAAACGTAAATAAACTATTTTTACTTATATTGTTGTTGTTGTTGTTGTTGGTTTGTAATTTCTTTTCTATTTCTATCTGTCTACAACTAGGTCAAAGCAGACATATAGGAGACATTCTCTAACTTTTACTTACTCGCACTTACTATACAAATACATATCTTTGCTTTTATTTACTATAATCATATATATTTATGTATATATATATATATATATATATGTATAGTACATTAGATGATTTTTACAACTTCTTCGCGCTCGATAAATTAGTTTATAAAATAAAAGAGAAAAAAATAAATATTGTTAAATGGAACCTTTCAGTATATATACGTTAAAGGTCTGATCATTAAGTAGTAAAAAAAATATATGGCAATAAACGTTAATAATGGTCAAAGCATTCGCATCATTATAATTATCATCATTAACTTACTGACTGACTGACTGAACCATTGAATCTTTTTTCTTTGTTTGTTATTGTTTTTCTTTCTATTTTTTCTTAGTCTGTGTATAATTTATGCTTGTGTTTAGTATTTACTTTTTTTTTGTTGTAGTTTGCTGCTGTCTGGCTCTGTTTAGCGGCATTCTTCACATTGAGTTTCTAACATAGCTTTCGATCATTATAAAAAATTAAAAATTACAAGCAACCTAAAGTCATTCAACCCTAACATTTGTATTCTATGATCTGACCCCTGACCTGTTTCGCTTTGCTTTGATTTGATTTATAGGCTACTCTATTCAGTATGCTTTCTGTCTGTTTTGAAGCTTTTACAAGAATCTAACATTGTTTCCAATACTTTTACTTTTATTTCTGATTTCTTTTGAAAACTGTGGGAAGTGTTTATAGTTCCTGTACCCAAAATTGTGTTAAAAAAGAAATAATGATTTTATAATAAGCATTTCCGTATATAGTATTGATCCAAAACAATAGTCGTAGATTTCTTTTTTACTATGCGGATGAATATAATTGATCTGTCAATATTCAAAGAAATACTTGCCGATCCTTCAGCTTCAATAGACTGGCAACATCATATAATAGCATACAGAATGTGTGTGTATGTGTGAGAGAGTAGGAATAAATATCTACTTGTAGTATAGTGTATATATTTGTTTAATAGTTAATATATTTCTATAAGTGCTAAATTTAGCTACAATTCCAATAAAAACCATTGTGGTAATTGGTAACAAAAACTTCACTTTTTCTATGAAATTATCATGATCGGTGACGAATAGACATAGATGTACCAGCATATATATACATAAATTTATATATAAGATTTACTTGGACTGTTGGTATATGTTTTATATTTTATATTTAGCTTTCATAAAGTTCTTTCCCTTAATAACGATTACGCAGAAAAGTTTATTCATAAATTGTTAAATTGAATTTGAAAATTTAATGACTAAAATATTGTTGTAGTAGTAAAGTAATAATTAATAATGCATTAATTTATTATTATATATGATTGTAAAAGAATGTATATGTTATCTTATATTTGATTTTCAAGTGCATTTTAGCTCTTATCGTTAGTGAAAGTATTTACTGATTATTAATATTTATGAACTTAAATTAGAGACAACTTATCTTGTATCGCAGGCAACAAAGAATTTATTTTTGGCTTAAAAAATTCGATAGAAAATTAAAAATAAAAACAATAATAATAATAATGAGGAAACTATACATGGAAGTAGACAAAATTGGTAACTAGTTTTTTGAATTCTTAAAAAAAAAACCAGTTAATACCAAAACGATTGACAAACGCTTTGTTTGTTTTGACTTTAATTTATTCCCATTGGCTAAGTTTACATTTATTTTTAAATTTTTAACAAATTTGCAACAAGTTTAGGTGGTAAATATAATCTATTTAGCTTGAACAACTTTAGGCCATATTAAAAAAATATTTATTTTTAATTTTCACCTTATAATAGTACATATAGTAATACTATGACATCATATCAAATTAGACCCTTAGCCATATCTTTTTCAACAATTTGAGCGTTTAGACATCTTATCAACCAAGAGACAGAGAGAGGGAGAGACAAATTGTGATTAGATATTAGCTTAAATTGGTTTACTATGTTTTTGTTGTATTTAAACACTTGTTTTGTTTGTTAAAAAAAACCTAAAATATGTTTTGGATTTTCAACTCAAATCAAGTTAAAAATATATTATAATTATTTTATAATTTATTTATATATTTCTTTTTAGTTTCATATGTATAAACACTTTTGGTATTTGTAGTACAGATTTTACCTTGAGTCAAGTTCATTTTTGTATCTAATTAAAACATTATATTTTACACTTATCTGTGAGATATTTTGATAATATATATATATAAGTTTATTTTAATTCATAGATAAATATTTTGGCGACTTTCTGTCGGCTTGCAAATTGCACAACCTTGAACTAATTTTTGCTTTAAATAATCTTTTGTCAAAATATATTCAACAATTTTAAAATTGCGTCACTTGTGCAAAAAAAAAACAAGCAAAATTTATAAAAAAAAATCCATTAATTAAATAAATACGAAAATTACATAAATTTCATTTAAACAGTCAAACTCATTAGTTGTGTGTGTAAATTGCTCTCAACAATTTACAAGAAATTATTGACATTTTTCTGTTAGAGATTCTGTCCAGTTCCGTGAGATTATTTATTTTAATTTCATATTTTTTTTGTTGTACATAGAAAAGTTTTCCATTTTGAAAAAATTTTCGTTATATTTTTTAGAGGAAATCTATTTTCATTTCATATTCAAATTCAAATTAGTGGCATGCGTTTGGCTTTTAGCCAGTTCAAATAGACCACGCACAAAGGCATCTCCTCTTTGTATATCTGTCTTTGTATATAGCGATGAGAAAGAGGAGTATAATGCTTAAACATCTGCTGCTTTATGACAGTACCAAAAAAAAAAAAAAAATTAAAAGCCAAAGACATATGAAATAAGAACCAAGAAGAAGAATCTATTCAATTTACCAATTTGGCTATATAGATGATCCTCCATTATGAGTCAACTGCAAATGAAAATGTAATTTTTACTTTTTGTTTATTCCAATTTTGTTAAATATTTACAAATGGTTTTTTAACGCATTGTTTATTATTTAAATTTGCTGTAATAAAAAATTTAATTGAGGTAATTTAAGGAATTTGATTATTTTGGTTTTATGCTCGACTCAATTTTACTCTTTACCGGAAACTGATTTATACATGTTAATCTATATTTCTCTGTTTTCTTGGTACTTCCTCGTAAGTTTCTTTTAAAGTTTGTTCTCACAATAAAGATTTTTTATTTTATTGTGACTGTAATTTGGTTGGAAATAGAGAAAGGAAAACTAACAAAAAAACTTTTGCATACATAAAAATATTTGCTGTTTTTATAGCTTCAGAAAAGCAACAAGAAATTCGACTGAATCAACTCAAGAATTGATGCTATTGTGGCTTATATATATTTATATATTTATAGGGTCATTGATGTCGATTTCATATGTTTATACAAGTTTTATTTACTTTTTACTTAACTTTTATTGGCATAGAAGATATATTTTTAGCAACAATATCTGTGTTTACAATTTGTGGGCGTTTTGACGCACAGAGATATAAAAAAGAAAATATAATTTTCTTTAATGATTGAATGAAAATGAAGAATAAATATAGAAAATACAAGAAATCAGACTTTTAATTGATAAGGTAGAATAGGTAAGAAAATAAATACAGTTTAGGTGCATTTATTTTTCTTTTTCGAATTTACCAAAAAAAAATGATGTCATCATTTAATATCATAGCAGCGACATTCCTGATAATTCAATTAATACAAACATAAGGTACAAACGTCGGTGGCTTTGGTGTTAACTAGAATAAAAGCAAAGAACATAAAAAAAAGATACTGACTTTAGGAATGTATCTTATCGTTTGCTTTTAGCTTGTATCTTATTTGTAGTAAGCGGTTGCCTTCTATAACAATCTTTACACTTGTTCTACAATTTCAATTACAATTGCAATTACATTTTCAAATAACAATTACACGATATTTTGTTGACATTTTCTTATGTTTTTCTTATTTTCTTTTTTTTTTTTGTATTTTACAGAGGAGCAAGAACGTGTGCAGAAGAAGACATTCACTAATTGGATTAATTCATACCTATTGAAGGTAAGTTATTTGTCTTTCAATTTCTAATCGATTCGTGGCAAAAGTTTTATCTAGTTTTCATGACATTGAGATTTACATATTGATTTGCATTAGCAATTCATCAATGCAATGAAACTTGAGAACTGCGCGATGTTGGCCATGACTGAAAATTTTTGTATATATATATAAATATAATGTGCAACTCATCAGATAAATAAAAACCATATAAAAACATTTTTATATAAAATTTAAATAAATACAAGTCAATAAGTTGAGTTTCTCTTATTTTTGCAAAGTATGTTTAGAGGCATTTTGCCTTATTGACTATCTTCTAGTCTGACTTTCACCTTGATATACGTATCCTTTCTAATTTAAGCACCTATCAGCATCAATTTTTCACTTATCCATTCACTTCAATAATTGCACTAAATTCCACACAGAACTGCAGCATGCTCTGAGCAATTGATTCAGAAATGGATCATTTTTTTTTTTAGAGAGCATTTGCTGGCAGTAAAGATTATGCTAGTTGCAATTAGGTTCGGTTATGGTAAAAGGGTTTGTGTTGTGCACAACTAAATTTCACATAAAACGGGTATAGCCATAAAAAGTGCTATACACACCCACAAAATTGTAGATAGAGCCATTCATGAATGCTATTGAGCTGTCAGCTGGAGGGCAGAGATCCACAACGAATTATTTGGCAACCGAACGTGTGACAGGCATTTGATGGAGCTATTGTTATTGTGGTTGCTTCGTGCTGGTTTTACTGTATAAATTAGTTAATAAATTTTAATCAAATTCTGCGAACAGTATACGCAGTGAATGAATGATTGAACGAATGACTGCAAAGTGAAACGTGTGTGACGTAAGTGGTTCACCTTGAACTGATACACAAGTAAATAGTAATATACACAAAATATAAATACCCAAAACTTGTACATAATTTGAATGACCTAACTTAAAATTTGCATCTGGAAGATACATACAATCGATAGGCGCAAATTAGCAGAGTCTAACAAATATTCAATAAACAACTGCAAATTAAATAAATTACTTTTGATTAGCACTTTAATGTACAGGAAACATTTTGCACATAGCAACATATTGATATAACCCAAGCCAACCATTATATTTATTGTTTCTTTATAAAATGTGCTAATGAATTGTTTTGCAATTACCAACATAAGAAAAATAACTAAGGAAATTGCATTAAACAAAGCGATAAAGGAAGGGAGAGTAACAGGAAAGGGTGAGGTATAGTAAATGAGTCATTTATATGTTGCATAAGATTATAAAACTTCAGTCAGTTAAATTATGACTTCAATCAGAGATCTTATGACCTACCCACGCCCTTAAAATATATCCAGTCTACCTCCTTGACATGTCTGTTGCTCTGTCTGTCTGTCGTTTGCCTTTCTGTCCATTTGTCTGTCTGTCAGTAAGTGTGTATCTGTTCAACTCCTTTTATTGCCAGTCATGAGATCGAGTACGAGCGCTTTACGACTCTGGTTCTCCAGTTGTTGCTATATACGAGTACATGTATTGAGTTGCAATCTCTACAATGCCAGTTAGAGAGCCTGTGGAACTGGTTTTCTGATCTACAGACCGGCCGGCCGGCCGGCTGTTCGTTCGACCAAGCTGAAATCCAAGCACCCAACCAAACAACTAACCAACCAACCAGACAACCCGCCAGACAGCCGGCAGGCCGGCCGGTAGACCCACAAAGTAAATACATGTGTGCTGTATAGCAGAAGAAATGCGCCGGCGGCTCATGTCTATAGATGGAAGTTATAGCATTAAAAGATAACACATTAGACATCAAACCAAACATCGAGTGCGTTGAAGAAAAGTGCATTAAAGCAATGGATTGTGGGGTAAAAGTAAGTCAGTGGGCGTTTTGTATGTAGTACAAATATTGCGTGGGTTGTACGGACTAATGGCAGCTGCCACTGCCACTAGCCATGGCGCTGGCAGCATTACCGGCAACAAAACCAACACTAATACCAAGTCAATGGGTTAGGGGCCAGGCCAACACTGTTTGGGCCACACATGAAACGGAACTGTTGATGTCATTAATGCAGCATTGTTGCCTGACTTTACTTTAAGCCTTCTTTTTATAGGCCAATGCATTTCTAACAACGTCTGCTTATACATGTATAAAGTTGGCTTCAACCTATCTACATGTATTTTTATTTTTTCATTTCGATACAACTTTGCATGCCTGGAGTCACACTCGATCCATGTCTCACAGTGGCTTGTGGTATTTCTAGCATTGGCAAATTCCATAGACGTCTTTGGGTGCGTGCCCAGCAGTTACGAGTAGTTTACTCCGAGTTATTCTTAGAACTTCAGAGGTATTGCAGACATTGGCAAAGAACAACATACATTTACCAGATACAATTCGAACTTGTCTGAGATATGTTTAATGTTTAACTGTCGATAATGGAATGCAAATTTGTTGACGTTTTAGTTGCATGTTATAGATATAAATATATCTGTCTGTCTGTCTGTCTGTCTGTCTGTATTTTTTACGAACTCATTCAACTTATTTAACGAAAATCATTATACAATATGCAGATCACGTTTACTTTTTGTATTTAAAAACCAATTAAAAATGCAATTATATTTATTATACATATTCCTCACGTACCAATATATACATATATTTATTTTAAATTGTCTTTTAATAAATTAATTTTATTTCTATTTTTGTTATAAGTTCTACATAAAGTATATCTATTAACGCAATTCACTTAATTTCTAGCCTTATTTTTTTTAACATTTGTCGGTTTTTTTTAATCAACTTTAAGTCCCTTAAGATCTGTCACACCTAGTTGAATATTGTTACAATTTCTATTGGACCTTTGGGTAGTATTTTCTTTCGACTTCCTAATGTGAGGAAATTATTTTTTTATGTTTCGTTACATGACTCGTTAGAGACTAAATGTAGGTTAAAATGTTTATGTTATACATAATACATTAACTTTAGTTAATGCTTTTATATAGAAGTGTTAGACGGAAATATAGTCACGCTGGAGAAACCTTATTTGACACTTTTATATCAATTTAATAGAGTACGTTATAGCTCTATATGAATATTAGCTAGAAATTTCCATTCTTTCCTAACACGCTTGTAAAACTTATCAAACAGACTATTACCCAGTCCAAAATAAACAATTAAGACACATGTCAGGACAAAAAGCTGTTGGAAAGTTTGACACAATTGCTTGACAACAACACCATATATTTGACTGACTTTTGCACAGTTACAGGGTACAGACAAATTGATTTCGCATTGTAAGTAGCATAGTTTTATGAAGTCGTATTAACACAGGAACAAAAGGCAAAAACACAAAACCAAATAAACTTCTGAGACTTAAAACAGACAAAAACTTTGTCATTTGCATGTCCGCAACAGTTGAAATAAAGTTTTTACAAACTATTTGGCTTAACTTGGCCTTTTACCCAAAAGAGGGGTAGACTGGGTCAAAAAGATGGTATATACTGTTTAGTTTCTTTGGTTTTATCGGTGCCACTTCCGTTATAGCTCTACGCCGTAGTGCCATTAACTTAAAACGCAATCTTCTGCGGTAATGTTTTAACTTAAATGACTGCGCGTGTTAGAAGGCAATTTGTCTGGTAAATTGTTTAAAGAAATCAACTAAATGATCGCTATGTTAAAGCGATTTCAACTATTTTAATTGATTTAATTATTTTGAAAATTTGAGTAAACACAATAGTATTTCATTCATAATTTATGCTCATTTGGTGCATAACATGTGCAATTTTTGTATATAAATTTTGTACTATGAATATGCACATAGTAAACGTGCTCATAAATATGTCATAAAATGCTGTTAAGGCAACACTTTAGAGTCATTGACGTTGTCTCTTCCTTTGCCCAAAGTGTTCATTAATATAAACATATATTTATATTTATTAACTGAAAAATATGCAGATAACTAACAAACATTACAAAAACTGTCAGTCTAGTGTTTATTTTAGTCTAACTTGCACTATGTTTTGACGCATCAATTTGCACTCAGTATAAAAGTTTTACGCAGTTTCTAACAGCACTGTAAACGCTTAACTGATTCTGTTATGTTAATCTACCGAAGTAATGGTATGATTGAATGCTCAACACAGTTTGTTTGCTTTCTCTTTCGTGTCATGCAGATTAACATGAACTTCTTAACACGGCGTATTGCTTGTGGTTGTGCTTTTCCTATTTCAAATCGTGTCGTGTTGAATCAAAGTTTTCGCATTTTGTCCATCTCTAGTAAGAAGAAATAATAGTTGCTGAAAAAATTTTGTGTTATTTTTCGCATTCTTTGTAGTGGAATTTAATTTGTATTTAAATATACTAAATACATTCAAGATAATCAATGATTATTTTGATAATGCTATCAAATATATACAACACAGTCGATAATCGCAGCACATGCTGCATCAATAAGCCTTTAATTACAAAACTTGGAACGTAGCGCCGGCAGGTTTTTAGGTGTTGTTGTGGTGCAACAGGTGTTAAGTATTAGTTGCACATTAATTGTGCTTACATCAGGAATATATAAGTTTATCAATATTTATTTAAGACTTTATATAATTTTCAATATCACTTGCTTATTTGGCAGCGTGTTCCACCGCTTCGTATTGATGATTTAATCAATGATTTACGTGATGGTACGAAACTCATTGCATTGCTCGAAGTATTGTCCGGAGAACGTTTGCCCGTGGAGAAGGGACGCGTTTTGAGACGACCACATTTTCTCAGTAATGCCAATACAGCTCTACAATTTTTAGCCAGCAAACGCATCAAATTGGTTAATATTAATCCCGCAGATCTGGTGGATGGGAGACCACCAGTTGTGTTGGGTCTAATATGGACGATCATATTGTACTTCCAGGTAACTTTTACTTTACTTATATTTTCATATAAAAACTTTCTCACAAATTAAAGTGCACTTTTTAGAGTGGCACAAAAAAAAAATAAATAAAAGAATATAAAATGAATTGAATTGGTTGCTAGCTGTGCACGATGCACATTCCCAATCTTTAGATCACCAAACACCAACCACCAACTTTTGAATCATTTAATAGCTATTCACAATACCAATTATGAACGTAATTAACCCTTTATCTATCTTTCTTTCTGTACTTTATTTAAATATAAATAATAAAAAAAATTCTAAATCAAAAACAAAAACACACACAAGCTTCGTAAAAAGAGGCGGAAAAACTTAGTTGTAGTTATAAATTATGCGCCACAGGTAGGTTAAAGTCGATGTAATCAATTGTTGGTATTGTCAATTCGTACATCATTTTGGTACATAATCGTACATAGTTCAATTCTTAAGTTGGTAGTTCGCTCTCTCTCTCTGTATAGCACCAATATTATTATTATTATTATTTTTATAATTTATATCATTTTATGTAAACAATTAAATTAAATTAAATCTCTAATTAATATTATTGATATTCGCATTAAAACAATTTCACAGATTGAGGAGAATAGCCGCAACCTTGAATATTTGGGTCATGGTATTGGCGGTTCGGTTAGTTCCCTCGACAGTGTCGGCAATCATAAAGCTGGTGGTGATCTTAGAGCTGAGAAATGGAAGCAAGGTGCCAAGAAAACGCTACTCAATTGGGTAACAAATGCCTTGCCAAAGTAAGTATACTGTTAGCATAATTTCCAATTAGTTACTAATTTAACTTATTGCTTACTGCAGAGACATTGGTGTAGAGGTTAAAGATTTCGGCGCTAGCTGGAGAGATGGCGTCGCTTTCCTCGCACTTATTGATGCAATCAAAGCGAATCTGGTTAATTTAGCTGAGCTAAAGAAAACCAGCAATCGTCAGCGTTTAGAGACAGCTTTCGATGTGGCCGAAAGCAAGTTAGGCATTGCTAAATTATTGGATGCTGAAGATGTGGATGTACCTAAACCGGATGAAAAGAGCATAATGACATATGTGGCGCAATTCTTGCATAAGTATCCTGAACCAAAGGTAAATATAATTTCTTTAATCATCTTCTTTTCAATCTTTTCTAAATCATTTTTATTTTTAATGATTTTAGGGTGCATCACGCGACGAGTCGCATGTACAACAAGAGGTGGACGAATTGCGTCGTTTCCTAATGGAAAAGACAACCGAATATGAACCGATGGTTATGATGAATTCGTTTCCACGTGATTTTAGTGAATATCTGTTGGCACGTTCTGAAGTCGATGCACACCTACCTGCTTATAACCGGCTCAAGCAATTGATTGAGAGCCAAAGCGGTTTTCTCCAGGTCTCACGTCAGTCGTGGGATGAGATTAACGAGCTGTGGCAGCGTCTGCAATACCAGATGATGTACTGGCTCTGGCTATTGGACGCAGAGCTGCCCGGTGAATTTGGAGCTGTGGGCAAATGGCTTGCCGAAGCCGAAAAACTACTTATGGATAATGATATACCCAATGCCATGAACGAGGACACAGCTGCTGTGATCAGTAGAAAGCTAGAAGAGCACAAGCTGTTCTTTGCTGATCTGCCACGCATTGTGGCCATGTTTGACAATGCCAAGCGTTCACCTTTGGCCCAACAGGTGCCACTGGAGCAGCTGCGTAATATGGAACGACGCCTACAGGAAGTTGGTCCTAAGGCTGCTGAGCGCAGAATACGTTTAAAGTTCCTGGAGCACAAGTGCTGCTTAATTGCCTTCCTGAATCTTGTAGAAAACAAGATGCGTGGCTGGACTGGCAAATATGGTCAAGAAGAGAAAGTGGCGCAACAGCTTGAGCAATATAAGAACTTTGTGTCACGTAACAAGATCTTCCAAGAGTTCCAGAAAGCTTTCGTTGACATGCAACAAGTCGTCGATGAGTATAAACGAGAGGGTAATGTTGAACGCAAAGACATCAACGAAATTGATCGCTTCATGTACGATACCGAGGAACGCTGGAAGCGTGTCTCCATAGAGCTTAAATGTTGCCAAAACACGCTTGAGGAGGTAGTCAATTGTTGGCGTAACTGGAACCAACTGGCACCCAACTGCGAAGAATGGCTTTTGCTTGCCGAGCAAAAACTAAATCAAAGCGAAGATGACCGTTTGGAGTTCTTCCAAGATATAACTGTATGGAAAGACAAGTTTGATGCATTGGCAAATGCTGCCAACTATCTGATAGCATCCTGTGAAGAGCCAATTGCCCAACAATTGCGTCAACGTCATGGGTCACTTGCTGAACGCTTTGAACGTCTGTTTGCCAATACCAAGCAGTATATGCATGCTGGTGACATTATAAGGTCGCGCCAGGAGTACAAATCTGGCATTGAGAAACTGTCCAAGTGGCTGCGCGGCGCCGAAAGTGTTTTGGACCAACGCCAGGTATTGGGCAACAGCGAACAGATACGTCGTTACGGCGAGCAGTTGCAGCAACTAGCCAGTGAAATCGATGACAACGAGGAACTGTTTAAAACTATTAGTCGTACCTTCCAGTCGCTTATACAGGATTTATCGCGCGACGAAGTGGATAAAATGATGAAGCTGCTGAAACAGGAGAAAGAGTCACTTGTACGCATACGTGCTCAGATGCCTGCCAAGCTGCATCTGTTCCATCAGTTGCAGATACAACAGGAATCCCTGGAGGCTGGCCAAAAGGAGATACATCAATGGTTAGGCGAAGCTGAGCAACTTCTAGCTACGCATAACCTGTCTGGTGGACGAGAGGTGATAAACGAGCAGCTACACAAGCACAAGACTTACTTCTCACGCACAGTCTACTATCGCTCCATGTTGGAGAGCAAGAACAAGGTCTTCCAGAATCTTGTAAAGGCCGTGGCAGCCGATGACAAAATAGATACGGAACCCGCCGCTCAGCAAATGCAGCAGCTAAATGAACGCTTCAATTATGTTATACAGAATGCCGGTAAATGGGAGCAACGCCTAAGCGATGCTGCTGGAGGCTGGAGTACCTTCAAGGATAACGAGCGTATCGTTAACGAATGGCTAACAACAGCTGAGTCCATGCTCGTGGAGAAGCATATTGAGTCGAAGACAACAATTGAAACCCAAAAGTACTTCTTTGAGCAAGTTAATGATCGTTGGATGAACGATTTGGTGCAATCCGCACAGCAACTACTAACAACTCTGCCCGCGCAGGACCAACCAGCTGTAGTTCAGAGTGTGGAACAACTACAGTCCCGTTGGAAGAATGTGTTGTCACAAGCACCACTGCATCTCCTGAAGTTGGAGTTCCGTTTGGATGAAAATACATTCTACCAATCACTTAAGGAAGTCGAAAAGGAACTACAATTGGAACAGCAAGCTCTTAATCGTAATGAAGATGTGGACTCCATACTGCAACGTAACCAGCAGTTCCTGCTGCAACAGGATACAGTGCCGCGTCTGGAAAAGTGTCTTCAAAATATGCAACGTTTAGCTCAAGCTCACAGGCAGCAGCAACCCGGTGATATAAGTCTGGATCAAGCACATGACAACGCCAAGGCTCAGTGGCAACTAGTGTCCAACCGCCTGGGCGATATGCGTCAGACATTGCAGCAAATTCCCGCCCAATGGCAGGGTTACCATCTGAAGTTCAATGAGATGATCGATTGGATGAATAGCGTAGATCAGAGCCTTAAGAATATTGTCAATGAGGTTAACAGCATGGAAGAGTTTGAAAAGGAGAAGGTTGTTTTCCAGGTATGTAATCCAAATCCAAATATGTAATCTATATATATATGTATACATTTATATATATATAAACTATTTAATATTTATATAAATTTGCCAATTTTTATAATGCTTGCATGCAGCTAAGGGAACTTGTGGTAACTGAATCGCTTTTGCTAATGAAGTTAATTTATGTAATTTTATTAATTTATTATTGTAAATTTGCAGAAAATCTGCCAAGATGCAGATAATAAACGTGAGGACATGAAATGGCTGGTCAAGACGCTGGATTCTCTGCTCAGCTATGCCAACGAAGATGAGGCAAATCTGGAGCAAAAGAAACTAGAAGATCTAATCGCTCGCTATAAAAATCTTATACCCACAATTGAGATAACCATGGTGAAGACGGAAGTGTTCTCCAAGTGTTATACTTATCGCCGTGAGGTGCATGAGGTGGTTTGCCTTCTGACCAAAGTTAAAGATCAGACAGCGAACATACCCGCACCTGAAAGTCTGGATCGTGTGAATCGTCTAATTGAAGAGCAACAGTATGCCATCAATCAGCTGGATCATCAGCGGCCTCACATTATGTCTATGCTACAGCGAGGACGCGATCTCAGCAAGGATGTACACGCTCCCTCGTTCGTTAATACCGAAGTGAAAAACCTTGAGACGGGCTGGAACCAAGCCTACACTGAGACCTCTGATAAATTGCAAGCACTGAAGGGCACACAGGCTGTATGGAGTGAATTTGTTGACCAGAAGAATGACATATTCTCCATGTTGCAAACTGCTGAGACGGAGCTGCGTTCTCTGACTCCACTGCAAACAGATCCCAAGAATGTTAGCCAAGATTTGAAATCCAAGCGAGATCTGAATGTGCAACTGCAGCAGGCATCACATCAATTGCTGCCCAAGTTGCATGCCCTGAAGTCAGAATTGGCTCCATTGGCTGCAGCCGATAAACGTCCCATACTAGAGAAGGAAGTAACCGAGGTAGAGAAGATGTTCTTTAATACCATGGAGCATGTGAAAGATCGTGTGGGCTATTTGGAAGACTATAGTGCCAAGTGGAATAATTATAAGACCCGTCTCGCAGAGCTCCAAGAATGGGCTAACAAGGTAGCGCCCAAGAACATTGAAGCATTGCAATCTGAGGATCTGACACCAGAGGAACGTGTAGTCAAGGTTCAATCATTTAAGCGTGTACTGGGAGAGCGTATGAAGCAGCTGGACTTGTTGGCCGCTGATGCATCCGAGCTAGCACCCAAGGAAGGCAATGTTGCTGAAGCGAAGCGTCTAAAGGGAGAAATCACTAAACTGCAGGAGGTACTCAGCGCTATTAATCGCAATGTCGACCATCAGTCACAGGCTGTACAAGAGGATCTTGTGAACTGGCAGCAATTCCAAGCCGGACTTCAACAGATCAAACCTGCCGTGGAACAAAGTGAAATCCAGGTAAATAATATAGTTCCTAAGCCCATTACACTTGAAGAAGCCGTTGCAATGCAACGAAATGCCAAACAATTTGAAACACAATGCCGGGAGCAATTGGACAAGCTCCATGGCATATCAAACATCAGTCATAAAATGTTATGCAAAACCAATGCCCCCGATGAATTAGACGCCATGCACTCCCGTTGGACTGCAGTTCATGAGAATGCTAAACAGGCGGGCGCTAAGCTCGAAAAACTTGTTGCCAATTGGAAATCATTTGACGGCGATGCAGCTAAGCTGGAGGATTGGATAAATCAGGGTGAAAAGGTAATGGGTAAACGTCCTGCTGTCCTCAATACTCCGCACATTGACAAACTAGAAAAGGAACTCGTCAAGTTGAAATCGTTCAATAATGAGATATCCCAGCAACAAGCCAAGCTTGTTGCGCTTGGCCAAAATGCCGATCAAATCAGTTTGCATTTGGCACCAGAAGGCGCAGTTGCCATCAAGGATCGCGTAAACAATATGAAGGGCAAACTGCAAAAGCTATCAGAGTCTACACGTGGAAACATCAACGAAGTCTCCGATGCAATCATATCGAGACAAGATTTTAATGCCAAACTGGTCAACTTCTCTAACTGGATGGAACAGCTGCGTAACCAGGTCACACAAGTCGAGGAAATCAATCCGGAACGTGTAGAGACCAGTCTTCATGTTATACATGCCCTGCTTCAAGAACATGCTGATAAGAAGCCCAGCTTTAATGCTATCTATGATGAAGTGAAGCAGCTGGCTCTAGGAGCCACGCCCGAAGAGTCCAACGCTCTTAATGATGCGTACACAGCTCTTGTGGTTAATTACCAGAACTTGGAATCCAATATGCTACAAAAGAAGGCAGCGCTGGAGAAATGGACAGAGCTGCTGGGCTGGAAGCATGATACTGAATCGCACTTAAACTACCTGAAGCATCAGTTAGACAAACCCGAAGGTCCCGCTGTCGAGGAGCTTAAGAAGGCCATTGAAGAGATAGATTATCTAGGTAAAAATTTGAGCTATTGGAAGGGTCAAGCTAAGGAGATCGACGAGAATCCTGCCGTTCAACTGCGTGATGCACTCTCGCGTCGTCCACTTATTGCTTCACAGATTGTAAATGATGTGGAAAACAAACTGGAGAATCTTAAGCTGCGATCACAAAATCAACAACAGCAACTACAACAAATGACAGTGCGCAAGGATAAGTTCCACACGTTGGAGCAAAACTTTGGTCAGGCCTTGCAGGATAATCGTGCCAAGCTAGATCAGATCCTTAAGCAACATCCAACATTGCACAACATTGATCAAATAATTGCTGATCTTGTGGCGCTCAACGACGCACTTAAGTATCAGTCGGATCTTAAAGACCGCATCCACGATGAAGGATCACTGCTTATGCGTGAAGATATTTCCAGCATGCCAGCCATACAGGAGACTCTTCTGGTAATGGATAAGAATTATGAGTCGTTGCAAAATGAGATCGCCGATCGCATACAGAAATATAATCTCATTAGTCAGGCTCTGCGTGAGTATGCTGAATCTAAGGACAAGTTCTCTAAGGAGCTCAAGAAGGCCGAGGACTTGTTCAATTCCATACCCCAACAGCCAGGAGATGAAACCCAACTGCATCAGGCTTCTGAGAAGACACGCAAGACAATGGAACAGTTACGTAAATCAAAGATGAATCTTGATGAACTGGAACGTCGTGGCAACAATGTTGCCAAATTGTTCACTGCCATTGGCGAGGCTGTGCCTCAAGAGGTGCCCCAGGAAGTGGCTCTCGCTAAGCAACATTGGCAAGATCTGCATGATAAAACAGCCAAGAATGCACATGTCTACGAAACCGAAGCAGTTATTTGGTCACAGATCGAAGATGCCAAGAAGGATTTACTGCCATGGCTATCAGAAACTAATCAAGGTCTCTGTGATGCTGCTGATAATTCAATTGAGATTGAATTTGGTCCCATGCGCCTGAGCAAGTATCGCAATGAGTTGCCTTCTTACCAGGCACTCAAGGACACAATTACGGAAAAAACCAACGACCTGATTAAAATTAACAACGGAGCCGAAATACCATCGCTTTCGTCCCTTAATCAGCTATTAACTGATCAATTCATCGAAGTAAGCAACAATGCAGATCGTCTGAGCGCTGTCACCACATCATTCAATGATCAGGAGCAGGATCTGCGTAGACGCACCAAGATCGCTGGTGAGCAAGTTAGTAAGCTACGTGAGCAGCTCATCAAATGCGATGATATGTCCGGAGATAACAATAAGATCATGGAACGTTTGCTCCAGTGTCGCGAACTGCGTGCTCAGTTGGAGAACAGTGGAAATGAAATTGAAAATATCAAGCAAAATGTGGATGAATTGCGTAACCTTTATCCTACCTTTAACGAATCCATTATACCCAAAGAACTGAACAATGTGCAGAAACGCTATGAGGGTGTAGACTTGTATGCCAAAAAGATCGAGAGCTCTTTGCTGCAGTTCCTCAAGAAGTTCCATGCCGATAAGGTAGGCATGCTAAAGCGCATTATTACCACACAGCGCGAGAAGGTGGCGTGGTGCCAACCAGAATCCACAAGTGATAAATACAATTTGGATGTAAAGAAATCCTCTCTGCAAGAGGTCAGCAAGAGCATTGATGATTGTAAGGCACGTCATGCTGAAATGTTGAAGTCCTTGGAAATGCTAAAGGCTGTAGAAACACCACAGAATTTGGCCGAACTTAACAAGGATGCAGAACTTATGAGCCAGGAAATGAAGGCATTGCAAGAAAGCTTTGATCGCATCAAGGGCATATTGGAGGAGAATGTGGATCTGTGGTCACAGTACGAACAATCGAATGAGCAAATATCAAACTGGTTACGTGATGTTGAGGGACGCATTAAGTCGGAGACCAGCAGCCAGGTTAACTTGCCGGAGGTGCCACAAAAACTACAGGAGCTGGCCATATTGCAACAGGATGTTTTGGCACATGAACCTATTATCAACAATCTCGAACAGACATCACAGCAGCTCATTGAAAAGAATCCCGAGGCGCGTATTGGACAGTTTGTGACACACCTGGTTCAACGCTATCAAACAGTTTCCAAGAGTCTGGCGAATCACATTGACAAGATTCGCAGTGCACAATTGTCTAATGCCAACTTCGCTAAGGCATCAAAGGACTTCAATGAATGGTTCTCGGATGCAAAGATTGAATTCCAGGAACTGGCTCGCATGGGCTCTCCAGGATCCTCATCTGCCACAGCACAACAGTTGCAAACTATCAAGAACTATCTTAAGACCTTCGATAATGGCCAGTTAGTGCTGAACAACGCTGTGGATATAGGTGAAGCTTTGTATCCTGTGGTATCTCCTGAGAATCGCGAACGGATTCGTGCGGATCTACGTCAAATGCGTGAGAAATACGATTATTTGCGTGATGAGGCCAATGCTTTAATGCAACAGGTCGAGGGTGTACTCATACAGAAAACATCCATTGAGGAGAGCTATACCCAAGTGTCGCACTACCTTAACGAATCGAAGGCTAAGGTTACAGCTGGCGACGAACTCTATCCCACTTTGGCCACCAAGAAAGCAGCTTTGCAAAACTACAAGACACAGCTCCAGGAGATTACATTGCATAAGAATGCTCTGAAGCAACTGCACGATAAGGCAGTTACCCTTTGCGATGATGAGTCTGAACGTAAGACAGATGAATCTATTCAGGAGTACAATACGCTTTCTAAGAAGGTTTCGGATCGCATTAACACTGTAAGCAATCATGTTGTTAAACATGAGGCGTACGATCAGGTACTAGAGAAGGCACAGGATTGGCTTAACACTATCAAATCGGAAGCCATTGATATACTGAATGAAACCACTTTTGAGAAGGAGGGTGCTGAGGAGAAGCTGATTGTTGTAGAGAATTTATTGCAGCATAAACCTGAGGGTGACTCCATCTTTGATACTTGTCACAAGCTGTTGGAGACAGTCCTAACTCAAACGCATCCTAATGGTCATCCTGCACTGCTGAAGGGCTTTGAGGAACCCAGACAGGCATGGGAAGAGTTTATGTCCCTGTGCCAGGATTCGTTGGTGAAACTTAAGCAGCTTTGCTCGAAATGGGATGAATTTGACTCGATCATAGAGGAGCTCGATAACTGGATGAAACAGGTTGAGGCTGTGGTAAAAAACCAGAACCTGAAAAGCACCGCTGAAGCCAAGAATGCACATCTCAAACAACTGCAAGATAGTGCCAAGGATATTGAGCGTCGTGGCACAGCTATAAATCAGCTTATGGATCAAGGTCGCGAGATCGAAGGAGAAACCGATTTGAATCTTAAACTGTCCCGTCTAAATACACGCTATCAAACACTAAAGAATCTCTGCAAAGAATCCATTGCCAAATATGTTAACTATGCGAAGGATCACGACAGTTTCGATAATGACTATGAACAGTTTAAACAAGATCTGCAAGCCTGTGTTGATGAGCTAGCTAAGGCAAATGAAATTGTTGGAGATCAGAATGTCCTACAAGAGCAGCAAAATAAGCTTAGGGAGATGTCTGATAAACGCATTACAGACTCAACCGTCTTCGAGAGTCTCATCGATCGTGGCGAAAAGCTTTATGGCCACACAAGTCCAGATGGCCGTGAGATTGTACGTCAACAGCTACGTACGTTACGCACTATGTGGGATAACTATACAGATGATCTGAACTCGGCTACCCATAAAATTGATCAATGCCTATTGCAATTTAATGAATTCAGTATAGCACAAGATCAGTTGACCAAGTGGCTCAAGGATGTCGACAAGGCCATGCAAAGCCACACTGAACCTAGAACCACACTGCAAGAAAAACGAGCGCAGTTGCAGAACCACAAGCTGTTGCATCAGGAGATCACTACGCACAATGTGTTGGTTGACAATGTATGCGACAAGGCTCAAATACTGGTGGATCAAATCAAGGACAACTCTTTGAATGTCTATCTGCAATCGATTAAACAACTTTTCCAGAATATTGTACAGAAATCTGAAGAGATTCTGCATAATCTGGAGAACTGTGTCCAAAAGCACAATGACTTGAACAATGCTCTCAATAGTGCCAAGACGTGGATCTCAAATGAGAAGGCCAAACTGCTAGAATGCGACGATGCTTTCGGTGAGAAGGCAGACATTAAGCGTAAGATTGAGACTTTGGCCCAATTGGCCCAAAACAAACCGCAGGCCATGAATCTACTCAGCGATATTCATGCACAGTTTGAGCTTGTGAAACCTTCCACATCTGAGAAAGGCATTGAGGTGCTCGAGAAAGAAATTGATGAACTGGAGACAACCATGAAGAGTCACTTTGACGACATCGAGGGTATCGAAGGCAAGCAGAAAGAAGTGCTGGCACAGTGGGATAAATTTGAACAAACTCTGGAAGATCTCACCAAATGGTGTCGTAATGCAGAGGCCGTTTTCAGAGAGCAACAACTCAAGTCAACACTACATGAGAAAGTTGAACAAATGGATAAGTACAAGATACAAAGAGAACTTATTCTGCAAAAGGAAAAGGAGATAGATGCCTTCGGAGACATGGCACATGCTCTGCTTAATAACAGTGGTGCAGATCGATTGAAGACATTGACAACTCAAATCACAAATCGTTATCAACTGTTGCAGGTGTTGAGTAAGGAGGTAGTGAACCGTTGGAATAATCTGGTAGATGATCATCAATTCTATCAGGATAAGTATACAGAGGTTGACCTGTGGTTACAGCCCATTGAAACCCAGTTGGAGAAGGCACTCAAGGATGAACCTATGCAGAGCTTGAATATTCTGCAGGTGCTTTTGTCCGAGAAGGAGCAGGCGGAGAGCTTGTTTGGCGCTTTAAATGGAGCAGGAGAAAAAGCCCTGCCAGAGACTTCCACACAGGGTAGAGAGAAGATACGTAAGGATCTGCGTGATATACGTGATCGTTGGGACAAACTTGATGAAGGTATTCGCAATCTAGAGAAACGTCAAGAAGCACAAACCGTGCAACTCTCAAGCTACCAGGACATTTTAGGCCAGATCGTTAACTGGCTGGATCAAGTCGAGAAACTATTACACAATGAAAATCCTGCCAGCTGGACTAGCGCACAAGAGATTCGCTCAAAGATCTATAAATACAAAGCCACCAACCAGGATATTAACTCACACAAACGCATTGTGGAAGCTGTTAATGAAAAGGCAGCAACTCTTCTTAATAATGCCGCTCCAGCAAATGCCGATGACATCTCCAAATCTGTAGCTGAAGTGAACAAACGATACGAACAGGTGGGACAAGATTGTGCCAAACTTGTGGCTGATTTGGAAGCCGCTTTCGATGTGTATCAGCAATTCAGTGAACTGCAAAAGACTCAACAGGATTATCAGAAGAATCTATGGGATCGTCTGACCGGCTACTCCGATTACTCTGGCAACAAGGCAGCACTACAGGCTCGCCTTCAGAAGATAAATGAAATACAGGACGCATTGCCTGAGGGTGTTGCTAAGCTAAAGTCTCTCGAGGAACATATTGAACAACATGCCAGCAATATACCAGCTCGTTCCAAGGAAGCAATGACCAGAGATTTAGCCAACTTGCATGCCGATTTCGAAAAGTTCGGTGCTTCTCTGACCGATGTGAAGAGCGGTCTAGAGAACCGTTTACAGCAATGGAATGACTATGAAGTGGACTTGGATCGCTTGATCAATTGGCTGGGCGAGGCAGAAAATGCACTCAAAAACTACAACCTGAAATCATCATTTGAGGAGAAGGAGGAGCAATTGAATCGCTTCCAGTCATTGACGCAAAATCTACGTCAAAACGAAGCGGACTTTGAGAAAATGAAAGATGACACTTCGGAGTTGGTTCAAAGCTCTGGTGAAACTCGAATTGCCGTCAACGTACAACAAGTTTCCTCACGATTCCAGTCAATACAAGCCACTGCCAAGGAAATTCTCAAAAAGTGTGAGCAAGCAGTCCAGGATCATGGTCACTTCAATGAAAAATATAAGCAATGCTCCGATTGGTTGGCCAATGCTCAGGCCCGCTACGACGATTGCTCTGATTTATCCACTGTGGCATCCCGTGAAGATCTCCTAAAAAAACAACTGATTATTCAGGAGCTCTTGGTGCAGCAACCTTCGGCTACACAACTACTCAACAGTACTGTGGAAATGGGTGAGAAATGCTACAGCTCTACGGCAACCGACGGAAGGGAGGCAATTCGTAGCCAACTGGATGACTTAACTTTTGATCAGCTTTTCGATAATATTGCAAGTACTGCACGTAAGATACAGGATAAGATTGCCAAATGGTCTGGATTTGATGAGACAGCCGATAATCTTAAGACCTGGTTAGATGGTGTAGAACAGGAGTTGCCTTCCGAGATTGAATTAAAAACTACACTAGACGAAAAACGCGGTAAGCTGCAGGTCTATCGCGATGTACTGAATGACATCAATAACCATCAGGTTGAAGTTGGAAATCTGCAGGAGATCGCAGCCAATTTACCTGAAAAAACCGAGCATGTGGATCAGATCCTAAAGAATATCAGTGACCGGTTTGGTAAAGCGCAGAAACGTGCTCAGAGTTATGTTGAGCGTTATGAGAGCATTGTCAGTGCTCATCAGCAATACTCAAAGGCTGTCATGGATGCACAGGAGTTCATTGATGCTACATTAAATACCGTGCACTACTGGGGCGATCTCGACTTGGAGCAAACATCTCTGCATACTAATCTCGATCGTCTAAAGAATCTAAAATTAAGTCTTGCTGATGAGTTTCCTCGTGTGGATCAAGTGCGGGCACTAGGCGAAAAGGTAATACCCGGTACCATTGATGTGGGACAGGTTAATATTAAGTCCCAAATCGATACCACACAACAAGAGTGGGAGGGCTTACTGGCAGCCATTAGCTCAACTATCGAAGCCATCGAGGCACGTCTGCAACAATGGTCAGAATACGAGCAGTTGAGGGATCAGTGCTTGGCTTGGATACGGGATGCAGACAATAACTTGCATGCCATCGATCTGAAGGAGGATCTGCCCAAAAAACGCACCCAGTTGGATGCATTGAAGGCACTGCAAGGCGATGTGCGTGCCAAGGAACTGGAAGTTGATAATGTTACCGAAAAAGCACAGACACTTCTCAAGGGACCCACATCAAACCGCGCATCCGGTCCTGAATTGGTGACCAAATATCAGCAAATCTTCCACAAAGTCAAGGACTTGAACAATCGCTGGCAACAGTATGTTAGCTCACATGAAGACTTTGATAATTCACTCTCCGAGTGTGCTTCATGGATAAATAACATCAAAGAAAAGTTGGACTACTGTTCGGATATGTCTTCGATGAGTCAAAAGGAGCTGGATAAGAAGCTCGCCACCATACAGGATGTTATTCTCTTGAAGGATGAGGGCTCTGCTCGTGTGCTTAAGATCTTAGAGCAGGCTCAACACGTGTTGGCTAATACTGCTCCGGGGGGTCATGAGGCCATAAACAAGGAACTATCAGAGTTGCAGGATCTTTGGTCCGGTATTGCACTACGCATTATGGATGTCAAGTCCAATCTAGACGATTCCATCACACAATGGTCCGGCTTCCTTGATCAAGTGCAGAATGTACGAAAATTCAACGAATGGTTGGATGGCATGCTGAAGGAATTGGCTGAACATCAGACCACAATGACGGAGAAGCGTGCACAGCTTGATCGCGTTAAATCCACTGAAGAAAAGGTGCGAGTGGAGAAAATTGATGTGGATTCATTAAAGATTCAAGCCAAGGAAATGATTGCCAGCGGTCAACAGAGTCAGGCTGCATTCCAGGCACAAAAGGCTTTGGACACCTTTGACGAATTGTTTGCAAAGACACAGAAATTGCTAAATGATCGACAGGATCAATATAGAGATCATCGGCTTTTCAAGGAAGCCTATGATGATCTTGTTAGCTGGATAGGTCGTGCCCGCGAGAAATTCCCCACACTGAAACAGAGCAGCCTCAGCGATAAGTTGGCCATTGAGAATGCCGTACAAGCCACCGAGGCGATGCTTAACAAACAGGCACAGGGTGAGCTGCTTGTGGAGCATTTGGTGCACACTGGCGAAGTGGTTCTGGCAAGTACATCGACGCAAGGTCAAGAGATCATACGCAATGATATACGCGCACTACGTGATAGCTTCGAAAGTTTGTTCCGTGAAATTAATCAACAGAAGGAGAACTTGGAAGTTACCATGGTGCAATGGCGCGCATATAAAGAGGAGTATGAGCGTCTTATGGAGTGGTTACAACAGATCGATATACTTGTCAAGAACCATAAGCTCAACCTTTGCCCCAATTTAGCTGACAAGGAGAAACAGGTGCTGGATATGCGTGATGTAATGTCACGTCTGGAAAAGGGCAAAGATGACATTGACAAGTTCAATGCGTCTGCTGCTGGTTTACTTAAATCCCACCTGGATAGCTATGTCAACAATCAGCTTAGACACTTGGGTTCCATGTACCAGGTACAGGTCAATTTGGCCAAGGATGTCCTTAAGAAGGTGGAAACCAACCGCGATCAACATAAAGAATACAACGCCAATATCAAATCTGCAAAGGATTGGATTGCCGATGCTAAAAAAATGATTCAAGCCGCTGGTGAGGGTGCTGGATCCAAGGAAGCCTTGCAGCGTCGCCTAGAACAAATACAGGATTTGATACGCAATCGTGAAGTTGGCCAGAATCTAGTTCACACGGCGATCAACAATGGCGAAAAGATTATACGCAACACGCGCTCCGATGGTCGTGATGCTATTAACAGTGAGATGAAGGAGCTGCAGAACGATTGGGATCGATTGGTGAAGAAAATGTCGACAGCTAAGGTGCAGTTGGAAACAAATCTGCTGCAATGGGCCGACTACAGTTCCAGTTATACCCAACTGCAAAAATGGATTACCGACAGAGAGGCTAAGCTCCAACAGGCCTGCGAGCAAAAGATTGTCAAATCGCAACGTGGTCAACCGGGTCTCAGCTGTGGTCTAAGTGAACGCAAGGCCAATTTGCGCCAGACCAATAACATTGTGCAGGACATTGTCTCCTTCGAACCCATGATACAGTCGGTGACATCGAAAGCATCAGATCTGCAACAGGGTGCCCCTGCCACTGAAATTTCCGATAAATACGAGAACCTAACCAAACAAGCCAAGGATCTGTATGCCAAGCAGAAGAATACTATTGATAGCTATCAGGCACTGATCGATGCTGGCAATGATTTCGCGACCTGGCTGCGTAATGCCAAGGAAAGGTTAAGCAAGTGCTCCGAACCAACTGGCGATAAGCAGGCACTGGCAGAGAAAACGCATCAGTTGAAGATTCTGCAGGGTGAAGTGCCGGAAGGAGAAGCCAAACTGCAGAATGCATTGGCTCAAGGTGCAGATGCCTGTCGCACGGCAGAGCGTGAAGATTGCGAAATAATCGAACAGGAGGTGGCACTCCTGCAGGAAGAGTTCGATGCCTATGTGGAGGCACTGAACAAGGCCAAGGATTATTTGGAAGTTGGTATTGTCAAGTGGTCTGACTACCAGGATCAGTACACTGAGGCGCTTGAATGGTTGACCAAAACCGAAGCTCTGGTGCAGTCGTACAACAAACTACAGGATAGTTTGACCCAAAAGAAGGTTGTACTGGAACAGTTCCAGGGACATCTGCAAACCCTATTTGATTGGCAAAAGACTCTGGATCATCTGAACATGAAAGCTCAGGTGCTACTGGAGACTTGCTCCGATACGCGCATCAGTAATGCCATTATGCAGCTGACCACCAAATACAATGCGCTGCTTACATTGGCTAAGGAGGTGATGCGACGCCTGGAGATGCATTACCAGGAGCACCAACAGCATCATTCTCTGTATGAGGAGTGTCAATCATGGATTGAGAATACGCGTGAGAAACTAGCTGATTGCGAACAGATTCCTGGCACGTTAAGCGAGGTGCAGATCAAACTTAACACTGTAAAGAATCTGCGTCAAGGATTCGAAACAGGACAGAATAAGCTGCGGTATTTGTTGGAGCTTAAGGAGAAGGTGATCATGAATACTGAACAAAATGGAGCTGCCAAGATTCAGGAGGATACCGAAGCATTGAAGCAAGACTTTGATAAGTTGCTGGTTGATCTTAATGATGTGCGCCAGAAACTGGCTAATCGTCAAGCTCAATTGGAAGAGATATTCAAGCTGTACAAGATGCTACTCGAATGGTTAGATGACGTGGAGCCTAGTGTAAAGGCTAGTGAAGAGTATCTCAACGATCTTAGCGAAAAACGCGCTGCCCTAGAAAAGTTCCGTGTAACTCAACGTGACATAAATGGACACAGTGACATTGTGGAGAAGATTAATATACGTCTACGTGACGATAGCAGTCTGGACAAAAATGATTTCCAGCCAGGTCTAAGCAAATTTGAAGATCTACAAGCACAGGTGAACAAGATCATCGAGTCACTGGAAAACCAGGTAAACAATCACGAGAAGTACAAGCATGCTTATAATGAGCTGCAGGATTGGCTACGTCGTACACGCATCGAAGTGGAGCAATGTTCCGATTGTCATGGCGAGAAAGATCAAGTGGAGCATCGCTTGAATCGTCTTGGAGATATACAGGCTACTTCACTTGAAGGAAAATCACTGCTCGAAGCTTGCGAAGAGCTAAGTAAAGCAGTTATTGCCACAAGTGGTAGCGAGGGTCAAGATAATGTTGCCCAAGAGATTAAACATTTGAATAGTGAATGGGAAACACTACAAGCTCTATCCAGAGATGCACGCACTGGGCTTGAATCTTGCCTGGCCGCTTGGCAGACGTTCCTACAGAAATTCAACAAAATCAATTTGTGGATTGAGACAATGAGCAAGCGCGTTGCCAAATCTCAGGAGGGTGAAAATAAAACCACTGAAGATTTGGTCAATGCCAAGGTAAGCAACAAAACGTCTCAACTCGCAACTTGCAACATGCAATATGCAACTGTCGCACGCAACGCTAACAAAATTTAATAAAATTAAAAAGCAAATAAATTGAATGTACTCAAAGTGCACTCTCTACCACTCACCCCCCTAAAGTAGTAGATCAAGATAATCAAAATTAACGTATACACACTAATTCACTAATTAATTAACTAATCACTAATCACAATTGCTAATCTTTCAGCTAATTAAATCACTAAAACATAATTGCAGCTAATCATTTTTACACAAAGACTTTGTCTAATGCCTTAAATGCTTTATATGCTCTGTAATTAACATTTTTGGATTAGAACAATTGAATTAACTTATGAATCCTTCTTAGAAACTGCTGGATGAGGTACTGGCTGAAAAGGAGAACGTTGAGGATCTGAATGATAACTGTGAACTCCTGATGGAACAAAGTGCCTGCACACGTATACGTGATCAAACCATTGAGACTCAGGCAAATTATACCAAATTGTTGACCGCTGCCCAGGGATTGGTGGCCAAGATTGAAAAGAATCTGTCGGATCATACAGAGTTCCTGAATTACAAGAAAGAAATGGATGCCTGGATTGATAAGGCAAATCAGGTGCTTAATGAGTGCAGCACTGATGGTGATGCAACAATCATCGCCCAAAAATTGGAGACAGTTAATGTAAGTGTTCTGATTTTGATACCTCTAAAGAATATTTGTATAAATTTCTTTTAATTTTTCATGTAGTCGCTGTCCTCTCATTTACCTGAGGGTCAACACTTGCTAGCTATGGTGCAAGATGCCTATTCGAAGGCTTCTAACATTACACCAGAAGACAAGCAGGAAAAACTACGCGAACTTATGACCAAAGTGCGTGAGGATTGGGATGCTTTGGGTCTAGCGGTCAAGCAGAAGCTGAGCGACTTGAAGCAAGCACAAAACCGTTGGAACGATTTCGCGGCCAATAAGGAAAGACTCGATAAATGGCTTACTGAAACGGAGAAGACTTTGAAGGTAGCCCCAGAAACCAAGGGTGAACTGAGTGATATGAAGACACTGCTGGAGCGCTACAAGACTCTCTCCAATGAGCTTAAACTAAGAGGCAATGATCTGGAGCAGCTTATGTTAGAGGCACGTGATTTGGGCACTGAAGTGGATGCAGTTAACCGTTTGCAATCGCGTTGTGATAAATTGAAGTCCGACTGTGCCGGCTATATCAGAGATCTGGAACAGGAGATCCTTGACTACAATGCATATCATCAGGGACTTCAAGATATCGAGAAGTGGCTGCTGCAAATCTCCTTCCAGCTTATGGCACACAACTCGCTATTCATTTCGAATCGTGAACAGACACAGGAACAAATCAAGCAACATGAAGCACTCTTGACTGAGATACAGAAGTATCAGACCAATCTGGATGACTTGAATACCAAGGGTCAGGCTCAAATTCAACGCTATGAACCCACTACAGCTGCTATACGACCAACAGTGGAATCACAGCTGAAGAACATACAGGACAGCTATAATTCTCTGCTACAGACTTCGGTACAGATCAAGAATCGCCTGCTGGAATCACTGGCGAAGTTCCAAGAGTATGAGGATACATTAGACAATATCATGCGCAATCTGGAAGCCTATGAGCCCATCATACAAACTGAACTCGATGCACCTGCCACTAGCCTTGAGTTGGCTCAAAGTCAACTAAAATGCGCTCAGGATATGCAAAACAAACTTAACAACGAGAAGTCCAGACTAGCAGCTGCTGTACAGGCCTGTGAGGCAGCCACAGCATCTATAAGCCGCCCCAGCTCGCCACTGGAGACTGCCATGCATGCCATACCCGAACGTGAACTGATTGTGCGCGCCAAGCTAGAAGATCTGCTGGATCAGGTATGTAATCCTACTTCCAAAATCAAAACTCTTAACCAAAATGTAGTTTGTTTTTTTGTTTGCATTTATAGTTTATTATTTATTACTTTTATCTTTTAGCTATAATATTTTATTTCTTTTATTTTTATTGCTAACTAAAAGAATTTCTGTTATATTGTTAATTTGTTTAATTTTCTTTTATACCTAACCCAACAACAACAAAAAAACAATCCAAAACACCCAACAACACCGCTCTAACCTTTGTTGATTTACCGCACCGTAAATGTTGTAAAACGCACTACCACGCCCACTTTGAACCGCCTTGCCAATGCTAAAAATTAAAAACCTAAAGCAACCGCCATCAAATACTCAGAGCTCAACGGAAGATCCAAACGAATCCGATGTTGAGCTCAACGATGTGCATGAGGCGCTCCTGGATCCCATTGCTTACGAGCGCATTAGCAACTATCGTCGTATAGTACGCATGAATAGTGCTCACGTAAGCAAGCTGAATGTACTTACAGCTAAGGTAAGCTTCGCAGGTGTAGAATGTGGTGGCAGCTTGGCTTTAACACTGTACCGTTATTTCAAACTAACATAAAATAAACTTCGTTTAAATGTGTGTATAATAATTTTTTATGTAATCATAGGTGCAATCCCACTTGGGTGGTTTGACTGCATCCGTTAGCGAATTGGAGCAACAGCAGAAACAGCGCGGTGAACTTCAGGATTGGGTGAAGAAGCAACAGAGTTCCGTTTCGGATTGGTTAATGCGACCATGCAAGCTGCGTCCCGAAGCAGCACAGCAAGAGCTGGTGTCCATGAATGATCTATTGAATTCCATTGGTGACAAGCGTTCCCAGCTTATGCTCGAAATGACAGGTTCATGTAAGTTCATCTCCAATTATAATTAGTTTGCTAATCCTTTCAACTATTGCATTTCCTTTTTTATAGTGGGAGATGAAGACACTGATCTTGATGATAACATTGATAAACTTGAATCGGAGTTAATGGATGCCATTGCCAAGAAACAAGCTGGTCAGAATGTGATCGATGGCTATCGTCAGGGCATGCAAGATGTACAAAACTGGTTCGATACATTGATTAAGCGCATGGATGTACTTGATCGCGGCTCTGGCCTTAACTGTGCCCAAAAGATGGCTGCCATTAATGAGATTAAGAACGAGTATGAACTGCAAGGACATCCCAAGATACAAGAGCTCAAGGGTAAGGCTGCACAGGTAGCTGAAGTTATTAGCAATTTGGATGGCCAACAGGTGGAAGAGCAAATGAAATCGTTGGATCGTCGCTTTGCCGATCTGGGCAAACGTATCGATCGCAAGGCCCAACTGTTGGACGTCACCAATAAGGGAGTCGATGGTGCTAAGGGTGAAATTGATCAGCTGCAGCAATGGGTTAAACAGCAAATTGATGACCTCCAAGCTCCAGCAGCACTTGGTTTCTCACCTAAAGATGCCGAGGCGCGTCAACAGAAGATCAAGAGCTTGATGAAGGATGCCGAGGCAAAGCAGTCACTAGCCGATGTACTCGAGAAGCGCATTGCCAACATGCAGCCTGAACTCGAGTCCGCAGAGTATGCCCAATTGGAGTCAGCTTTGCGCAATTTGAACGGTGAGAATCGCAACTTGTCTGGTGTATTGAAAGCAGAGCTTGACCGAGCTCTGGAAGCCAGCAAAGCACGCAAAGCGTTGGAGAATGATTTGGATAAGGCACGTCAATGGCTTAAGACCAAAATCTCTGAAGTACGCAAATTGCCCGTATATCATCCATTAACCTCTGCTGAGATTGAGAAGAAAATACAGGAGAATAAGAAGTATGACGATGATGCCAAACAGTTTAATGACAGTGTCCTGAGCGATGTACAGCGTCAAGCGGCAAACATTATGAAGGATTGTGGTGACGCGGATAAGGCGGCACTGCAGAAAATATTGGATGAAATTGCAGCTGACTATCAGACACTGAAGGATGAAAGCAGTAAGCGTGGCAAGTCATTGGATGATCTGCTGCAGGGTCGCAAATCCTTTGAAGACTCAATGAAGAAAATGGGTGATTGGTTGAATGAAATGGAAACTGCTACTGAAGGTGAACTCCGTACCACAAGTTTACCTGTGCTAGAGGAGCAATTGTCTCATTATAAGAAGCTTCTACAGAATGCTGATAATATGGGCGGCCTAATCAATGATGTATCCGAGCAGGGCAAGAGTATATTGCCCACTTTGAGTAATGCTGACAAGCTGAAGCTGAATGACGACATTAAGAACATGAAGGATCGTTATGGACGCCTCAAGCAAACGATGGATGATCGCGTCAATGCATTGGGAGATCATATTAAGAAGTACAAGGATGCCAAGAACAGGCTAGCCGATTGCAGTCAGTTCCTGGGTACCATACAGCAACGCTTACGCGAACTCAATCGACCCATTGGATCCAGAATTGAGGATGTTCAAGACCTCTTGGGAGCATACGAGGGCATACTCAAGGAGCTCAAGGACAGCAAACACAAAATGGGCGATATGCAAATCGATGATCTGCCCGAGTTGCAGAGCATTTTGGCCCAACAGGACGATATGATAAAATTAATTGAAGATCAATTGGCTCATCTGCGCCAGTTGTTGATGCTGCGTGAACAGTTTATTGCTTTAATCAATGAAATCATTGCCTTTATTATGAAGTACACGGATGTTATCATAGACATTGAGAATTCACCAGATAGCCTGGAGGACAAGATCACCAAATATGATAATGTCATAGTCAAGATACAAGAATGCGAGGGTCTACTGGCTTCGGCAAATGACAAGGGCCAGAAGATTGCATCCGAGGGCAATGCTGCTGATAAGAACAGTATCACCGAACAGTTGCAATCACTAAAGAATCAATTGCAGAATTTGCGCAAGGCTGTAGAATCACAGCGGCAGAAGCATCAATTGCAACTGGAATCGCATAAGAAGATGGCTGCTGATCTCAGTGAGATACTCGACTGGCTGCATAACAATGAAGGTGCAGCCAAGTCTCGTCCGTTATTGGATCGCGATCCCGAGTCAGTGGAACGCGAACTGCAGAAACATCATAGTCTATGCCAGGATATTGAGGATCATTTAAATAAGTTTAACAAAATCAATGATAGCGTCAAAACAGAGATAGGCATGCCAAGCTCTCTACTGGAAATGCTTTCCGAGGGTCGTTCATTGGTTGCATCATTGCCACATGAGCTGGAGGAGCGTGAAAAGTATTTGAAGAACAATCGCGACTCACGTCTGGAGTATATGCAATTGGTTGCCAAGTTCAACGATTGGGTGCATGAAGCTGAGCTACGTTTACAGAACAGTCAACATGGCATTAACTATGAGCATCTTGTACAGGATCTAGATGAACATAAGATCTTCTTTGGCAATGAGGCACCCATACGTAACCTCGTGCACAAGCAAATCCAGGATGCATCTGACAAGATTTGGTCATCATTAAATAGCTACGAACAATCTGAACTCTCAGCCGAATTGGCACAGTTCCAAACCAAATTGGCCAATACCCTAAGCAATGCCAAAACCCAGCAAAGTGAGCTTGAGAAAGAAGCAGAACGTTGGCGTGAATATCAACAGACGATCGAACGCGTCAAGGCCATCATCGAGCGTACCAAATTTAGTGATGAACCTGTACAAAATTTGGCTGGTCTCCACTTTAATATTCAGAAGTTGTCCCATGCCATTGGTAACGTACAGGTAAGTTATAATCCCTATATATTTAACATTATTACAATGTGTGTGTGTGGTGTATTAAAGTGTTAAAAATGTTAACAAGTATAAAGGAACAATTTGCATAGATTCTCTCTGCGTGGGTTATGAAATATTGAGCAGAAATTAATAATCTTATTATATGTAAACACATTTAAATTTATCGAATTTGGAATTTCTTTTTCGATAGTTAAACTCTATATAAAATGATATATAATCAAACTTAAATCGTTTTAACAAATGTGAATAAGTCTGTTATATAAGATTATGTACATAACTGGTCTGAAATGTTATTTAGGCCTTGACATCAATCAGCTCAATTAAGAATTTTGTTTTCAAGCTTCTTAATTGTAGAATATTAAAATTTTCATATGCAGATTATTGAAATTCTTTTGCGTATTTGAAACTAACTTCACGTTGGTAAAGACCTGTTTAAAGTGTCAGACAGCGTGAAAATAAACTGCTGAGCAGCTGCAAAAATAAACATAAAAAACTTTTTTGGAGAGTGCATCTTCAGATATGAAGCTCTATATATATTCTATATACTTATACTCACAAACGTATATGCAAAGATATTACTCAGAGTTGAACTGAAATCAATTTGCCGGCCGGCAAAAGCAGTGTTAAAGCTTAAGCTGCATTTGTGCAATGCACTCTCACCCTTTCTCTCGCGCTCGCCAACCTCTCTCTCTCTTTGTGTTCTCTTTTGTTGGGAAAAGCTTTGTTGTTGTCTATTTTTTGAGTCAAGTCTTTTACCTTGAATACTTATTAATTCGTTGAACTGTTAACCTGAACTCGTTAAGCTTATCATCCACTATTTGGGCTGGCAAACACTGTCTATGCTTGTCATACCACATACGCACTAATCAACTGTGTTTTTAAGGCCAGCTGTTTTTGTTGCCTTTGTGAGTAAACGTCATGACATCATCGTCATTTAGAGCAATAGTAGCTACAGTAGCAAATACAATTCAGAACCAGTTGGGTCTAGAGATGAGCAAACCAAAAAGCTTTTTTATATATAAACAAAACTTAAATTAATGTTAAATATATATATGTATATATGTATTTGGAATATCTAAGATAATCGTATATCTTAATTAATTAATACTTTTATTATTTCCGTTGTAAAATCTTCATATAAATCTTAGACATATTTGTAGTCAATCCGCAAGATTTATTTTGTTACCCATCCCTAAACAAACTTAAACCAACCACGTTGTAGCAACAAGCACATGTTAGTCTCAATGTAATTAAAACGAAGAGAAGAAGAGCATATTAAGAGCGTATTTACATTCACAATCTCCGCTCTTACGCTCTTGCTGTATCTCTAGACAGCTGTTTTGTTGTTGTTGTGCCGGCGTGGCTTTTGTAGTAAGCCGAATGAGGTTTGTGACGGTGGCGTATGCGTAATATTGGCTGTACATTGTTGAGGCGTGTGACGTTGTCAATAGCGATTCACTGGTTGCCTCTCTACAGCTTACGTCTACGCCTACGCTCACTATACACCGCCACATTCACCGCCCCGAAAAACGTTGTTAGTAGAATGTGAATACGTGTTAAGTTGAAATACCCATCAAATGAGATATAAAATGGCATGCGACAGTTAGAAAGTATCTTTGGACATGTAAATAAAATCATTAAGAATTTGTAAATGCATTGCAGCTGTTTTAGTAGTTAACTGTTCTATAATGTGCTCTTTGTCATAAAAGAGTTGTTTGCATTTAAGTAAGAATTTTTGTAATTGTACCACAAAGTTAATCAAAGGGTACTTATACATCGAGCACACTTAACTAAAGTAATATTATTTGTTGTTATTTTCGATTGGTTGCACAATTGAAACTCTTTGCGACTGCCTCAATGTGCTCTTAATTTGTAACGTTTCACTGCCCAATTTCGCTCTTTGTCTGTTCAGCTCTCTTCTTTAGTTCTAACTCATGCTTGGGCCTTTGCCGTATTTTTTGTGCGACTCTTCTGAAATTCACTTCTAGTTGAGACGTTTATCTGTTCGGTTGCTTTTTGTTTAACGTGTTATACAAAACAAGTGAATAGTGAGAAAAAAACAAAAAAAAAACAGCGGCAAAAACACATCAAAGCAAAGAAACTATCGTTATTTTTGTTTTTATATTTTGTGCGCAGCTTTGTTAAATTTTAACGTTTGACTTTTGCCGTTTGCCGTTTCAATAAAAAATACCATGTGCTTGAAAAGCGCAAATTGACAAAAAAAAAAAACAGAACAAAAAAAATTAAAACGAAGAGGAAGAGTAACAGACGGCAATCGAATTTGAAGCTAACGTCATCAACCGAAAAATCCATAGAAATAAAACAGCAAAAGAAGAAAAATAAAGACATATAAAAGAAAATATACTATATAAAAAGATACTTTTAAGTGCTACAATTAGCAAGTGCGGCGTGTTTACATATATACAAAGGTATGTGTATGTGTGTGCGTGTGTTCAAATTTATATGTGTGACGACCTAAGATGAGCTTTAGATGAGCACACACCGAAAATAAACAAAATATCAGAATAAAAAAAGAAAAAATATTAAAAGAAAAAAAAGGGAAAATAAATGTAAAATATGTCAAAGTTGATGCCATAAAATAAATAATAAAATAAAGTAAAACGCAGGCAGCGTTGTCAACACATAAAAAACATAAACAAAACAAAACACAACAGTGCATTGGGTGATTTAGATGCGAGTTGTACCTTTATACTTATATAATTTTGTAAAACATACCCACACACGCAACGCCACATTGCGCGTTCGATTGCATCCTGAGAGCTGCAGTATTAACTGAATTGTGTAGTAAAAAAAATTTAACGTTTTTTGATACGAATTTTTTTTTTTTTTTTCCTTTTTCGTTTCGCTTTGAATTACTGTTGCAGAGTCAGAACAGTGACCTGTCGCTAGTGAATCAGCAGGCGCAGTCACTTATACGCCAAGCGGATGCACGCAATCGTCAATTGATTGAACAGGATAACGCAAGACTAAATCGTGACTGGCAGGAATTGGTGCGTAGTTTGGAACAGCGTCGTGATAATCTGCAACAGTTGGCCGAGCATTGGGATACATTTGAGAATAGCTTACACGGTTGGGAAAAAGCATTAGGTCGTTTGGAAGATAAGTTCCGCAATGTCGACCCAACTGTAAGGTCCCGACGTCATTTGGAAGATACAAAGAATGCCATTCAGGTAAGTCGAAATACTATCAGTTTTTTATATATTCTATTATTACCAATTTAACCATTGTAAATTGTAAGCAGTAATCCTTTATCTGTAATCTATAATCTGTAATCTGTATTTCATAAGCTTGTCAACCTGAAATATGCGGTTTCTATTTAAACCTATGAGCTCATGGTTCTTACTTAATTGATTCATTGTTTCTGCTGCCCTTATGTACTAAAATTATATGTATAAACACATACATACATATATATATAAATATATATACATTTTATTTATATATTCAAAGTGTATACGTATGTACTTTGGTACGTATATGGAAAATTTCATTCATTCAGTAAGGCTTCCCCTATAGGCTTAATGGTGCAGCAAATATTTTACAAATTTCAATCTTTTATATACATACAAATATAAATATGATTACATACGTATATATATGTATATATATATATATCCATATATACAGATATGCGTGTATATGTGTGCATATCAACACTACGCCGCCGTCAAGTTCATGGTCAAACCATGTTGACAGAGAGTTTCCGCTCTCTTATCAAGCCTCTCCCTTCGACTCAATATCTCTCTTTTACTCTTCGTCTCTACAGCTGCTACCTCTGCTGTTGCAGCGAGCTTTAACAGCTACCCCCAGGCAGTTAATAATGTGTTTTCCGTTGGAAACACAAAAATTTTAACTTTCAGTTTCAATAATATTTGTTTATAGGCTTCTCTTTTAATTATGATGTTTAGCATTTAGGAAGAAGATTAATCACAGCTTTCAGCTCTATAATATTAATATGGAAGTTGTTGCTATAATACTGATTGAAATATTGTTAACACGCTTAGACTGAGGCATTTCATATAAGTCTTACAAGTTTATTGTATGACCTCATTGCTGCTGATAAAAGTTGATTGTTGATTGCCGATGTGTGTATAGTGTGTATAGTTTATTAACAAAATTGTATAATTAGCTCAAGTATAAACTGATATAACTTGGTCAATTTCATTTTGAATAATGCAATTAGAATTGCCAAACTAGTATTTATTAGAAGAGCAATGATACAATGACAAGTTGATTGTCTTCTAACCAATTATTATTATTAAAAGTCTATACTCTAGAATTTATTATAGTCTATCGACGATGTTGTCATTCGATTTCCATATACAGCTTAAACATAGGCCTGTAGATTGATCAGAAGAATTTCCAAAACAGTTGAAAATATTTTTTTTGTTTTTATTTATTTTCAACTTGTGTTTTCTACCGTTTCTTTTTGGTTTTGTTTTATTATAAACCTCAATCGTAATGTTGTTTTAAATTCAAGTCGAACATTTTTGTTTTATTTTTGATGTTGACCTTCGTGGATTGGAGTGGCCCCAAAATATAAAACTGGATTCATATACGAATGTAGAGAAAATTTGATTTATTTTTTATTAATTTTTTGTTTTTAAATTTG
This sequence comes from Zygothrica quintamaculata, assembly GCA_037044455.1. Taxonomy (NCBI): domain Eukaryota; kingdom Metazoa; phylum Arthropoda; class Insecta; order Diptera; family Drosophilidae; genus Zygothrica; species Zygothrica quintamaculata. The sequence continues at coordinate 475,412 of JBAMBS010001869.1, forward strand.
AAGATATATATATATATATATATATATAGATAGATTTGTATGCTTATATGTATTTACATAATATTTTTATTTATATACTAGGAACTGCGTGAAGAATCAAATGAACTTAAATCATCACATAAAGAAATCGAGGCGCTCTCAAAATCCATCCTCACATTCCTTGGGGAAGTACACAAACCCTCGGCGGAGGCCATACAGGCCAAAGTGGATAAGTTAGTTGAACATCAAATAAAGTGAGTACTTTTGCATAAAACCTTATATATATTTATATACATAGTTCTATATATAGTTATATATACAATTGATACTGATAGAGGGTGTGCTTAATTGTGCGTGACCTTTAGTCAATTTATCGCAATGTTTAACGCCGGAAATCGAATTGGCCATACAAATTTAGCATACATTGAAAGTTATATAATTGATTTGCGTTAAATTTAAATTTATGTGGCTAAATTAACGAGTTTTTTTTTTTTGTTTTTGATACCCTTTCTAAATGGCTTGTTTAACTTTGTCAAAAAACGTGATGACATATAAACAAATATTCGATTTTGTCTCTCTATATTTGTATACAATTTGGTAAGAAATATTTGTCGATGAAACCGGTCTAACTAACTTAATCAAATCAATATATAAATCTTATATAGTTTACATATATACATATATGCTAGGGTACTACGATTTCAGTTTTATTGTTGATAGTTGATTCCTTTGAATCAACAATTAAACTGGTTCCTCTCAAAAATATATATAATTTATATATAAATATTGAAGTTGCAATGTCGCTTTGAATACATGTCTGACTTACACTTATACATGTATACTTATATCACGATTGTATTTGTGTTTGTGACATCAGTGATCACTTGCTTTAACTCGCCTCGGCTCGGTCCGGTCCGTCCCGGCCCGGCCCGGCCCGCCTCGTTGAGCAGCTAAGCCCTCGAAATTGTATACCAACATTCAGTAATGACGTCATGCCAGCGGTTACGCTCGGCTTGTGAGTTTTGAGGCTTACATAAGCTGAGATTTCTATGGCCATAAAAAGTTTGAATTCTTAGAATGGTAAATCATAACAATTAAAGACAGTCAGTACATTATTATAATTACAATGCTATTTAAAAGTATACCAACAGTTACATATACATATATATATATATATATATATATATATATATATATATATTTGTATTCATATATACATTGGAATTCTTAAAGCATATCAATAGTTGATACACAATCGGGCCATGCCCTGTACTGCTTTTTTAAGTGTGCCAAACCTTCTACCTTATCGTTTTAACGATAACACTAAGTAGGCCTTTTTAATTGTTATATGTGTATATATCTATATATATATGGGTACATATATATACTACAGATAGAGTATATAGAAAAGACTACGTTGTTGATAAAATATAATAAAATCAAAGTCATTATGTTTTTGCTTGTTTTTTGCGGAAATTCTTTTGAATGGCGCTTGTCACAAAGAGAAAAACTCAACCGTTGCCAATTTGTCAAATGGTCGTGTCTTATTTTATCAGTAATTCTACACAAATGTATATAAATATATATATATATATATATTTTAAAATATATAGGCAAACATATATTTAGATATTCTTAAATATAAAATTTATTTTGTTGCTCTTTTTAAGTGAGCAACATATTTTTAGCAACATTTTTGGCTGCCAGCAACATTTTAACATTTTATGTTGCTAGCTTTTATATGTTCATTGTGAGAGAAACTCACCTCAACTAAAACTATATGTTGATATGTGCGTACGTGTGGTCGGCGATCACATAAACAATTTGTTTGAACGCAACAAAAGAAAAGCAAAGAGCATAAACGAAATATGACAAAAATAACTAAAAACAAAAATAAGAAAAATAAATAAAAAAAAATAAAAATAAAATGGAAAAGATGCCGCGGCCTTTCTTAATGCAGCACTGACACAATTTTCATTTTCAAGACATTTCTTATAGGGTCTGCATATACATATGTTGAACATAGTCTGTTTTTAGTTTTATTTTTATACACACTTCTTGTTGTTGCTGTTTCATCCGGCAGTTTGGCTGACAGTCACAGCCTGTGTGTGCTTTAATTGTATTTTATTTTTTTTTTTTTTTATTTCTTATTTTTTGAAAAACGAGTTCAGCAGCTGTTAATTTCTTTTTAGTTTTCCCAAAGTCTATTGCGCGGTTTTCGAAATCCTTAGCGATTATATTATTGTGACGTCTTTAGATTCAAAACATTGATCTAAGATTTTCTACTGTTGCGGCTGTTTTGGTTTGCAACAAATGTATTAGGTTAGTTTTTGGATTAAGATTGTGTTAGATTATACAATCTTAATTGAATATAAAATTGATAAATTGTTGTGATAAGAATAAGCAATGTTTATTAATTACAGACTACAATAAAACTACTAATCATTTCTATTATTATAGAGAATGCAGTTTAACTTTTGCTGTTATAAATAAACAGCTGTAAGTTAATGAAAGTTCATAAGTTTTTAACCTTATAGCTGTAAAAAAAAAAAACCTTTTTCCAATTCATAAATTCTCATATATATAGAGCTTATTATTATAGCCAAGTTTAAAAACAACTGAATTTTTTATACCTTAATATTAAGGCATAAAATCTGTTTTTTTTTTCCATATGTTTTCCACAATTTTACATACTGCAATTTCCATTTATTAGTTGCTCCATTTGTGTGTGTTTTTGTGTGTCTCTGTGTGTGTGTGTGTGTGTGGAATACCGTCCAAAAACTGACAATGCCATCATCGAACCAAAAATGATCTAATACCCAAATGCTCTGTCATCGACAATTATATATCCCCAAACTATATTATACTCTACGATAAATTTCTTAACTGCGACGCAAATTTCAATGCATTTATACTTGAGATTTGTATTTTTCAATGTCTGTTTGAAAAAACACGCAAAAATCTAATCAACATTACGAAAAAACACAAAATATTTCGTAATCCTTTTGCATTTAAAAAGTATTTTCATGTATTTTGCTAAGGAATTAAATATGGCATACATGCAACGAATTTAGATATAAAATATATTAATTATATTTTAACTATTAAATTCCAACTTAACACAAATAAGCTTTGCTATAGTTAGTTATAGATATAAATGAATTTTGTTTAAGGCTACTTAATTGGGTTACGTTTCCCTTTTGCTTTGTGTAATTTTCAGTTTATAAAAACTTTTGTTGCTTTTGTACCTTAACTTTAGGAATGCAGCCTATAAAAATCTCAAACAAATATGAGAAATATATGCAAAAAATAAAACAACAAAGAAAAAGGAAGTAAACAAAATATAAAAGTAATTCAGCAATCGCATTGCTGACTTCATCGACATAAAATATATCACTATACATATATATATATATATATATTCAGCAAATGTAAACAAACTACGAATATAATTAACAATATTTGCAAGGTATATAACCAAAAGCTAAAGATTATTTGCTTTGCAAACAGTTAATAGCTCGAACCAATTGCAAATGCTTCTTTATTCAAATATAATATCAAAATATAATACACTTTGGATACATACTCATACAAATAAAATGTGTTAGAAATTTGCATTGACAATTTGTCATTTTGAATAACAAAATAAAAATTAAAAAAAAAAAAGAAATAGAAAAAGAAAAAGAAAAAAAAGCAACAGAAAACAACAAAACAAAAAGCGAAATCGTTGCCCAAATGAGGTAATCACATAATTATAAATATTATATTGTATATGCTTTGGCCGGCAATCACTCTGTTAACTAGTTGCTGATTAACAGAGCTCTGTTAAGCGTACGTGCTTTGCCGCTGCTGTTTCATTTCCATTGTCGTTTCACTTCGCTGCAAATGCTCTCGCAATATGTGTGTGTGTGTGTGTGTGTGTGTGTGACCGGCTTTTTGTGTAGCGGCTTCTTATCTAAACCGGCGAAATGATTTGTTTTATGTCTTATCAACTGGATTTTTAACCATGCAAGACTTGTTTATATTAGTTAAGTTGTTCTTATTTATATTTTATTTTTGAATTTGTGGAATTTTCTTTGCAATGAGATTGTTGCATATTTGACAACTGAAATCAGCAGCAAAATTTATAATGACAATTAGTAAGCCTTCTTTTTTGGCATTCGCCTGTCTCGTTTTCAATGCCAAACGCATATGCAAAACTTGTTCAACAATAATAATTTTTTAGTGTGTTTTTATCGCTCTCGCTCTTGCTCTTGCTCTTGCTCTTGCTCCTCTCGCCGTTACCCTTTTATTTGCTCCTATAAAAGCTTTGCGTGTGATCATACGTATTGTATGTGACTGTGGTGAGTTACGGTAGCAGTTTTCGTTCTTTTATTTCCGTCTAGCATTCCACTGTTAACGATCGGTAAAGCGGCGAAATAACAGAGACACAAACACACACACACACACACACACACACACACACACGTTAACGGAGACGGTCGAAGCATTTTGGCAACTTTTGCGTTGAGAACATTTTAGTTTTTATTTAGAGTTAGTTGCAAGCGGACGTGTTTTTTTTAACTGGATGGCTGGAAACTAAATACGAAGAAGCGACCGCCCGAGCATAAATACTATACATATAAATATATATATATAGAAGCATATTTATAAATCAAATAATTAATTAAGAAGCAGCAATAGTATAAGAAGCATAGAAAAAAAAAAAATCACAAGAAATCAGCGACCCAAAGAAGATATCAGGAGAAACTCGTGAAAAAGTATTTAACTTAAATGATAAATTGTGTTTAGCTTGTGTTATAAAAAGCACCGTTAATACACACAATTAAGGAATTAATAATTATATGAAACTCTTTCTCTTATTTTTATGTATTTTCATGCGCTACACTTAAAAAATCTAAAACGAACGCCGATTTGTGGATTACCAGGCGTATACGCAACTAGAGTTTTATGTTTGTAGCTGCCGAATTTCACAAGAAATTCTAGTTTCAAGCGAAACAAACACATTAACGAAAATAGAGTTAGAGATAAAAAGTAACTAACAATTGTTTTTAGCACACATCTGCCTCCCCTTACCAGGAGGTGTGATTGTTGTCGCTAAGCAACAGGCCAAAAAGACAGCACAGAGTAGGCAATTAGAAGCAGAAGTAGCACTCAGCAGCATTAAAAGTAACAGCAGCAGACAGCAGCAAAGAGCAGCAAAAAGCAGCAAAAAGCAGCAACAAGAAGAAAGAAGAAAGGAAGAGAAAGAGGCGAATGCTAATTGCTAACACGAACTCCAGAAAATAGAAAATAGAGTGGAAAACAAAACTATATATAAAACGTCGTCGTCAAAAGCAAAAGGTGAATGTTTATAAGACACTTAACATTGTTGTTGACTTCGTATTGTTGTCGTTGTTGTCGTTGTTGTTGTTGTTGTTGGTATTGTGTGGCATGATTAAGTCATCGGGGCTGAAGTAAGAGTCAACTCAAGTCAAGTCAAGTCGCGTCGAATCAAGTCGACTATACGATAATATGTATGCAAAAAAATAACTGCCTCAATGATTTCAGGCTGACTGAGTAACGGACTGAGTAGACTGCGGGCGGTGGGTTTCTTGGGCCACGGGTCCGTCCGGTCTTTTAGCGAGGTCGTCAGGTGCCGTTGTTGTTATGTTGTTGTATTGTTAGTAGTATTGTTGTTGCTTAATACTGAGAATGTCTCCTTTGTTACGGCGCGTGTTTCGTTTTTCTGAAACGATGACGTCGCCATCATATTATAAAAATACTTTACTCAAAGCGACTAAAATAACTAAAAATGCTTATCGACAGCCACTGATTACAATAATTGATCAAACTATGTTTGTTTTTGTTCTTGTTTGTTTGAATGCTCTTCCTTGTCCCGTGACCATAGATACTATATATATATATATATATATATATATATATATATGTATTTATAAACACGCGTCTGTTGCTTTCGCTTTTCAGATTGGCGCTCGCATAACTCACATAGTTTGCCATTTAAATTTAAGATATGTACTAAATTTAATACGTTAATTTGTTGAGTGGCAAAATGGCAACGAGCAACAATGCTGAAAATAGCAATAGGAAAAGCAAAACAAACAAATCTCTACGCAAATGTATTGTAGTTTGCTATTTCTCTCTCCCGCTCTCTCTCTCTCTCTAAATTTTGCCAAAATCATACCCAATATAACAGCTAATAACATTTTAATTGAGTTAGTTAAAAAGAATTATGTTACTATTATAAAGTTCCGTAGTGAATCTTAAACTTGATTTCTTTTGCTCTTGTTTTTTTTTACATTAAATTCGATAAAAAATAGAATTGTTCGAAAATGTGCTTAAAAGCCTCAATTGGCTGACAGCCAAATGTGTTGACTTGGCCTCATCAGAGCACGTTGCTCTTCCGTTTTTTGTTAGTGTTGTTGCTGTGCTCGTTAACTATTATAAAGGGCAGTCAACGAAAGCAGGAGACGGCGCCCTTCAACGCCCTGTCATAAAATATAAACTGAACTCACGACTTTACTTTTTACTTTTTCCCCTCAATTTCAATTGTTGCCTTAAGTGTTGACCAAAAAAAGAGCAAAAACACTTGTTGCCATCAATTTCTAAAAGCATCTAAATACAGTTCTATACTTTTCCATATATATACATATATATATATATATATATTGTGTTTGTATATTGTAGCATCAACCCACATGGCGTATGAGTAATCTGCGTCATTGACTGGAATTTTATTAATAAACAGAAATCGTGCAACAAATGTAAACTTTTCGAACAAACAAATTGCAAAAACTTGTTGCAAAATTATCTTTGAATTCAACTTTAACGCACAGTAATGCAGTATGCCCGATGACATCAACCTTAAGCAGCATAACGAAATCTGCAAATAAATAAATAAAAATACAAAATTTATTTATAAATATAAATTTAAACATAAAAATAAACATCAGCCTTTAAGCAGGCCAACGCATAACATACAAAACATAATAAATATAATAATAATAATAATAAAAATAATAATAATAATAATTATAGATTTAAAAGACGCACAAAAAAAAAACACATTTTAAAAGTTTTTGAAAATCTATTGCTCATATTTTTCTCTCTATCTCGTCCACTTTAAATCTCTTTGTTACTCAAGGCGTTTTCAAAATGATGTAGAATATTTAAATTCGAATTCGAAATTTTGAAAAACTTCTCATAGTCTTACGCCTAGTAGCAAAATTTTTCGAAATTTCAATTTCATTTAGAAAACTCTCTTGTAGCCAAACGGCAGCATTAATTTTCACGGAAATCTTCGCAACGCCTCGAGGCCAACTCAGTGGATATTTGGATATATAATATATATATAAAATATATATACACAGAAAACTTCAGCCATTTGCTATACAAAAAAAGAAAAACTTTTGTATAATATACATGCGCTTTTCCCTCGTATACTATATATATTATATGATAAATATATATATTGTGCAGCACGCGTAGCCGATTTCTATTCAAAGCAAGGAAAAGCAGAGAAAAGCAAAGACGACCGCGTGGTTTTTCACACTCACACAATTAATGTTTACATATTATAACAAATTTTTTTTGTTTTATTTTTTACTTATTTCATTTGTATATACGCAGCAGCTATATAGAGAAGATTGAGTAATAATATACGCCCCGGGCAACACATTTTCTTTTGCTTATACATTTATAGATTGAACGACACTCTACGTGATAAGGATCAACAGGTTAGCAAGGATCTCGACGAGATCGAGCAAGTGTTCCGCCGCATCTCGCAGCTGCAGGATAAACTAAACGCACTGCACGAACAACTACAATCTGTACACGTTTACGACGAGCATATTGCCCAAACGGAACAAGCCCTCATTAAGCTCAATAGCCAGGTACAACAGGCCGGCGAGGAGAGTCGTGCGCTTATTGCGCAAACACAGTCATTGTATCAGACCAAACAGAATCTATTGCCCAGTGATATTGCCCAGGAGTTTACCGCACTTGAACTTTTAGCGGAACGCGTACAAGTTGCCATGGAGACCAAAGAGAAGGATTTCAAACGCGCTAAGACCGTACGCACTGAATATGTGGCTGGTGTTGATGAGATTCAACGCTGGCTTATGCAGGCTGAGGTTCAGGTACAGGAGCGCACACTGGAACCAACACAAATGAAGGAACTCTTACAGCGCATCAATCATGAAATTGGAGCTATCTATGAACGTTTTACCCTGGTTAAGACCAACGGTCAATTGATCATTGAGAACTGCCGCAACAGCGAGGAGAAGACGCTGGTGCAATCGACCATTGATCAATTAGCCGCTCAATTGGCTCAAGTGCGCGGTTGGTTGGATGAGAAGAAACAGGCTGTGGGTGATAGTTTGGATGCCTGGACACGATTCATGAACTTGTATCAAATCGTTATGTCCTGGGTGGCCGATAAACGTGCGTTTATCGATCAAACCATTGAATTGCATACCCTGCCTGAAGCTCGTAACAAACTGAATGATTATGTTGTGGCTGTGAAGAGTATTAAACCGATTGTAAAGCATTTGAGCGAAATGGACAAAGAACTGGAGCACATTGGTCAAGTAACTACCGTAGGCGATCTCAAGGATAAACTGCAGCAGGCTGAGGATGCGAAGATTACCGTGGAAGCGGTGCTGCTGGAGAGGGTAAAACATAAAAAACAAAACTCTTTGACTATACTTAATCCATATATTTTTTTCTCTCCTTTTGCTTTTTCTCTTCTTTCTGGCTTTTTGCATCTTATTTCATTTGCATAGAACTCACTGCTGCAGGAAGCCTGCGAGGAGTGGGATCAATGCGAACGGAAAATTAAGGATATACGCGCATGGCATGAAAAAACTAAACAAACCCTGGAATCCTCACCCCAGCAAAAGAAGCCATTACGCGATCAGCTGGGCTACTGTGAAAAGACTCTGGCTGACATAAATGTGCAAAAAACCAAACTCAGATTGTCAATTGAAAAACTCGAGGTAAGTGAAGTAAACAAATAGCTAATCCAAAGGACATTTGCATTTCCACTTTGAAATTTTAGGTACATTTCCGCAATGGCATGGGTGGTGATCCACGCCTTAGCGAGAATGTTGATGATTTGGTGCGTCTGCTCGATACTCTTGGTGAACTGGTTAAATCCAAATCCCAAAGCCTCGAGCAAACGTTATCCCAAATCGATGTATATCAACAACAAATGCAAACACTGCGCCAACGTATTATACAGGAGGAGCAGCAGCTGCGCCTGGTCTTGGCACCTACGTACTTGCCACATGATCGTGAGCGCGCATTAGCCGAGCAACAGGTACGTAATCCTACCCAGTTTCAGAATTTGAATCTGAGTTCATGTAGAGCAATATCCAAAAATTCTTTAATACAGTTAGAAATCTATACTATAATGCTAGAAGTTAATGCAGGAATATAAATAATTAGTACAACAGCTAGGGAATTCCCGATTTGAATACATCTATATATATATATATATATATATAAATATATCTATACATATCGAATGTGTCTTTATAGTAGCTCGTAAATAACAGCAACCGTTAAGAAAGATCTATAAATTATATTTACATATATACCCCTTTTCCCCCTTTCAAGATATATAGTATTCCATATCATAATCATTGCTATAATATTCAATATCAATATTTATTAATTTTTTTTTTTTAAATGCTATGCAACAGTTGACAGAACAACCAGTTTGTTAGCCCAACAAGTTATTAACCCTCAAGATAAAAAAACAACAAATAAAAATAAGAAACATTATTAATATTTTAATATAAATATATTAATTATTTAAATAAAAACAAGAAACTATTTTCAAGACGCTTAAAAAAAAGTGCGGGTAGGTCCGAAAGACAAAGTTGCACGGTGGCTGCATAATTATTTTCCTTTTTCTTTTCTCTTTTGTTTTCATTTTTTTTTTCCTTTTTTATTTAAAATTTCATTACAATTTTCTCTAGATTTTTCTGTTTTTATTATTTATTTTTGCGGCATTTTATTATTTGATTTGCTCAGGCAAACAGAATTTTATTACGTTTTTATTTTACGAAATTTTCGAATTCGATTTATGCCATTTCATTTCATCAACATTCATACATGCATACATACATACATATATATATACATATACACACATTTACATTTTTGTGCTTTCTTGTGTTCTCTTTTAATTTTGCAAACAAAAAAAAAAGACAATAATAATTTATAAACATTTTCATACACCAACCGTGCAGCTCTCATCTTGTGCATCTTCTTATCAAAAATGAATCCGCATTGTATATGTTCATTACATGTTCATTTATACCCAACCATGAAATACATTCATACATCACATATACATAGAGTATACATACGTCCGTCTAGTCATTTGTTGTGTCTGCTCTATAGAAATACCCATTCATTGTCACGTGCTGAACTCTATATATAGCCGAACGCAAGAGTATCAAAATAAGTTCTTTTTGCTGGGGATAGCAAATACTTGATCGAGTTTATGATTTAGTAAGCTATTTTAGGCAATGCCTTGATTAGATCACGGCAATAATATGTTTAAAAAAAAAAAATAATATAAATACCTTTGCATTTATATATATTTATATATACCTATATATGTCTATCTAAAGTTCAGTCATAATACAGTTAGAATTATATTAATTATGTTTTAAGTTTTATTTTTGATGCATTGCGAATTGCAGTGCTGGCGGTAAGTGTCTATAAAATTCATATTATTTTAATATTTTGGGTTTTGAATTTTATCCGGCATATTATTATGCATTATCCGTAAACCGTTTTTATCCGAAATTAGCAAAACAAATTTTTGGGGCAACTCTTGCTATAAGAACTTATTTTTTTCTTGCCAAGAAACTTGCTTTCTTTCTCTCTCTCTCTCTCTCTGTTTTATCACCGTTTTAACGTACATACACCATTCACATGAAGTACAATTAAATAAGCATATTTTATCAATATGGCAGCGAAAAAAAAAAACATAATAAGTACAGTCATGCCATTAAATCACTTCACTTCACATCACATCACGATATGAGGCACCATTTATGCTTTTGCTTAGACATTTTCACATATGATTTATCATTTTAGTTTTTCATTTTATTTTCCTTATTTTACTTAATTAGTTAGCTTAAATGGTTGGGCAGAGAATTGCTTGACGTCACAGCTTTCTCTCTCTCTCTCTCTCTGTTTACACTATTTCTATCTCTTTTTATCTTTATACATTTATATACATTATATTTATTTAACGTAATAGTGCGCTCAGTTAGCTTTTAGTTTAAAATTTTATGGTTACGGTTTTTAATTTGATAATTCTAAAGTATATTTTATTTTTGACAATTGTATTTCCTTTTTATTTTTATATCTTTTCTATATTGAATATCGAAACAAAATCTGGTGACGTTGCTGATAATTAAAACAAAAAAAAAAAAAAAAAAATTAAAACCAAAACATAAACATAAAAACAACATATTAAACTTATACTAAAATTTTTAATATATATTCTAAACTGGTTCTTGGGCTTTGCTCGCTTGCCTCTTGTGCTTTACTCTAACTTAACTTAAACTGTAATTAACATAATCCAAACTTGAATCGCTGCTGCTTAACTATCTTCAATGTAACCCTTACCATTAACTCACTTAAACACTCACTTACACACATACAAACATACACACATAATTACATACATGGGCATTGCGTAATTCTTCTGCAAATACAACTTAATAAATATATATATTATAAATCTGGTATTTGGTTGCTTGTCCTATGGCAAATCTCTCTATGCTCGTTTCCTATTTATCATATACATTATGATTATTATGCTGACCTTTTCTTTATATGTATTTCTTCTCTATACTTATGTATATATATAACTATATAAATATATATATATATATATATTTATATATATGCTTTCACGCCAAACAAACATAAATTCTTCTAAAATCGAAAAATCTTCAATAAACTGCACAAAATACGATATATACTCTCCTCCTCCTACACACTCAATACAAATATACTATAAATTTCAAATATCGACTATCTATATCTCTATACATCTATATATATATATACATATAAAGGCATGTCGTGAACGTGTCAAAAATTTGCATTCAAAAATAACCGCACGTAATGAGCGCATCAAATTGTTAATACATCGCGGCACGCCGGACGATGCTAAGCTAGAGATTTAGATGCCGCAGCTATAGCAACAGTACTTATAAGTTATAAAATTATATTAAATACTATATTAGGACCTAGATTGATGATCACCAAAGATATTGAAAACCAAAATCAATGCTAAGCAGCCACCGCGGTCTCTATTGCTGTCAATTGTGTTCCATGCAACAATCTCCCAATGTGGCATAGATACAATAATTAGACATGCAAGAGCCGTTATTAACCTTTACCTATATATATATAAATATATATATATATATTTTACCATATGTTATGACCCAAAAAAGAAAAAAAAAAGGAAAGATTATTTATTAAATTATATATTTTTAAAATGAAACTTCAACTATGAGTATTCTTTTTAATATTAATATATTTTTATAGAGTTAGCATTAGATAGCATTAGAATTTTAGGGAATGTTTAGGTAGGTGTTAGGCCCATAAACTTTCAAAAAAATATGAAAGCTAACGTTTTTGGCAAATCTTCCCCCTATCTCTCTATCTCTCCCACAATATATATCGACCGTTACTGAACGCATAGGCAATGCGACAATCAATCGATGGCATGCAGCAAACCTACGATGCAACAGCCGCCCAATCCTATGCTCTGGATCCACATTCAGTGGTAACCACTTCATCGACTGTCTCGTTGCTTATGAAGCCAACGGCAGTAGGTCTAACCTATGCTGAAGTGTTATCAGGACATGCGAGTCCGGTAAGCGGTAATGAAACGGCGACAATAATCAAAAAAGATAATGTTAAACGAGATAAGACCCCACCGACAATCACGACTAGCACGACAAGGCAACAACATCAGCAACACCAAACGAATACAAATACTGACACAAATATAACGACAACCACGACAACAACAACTATCAGAACAACAACACAACATACGCACGATTTGGCATCATTGGAACAGGAACAAGATAATGAAATTACTGTCGTATATAATCGAAAGGATCAACAACATCTGTTACAGGGGACTACACCACCCAGCAGCAGCAGCAATGCTGCTTCAGAAAGTGATGAGACACCTATTTTGCCACATGTTGCTAATTTTGAAATAAGCAGTAACACACCAATTGAATTTGAACAAGTTCCTAGCACAACCAATTCAATAACTCAGTTTATCGATACTGAACGCCATCAGCAACATTTACAGCAACGGGAGAATACGGGTAAGCAATTGTTGGCACCACGGGTTGAACGGCGTGGTCGTTCACCGAGACGTAGGAGAGAACCGCATACTACTCAAGTTGAAATAAATAATTCTAAAGTGGAATACCAAGATCAGCAACAACACCAAGAGCAACAACACCAACAGCAACAACTTTATATTCCCAATGAGGATAGCTCGCGTTCACGTAGTCCTATGTGGATGCCAGGTTCTACATCATATGCGGAAGTGTTACGTGGTATGGAATTGAAACGTTTACAGGAAGAAGAACTCGCAAGACAAGCACAATCAGAGGCACAAGTACAACCACATATGGATCTGACCATACAAGATGTGGTGGATGCCAGCGCTGCTGCGGTAACCATTTATGCAGCCCAAACACCCGAACAGCCTAAACAGGAGCAGCCCTTGGAGCAGCTTGTGAACGAGCCCATCTCTTCAGAGTATGACTATATGCAGCAAACGCAGCTGGAGCAAAAGCAGCTCACCAATTATGAAGTACCAATGACTGCAGAGGAAATAGCAGCCACATATTTGCAGCCTGATCCTCAACTATATCAGACCATGTATGAGAATGTGGCAGACAGTGGTCAGTGGGGCTATGTTGCAGAGGCAAATACTGCACCACAGCAACAGGCATTACCGCAGACTTATTATGACCAAATAATGCAGATGCAATATCCGATTCAATACCAAACTGTGGCTGTGCCACAGACAACACCGCAGTATCAGTTGCTTACAGGTTACTATCAACCCGTTGCTCAAGCGGAAACTTATTCCGCTGTATATAGCACGGATGCAACGCAAATTTACTATGCTCCACAGGCACCAGACTATACGCAGGAATATCAACAGCCTCAGCAACAGGAACTAGTTGCAGAAATACCTGTTTATCAACCGGAAACTGTTGAACAACCATATATGCTCGAACCTTTCCATACGGATGTTAACCAGGCAATTAATTCAACTACAGGAAATAGTGTCCTTGATCGTGTGGTAACAACACTTGCATCTATGGTGCAACAGAGTGCGGAACCTCTGACCACAAGCACTCATATGGAAGAGCATGTTCCTGCTCAGCAAGTGTTCATTGAAGAACATGTACACATGCTACGTCCTGTAGAGCCACAGGAGTTTGAAATGAACGAGCCACGCCCTGATATAACATTTGGTCAATTTGATGTTGATGCCATTGAGACCATACCCATTGATTTACCCGAAACTCAGCCAGAACATCAACCAGTATCACAACTACAACCACAACACCAACCACAACCTCAACACCAACCACAACCAGAAGCAGAATTAGCAGCAAGCATTACTACAGCAAAATATGTGGAGGAGACTATAATCTCACAACAGATACAGCCAACTGTGATAGCGCAAGAGCCTAAGCAAATTGTCGCAACCCCAGAGACTGTCATTATCCGTCCTCAAGTGCAGCAGCCCAATCGGAATGTACATAAAAAGCCCCCGACAAGTAGTTCTGGCAGCACCTATGCCGAAGTCCTCTTTGGACAACAACATAAAGCACATCCAGTTTTCCAGCCATCCAGTCAACAACAGATTGCAGTACTCACAACGATACCGCAAACGCAACTACCAAGTGCTGAATATCTGACAACCAGCAAACATACAACAACAACAACAACTACTTCGACATTAGGATACCAGCAGCACAGCCATAGATGGATAGACAGGGCGGATGAGAGTATTGAACCAAAATTCTCAAGACCCAATCGAAGACATGAGCCACAGCCGGAACCCTTGCCAATTAAGGTAAGCAATAGGAAAGAATCGAAGGCCAACAGGAAAAACAAATCTCCAGAAACTAATGGTGCAGCAGCCTTTGGAGAGACAAACAGCTCTGTGAGTAATGCTCCTGCAACTACCACTGCAGCCAATGTTATTGATGAGTCCGGTAAACAACCAGAACCAAAAACTAGAAAGTCGAAAAAGCCCAAAAAGACACCTGAACATATGATAGATACTCCAATTGTTGCTGTTGTTGAAGCAACAATAACAAGCGAAAAGGTTTCTAAGCCTGTTGTAAAAGAAACAGTTATAGCAGAAACAATTGCAGTTCCAAGGAAAAAGGAGCAACCATCAAATGCTGCGGAAATAACAAACACCACAAAGAAGACAGTTGAAAAAACAGTTAGCAACCCTAAAAAGAAGGATAACATCATAGTCGTTGAACAGACTGTGGAGGTCGGTACTGATAATTCCCCTCAAACAAGGAAAGATAAAAAGAAGACTAAAGCTGTTGGAGAAGTTATGACAACAACAGAGACAATTGAGCCTGTAATTGAGGTAATAAAGAAAACGGAAGTTCTTCCGGTTGAACCAGTGCCCCAACAAGTTTCTGCTCTAGCTAAAAAGGATAGGAAGAAGGCTAAGAATATTGTTGAGACTTCAAGCAGCTCTAAGATAGTTGAAAATATTTCTGATGTAAACAAACTGACAGAAGTTGTTACCTCAATAGAACCTACGGTTCCCATCACATCTACACCGTCTAAGAAAGAAAGAAAGAAGCATTTGAATGTGGAAACAACGGTTACCACAACGTCAACAACTGAAGCTCCAGTTGAAATTATTAAGCAGACGGAAATCGTGTCAGTTCAAGAACCAGTTGTGGAAACAGTGGTTAAAACTGTAAAAACTGTTGAACCAGTTGCCGTAGTCATCGAATCAAGAGAAATTGAAGTAGCTGTAAAGCCTGAAAGTGAACCAATTCCTAATACCAAAACATCTTCGAAAAAGGATAGAAAACGATCAAAGATTGTGGAAGTTTCAGCTTCAGAGTTAACCAAGGAACAAATCCAAAAGAAGGTTGAGTCACAGGAAACTAATGATGTTGAAATTGTGAATGATATTATTATAACCAAGGAGAATCCAACAGAATTCGCATCACAGATTACACAAGAAACACTTCCGAAGGATCAGCATAGCACAGATACTAATCAAGTTCCTGCATCTAAATCTACAACTGTAGCAACAACCGAAAGTAATGAATCAATAATAGAAAGTGAACCTACAATAACAACGTCTACCAATACAATTGCAACCGAAAGTGGCACTACTACAATTACAACTAGAACCATAACAAAGCACATTACAAAGCGTATTATAAAACGCATTGTAGATGGCAAAGAAGAGATTGTTGAGGAAGATGTAATCGATGATTTACCGGAGGAAAATATTTCCGTTGAGCAATATGATTTACCCTCCACCGAAACAACAAGCTTGGCCACAATCGTTCCTGGACAAACATCAACTCAAGATACAACTATTGTACAAGGCGGTTCCATTACTAAAACAACAATAACTAAAACAAAACGCATATTAAAACGTATTAACGCCGATGGTGAGGAAATTGTTGAGGAATACTTTGAAGATGAACCCGAGGTGGAACGTGATGTAACTTTGTTACCGACTACTGTACTTACTACTCAAAGTGTAACAGTCGATCCACAACCAAATGCAATTCAAGAAAATATACTTGATGCAGCACAAAGCGCTGTTAAAGAAATTGTGGAGCAAGCAGAAACAACAGTTTTACCAGAGCCAAAGAAACCATCACGTAAAGATAAGACGAAAACAGAATCGAAAATTCCGTCGGTAAAGGAAACTGTAGAAATTGTGAAAGCTGTCATAGAAGAAACAGAGCCGGAAATTACTTCCGTAAAGGAAACTGTAGAGACTATGGAAACTGTAAGAACAGAAACAGAGCCGGAAATTTTGTCAGTTAAAGAAACTGTAGAAATTGTGGAAGCTGTTGCTCCCGAATCAAAACCGAAAATTACTTCGGTAAAGGAGAGTATGGAAGCCGTTCCAACTGAACCTGAGCTTAAACCGTACAAGCCAACAAGGAAGGATAAGAAAAACAAGAACAAGAAAGTAGAAAATGAAGAAATCAAAGTCAATACTGATGCCATATGCAAACCGGATATACCCATTATGCAAAGTGTAGCTGAAATAAATGAGCCACAAATACCACTAGAAACAACAGAGCCCCTGAATACAACAAGTGCAATTCCAGCTGATGAGAAACAAACTCAGTCAGCTGAAGAATCTGTTATCAGAGATGATGGCAGCCTAGTCAAGACCACAGTAATACGTACAACAAAGATAATAAAGAAAATCAATCAGCTTGATAGTCACGAAATGTCTACATCAAGCCACTCGGATGTACAGTCAATGGATTCATTTGATCTTGCTGAAGAAGCTACAGAACAACCTAAGGTAGAAAAATCCGAATTAAATAGCCGAGAGATCAACGATGAAGGTGTTGTTAAGACCACTAAAACGACAACTATTCGTACGATAAAGAATGCCAAATCTGAAGTGGAGAAGGATACTGTTATTAATGAAGTTGCCGATGTTCCTGAGTCAAAACTAACTGAAAACATATCAGAAACGGATGACGGCTCTGTACTTAAAACAACAATTGTGCGCACAACGAAAATTGTAAAGAAAATCTGTCAAGATGTGGACAATGTAAACGATGAGAGTGCATCTGATACCTCATTGCCAACTGTTGAGTCCATTATTGAAGATGCTCCCGTAGTATCTGAATCAGTTTCCACAGAATCAAATAGTGAGGGTATTACCAAAACTGTAACAACACGCACCACAAAGGCCGTTAGTAAAACAACTATTATCGATGCTGATGTGCAGTCTACAGAGCCCGAGCCGATTGTTGTAGAACCTGAAATAATTGCTGAAGAGGTGCTACTTACCCCTAAGAAAGCAGAAATTAAGTCATCTACAATTGATTTTATTGCCTCTGAACAGCAATCTTCGGCGCCAGTACCAGAAAAGAAGAAACGCAAGTCAAAGAAGGAAACTTCGGTAATAGAAACACCCGTAAAAATTGAGGAGTCTCAGGTCATTGCGTCTAAGGATTTAGAAGACATTCACGTTGAAGAACCCAAATTAACTGAAGGTACTTTACCTGGACCGGTTGATGTCAATACATCAAATGATGTTGTCAAAACAACAATTGTCAGAACAACAAAAATTGTTAAGAAAGTTTCACAAAATGCTGATAACCAAACAACTAAAGAAACTATCTGTGCACCGGAACAGGAAACCCAGAAATATGCTGACCTTACTCCCGTTGCTGTGGAACCAATTAATGAGAATGAGTCTGCTGGTGGTGTAACAAAAACAACAACCGTGCGAACAACAAAAATTGTAAAGAAACTGAATGAAGACGGCGAAACAACTACAGAGGAGAGCAGTACCATAAGTGAACCAATAACTGTAAGGGAAGGTTCGCCAACGATTTCAGAAGAACCCAGCGAAGCCTCAACCACATCTAGTCAAATTGATGGCGCAATTATCAAGACAACGACAATTCGTACAATGCGTATTAGGAAACGTGTGACAAATGACGGACGTATAGTTCTTACTGAAAGTGACGCACCTAGTGATGTTATTGTTACATCAAGTATTGAAATGCCTGAACAAAGATCAACTAGTCCTATTGTATCATCCAGTACAATACCAGAGGCAGTTCCATCTGTTGTCACATCAAGTAGTGAACTTAAGTTAGAGAATGTTGGTGTCAATATTAGGGATACTGTTACCAAAACTGGTGTTAAGGTCATAGGCATTGAGACAACAGAAATACCAACGGTACGAAGAAGAGAAGAAACGCATAGTTCATCAAATGGGGTGATCACTGAGACAGATAGGGTTGCCACTACTACAACAACAACCAAAAATACGATACTTACAACGACACAAAGACGTAGCTTCGAAACTGAAGATGGCACAAATGTTCTTTTCATTGGAGAAGGCATTGACGGTGCCTATCCACCAGGTACAGTTCAGAAAATTTCACTTATCACACATGAAGAGAAGTTGAAGACTCCTATAGTGAAAATGCATCTAGATTTTCCAGAGGTTAGTCTTCGTGTCACTGAGACTTTGACTGAAAATGTAGAGTCCCTACAGAGAACTGCTGAATCCAATGCAACTTCTATAGTTGATGTTGTTGAAGTTGCAAAGACAGATACTGTTACAAGCGTTTCTGATGCCCCAACTGAGGCATCGGTTACTAGCGAACAGGTTACCATAGTCCAAAATCGGGAAGCCCATGTTGCTCAAATAGAATCAACAAAACAGATTGTAGAACCAAAGGTTAGTCAAAAGGAAGTTGAGCCCCTGGCTGATTTGAGCCCTGAAGAACAAATATTATTTGAAGATATTCAAAAGAAACTTTCTAAGAAAGATAAGAAGAAGAGGCCAGCAATTCCGGTAGAGTTCATAAAGCAAGAAACAGTTGAATTTATTGAAAAAGAAAATCAAGGTAGTAGTACACTAATATCATCTATACCTTCTGTAGATCAATCCCAATCTCTTATAGAATCAACAATTTCCCCTGTTACTGCAGTGCAAGAAACTCAAAATATATTCCAAGATGTGCCCTTGATTTCGAAAGCAAATACAATCGATCATGTAGAAACTAATATTGTATATTCTGAGAAATTGGAAGAAATACCAGTAAATCTTTCTTCTGAATCTAAAGAAGAAACGCAAGTAGAAACACCATGTGAACCTCAGTTACACCCTGATCCTACTAATAATGCTAATCAAATTGTTCCTGCCAAGCCAAACGCATTAATTGCTGAAGCATCTGTGGCTAACACGGTAAGCACTTTAAATATCACTAATGTCCTGAATATTTGCCCCATTGACAAAATCTATGAAATACCCAAATATTATTTAAATCAATATAACGTTGCCGAGGGTATTTATCACACAATCAAATCAATGCAAACAATTGTAGACACACCATTACCAACCGATTCTTATGTAGATACTGTTAAAGAACCTTTACCAGTTGTAAGTATGGTTGAATCTTCTATTAAAAGTACATCGGTTGAAACAAAAACAACCGACACAACTACGGCACCATCGAGTATATCTGAACAGCCCAAGCCCACACCTACCCCAGTTGATAAAGTATACGAGGTTCCCAAATACGATATTTTCTCATTAAATAAAGCTGAAGGTAATTATCACAAATTCATAACTAAAACTACGGAAGATTCAACATCTTCAAGAATTGATACAAACGAAATAACTGAGAGTTTACCAGTTGAAAAATCTGTTGATACCAATAACAAAATTACTGCAATCGATATTACAAATATTGAAACCACAACTGTAGATGCTTCTAGAAATGTTTACAACTACGAGATTCCAAAGTATAATGTTATAGACTTTAATTCAGCGGAAAAACACTATCATGTATATCTTAACAAGTCTGAGGCAATTCAAAACCAAACTGTTCCTGATACAAAACAGATCCTTCAGGAAACTGAAATCAATACAGCTCCGATTGTTGAAAATGAAATTGTGCATGAAACTATAAATACTGATTCCACTCCACAAGAAAACATCATTTCGGAATCAAATACAACAACCACATCTTCACTAACAACGGATACAAAGACTACTACAACTGTAATCAGTACAACAACTGTGATGAAAGCGGCCTGTGAGTCTGGTGTTCCTATTGCATTAACTCTTATCGAACCCGAAAAGAAACCAGAAGAACCTAAGAAACCAGCTTACGCGGGTCTACCGGTAGATAAGACAAGTAGCTCTTGGATGGACGTTATGGATGAACCAATTACATTCTCCGATGAGGAAGAAGAACCTGTTAAGTCCGCAGAGTTCATTGAGTCTGCAGTTGCAGAGGACATAAAGACTACCACAACTGTAATCACAACAAAAACTGTGACTGAAGCCGTCAGCGAAGCTGTTGCTCCAGTCGTAACAGCTGTCGTGGAACCTAAAAAGGAACCAGTAGAGCCTAAGAGACCAGCATACGCTGGTTTACCTGTAGATGAGTCAAGTAGCTCTTGGATGGACGTTATGGATGAACCAATGACTTTCTCCGATGAGGAAGAAGATCCTGTTAAGTCCACAGAGTTCATTGAGTCTGCAGTTTCAGAGGACACGAAGACTACCACAACTGTAATCACTACAACAACGGTGACTGAAGCAGTCAGCGAGGTTGTTGATCCAGTTGTAACAGCTGTCGTGGAACCTGAAAGGAAACCGGAAGAGGCTAAGAAACTAGCATACGCGTCCGACGAGGAAGAAGAACCTGTTAAGTCCGTAGAGATTATCGAGTCCGCAGTAGCAGAGGACACGAAGACTACCACAACTGTAATCACGACAAAAACTGTGACTGAAGCCGTCAGCGAAGCTGTTGCTCCAGTCGTAACAGCTGTCGTGGAACCTAAAAAGGAACCAGAAGAGCCTAAGAAACCAGCATACGCTGGTTTACCTGTAGATGAGTCAAGTAGCTCTTGGATGGACGTTATGGATGAACCAATGACTTTCTCCGATGAGGAAGAAGAATCTGTTAAGTCCACAGAGTTCATTGAGTCTGCAGTTGCAGAGGACACGAAGACTACCACAACTGTAATCACTACAACAACGGTGACTGAAGCAGTCAGCGAGGTTGTTGCTCCAGTTGTAACAGCTGTCGTGGAACTTGAAAGGAAACCAGAAGAGGCTAAGAAACTAGCATACGCTTCCGACGAGGAAGAAGAACCTGTTAAGTCCGTAGAGATCATCGAGTCCGCAGTAGCAAAGGACACGAAGACTACCACAACTGTAATCATAACAAAAACTGTGACTGAAGCCGTCAGCGAAGCTGTTGCTCCAGTCGTAACAGCTGTCGTGGAACCTAAAAAGGAACCAGTAGAGCCTAAGAGACCAGCATACGCTGGTTTACCTGTAGATGAGTCAAGTAGCTCTTGGATGGACGTTATGGATGAACCAATGACTTTCTCCGATGAGGAAGAGGAACCTGTTAAGTCCACAGAGTTCATTGAGTCTGCAGTTGCAGAGGACACGAAGACTACCACAACTGTAATCACTACAACAACGGTGACTGAAGCAGTCAGCGAGGTTGTTGATCCAGTTGTAACAGCTGTCGTGGAACCTGAAAGGAAACCGGAAGAGGCTAAGAAACTAGCATACGCGTCCGACGAGGAAGAAGAACCTGTTAAGTCCGTAGAGATCATCGAGTCCGCAGTAGCAGAGGACACGAAGACTACCACAACTGTAATCACGACAAAAACTGTGACTGAAGCCGTCAGCGAAGCTGTTGCTCCAGTCGTAACAGCTGTCGTGGAACCTAAAAAGGAACCAGAAGAGCCTAAGAAACCAGCATACGCTGGTTTACCTGTAGATGAGTCAAGTAGCTCTTGGATGGACGTTATGGATGAACCAATGACTTTCTCCGATGAGGAAGAAGAACCTGTTAAGTCCGCAGAGTTCATTGAGTCTGCAGTTGCAGAGGACACGAAGACTACCACAACTGTAATCACAACAACAACGGTGACTGAAGCCGTCAGCGAGTTTGTTGCTCCAGTTGTAACAGCTATCGTGGAACATGAAAGGACACCACAAGAGCCTAAGAAACCAGCATACGCTGGTTTACCTGTAAATGAGTCAAGTAGCTCTTGGATGGACGTTATGGATGAACCAATGACTTTCTCCGATGAGGAAGAAGAACCTGTTAAGTCCACAGAGTTCATTGAGTCTGCAGTTGCAGAGGACACGAAGACTACCACAACTGTAATCACTACAACAACGGTGACTGAAGCAGTCAGCGAGGTTGTTGCTCCAGTTGTAACAGCTGTCGTGGAACCTGAAAGGAAACCAGAAGAGGCTAAGAAAGTAGCATACGCTTCCGACGAGGAAGAAGAACCTGTTAAGTCCGCAGAGTTCATTGAGTCTGCAGTTGCAGAGGACACGAAGACTACCACAACTGTAATCACTACAATAAATGTGACTGAAGCAGTCAGCGAACCTGTTGCTCAGGTTGTAACAGCTGTCGTGAAAACTGAAAAGAAACCAGAAGAGCCTAAGAAACCACTAAATGAGTCAATTAGCTCTTGGATGAAAGTTCCGAATGAGCCAGTGACATTACCCGATGATGGTACACTTTTGAATGAGACAACAATAACTCAAGACTCTGAAAAAATTACTGGATCTTTTGTTGTTGAGAATGTGGATGCCACTATTTCAGATATTACGGCTACTACTACTACAGAGGTTGATGTAGATGAGTCCCAAGAAAAACCAGTATACTCAGGTTTGACCATGGAAGGTCCCATTGATACTTGGTCTAGTATTTTGGAGGAAACGTTACCAAACTTAGGAAATGTTGTTTTTACTTCAACTTTATCTGCTGATGCCCCAGAATTTACTCCTTCATATCTAAGACACGCATATTCTGATCAAACTAATACTTTCCTTGCCAATGAGAGAGTTTACAACGAATTTATTCCACGGAATAGATTAGAACAAGCAGTGAAACTTCAAAAAAAACCAAAGAAAGTGAAGCCACCAAAACGCGAAAAGAAACCTGTTGACAATACCCCTGAAACACAAGAAATTGTTATAGAACCTTCCACTCTTGTCGTAGAGTCTGAACACATAATTGAACAAAATGTATGGGAAAAGAATCGGGACGGAAAATCGTATGCAGATGTTGTGTTTAATTCAGGCATCAATAATGAACTACAAGTTTCAACAAGCTATTTTGTTGAACAACATAAGCAGGTCGTCGCTGAACCAATTACAAAGAATGAGAAGCCCAAGGAACCAAAGGAACCCAAGAAGAAGCCTAAACAAGAGAAACCTAAGCCCTTAGAACACGTTCGGGAAATAAGCACTGAAGAATCTAAACCTACAACAGAAAGCTCTAAAGAACCATCATCTGACGAGCGGGATGTTCAAAAATCTTCAGAGATAAGCTGGTCAGCTTTGGTTAAAAGACCTGGTGAATGGTCTGATAATACAGTTCCTAAAAAGGTGGCGGTAACACCGGAAAATACTGAAAAAGAACCGAAAATCAAAACACAAGAAAAAGAGGATCGAAAGACCACAAAAACGAAGAAAACTAAAAAATCTAAAAAACTAATTGTTGAATCAGTTTCCACTACCTCTGAAGATGAAAAGATTGAAATTGATGAGCCAGTAGCAATAACTCCTACAGAAACTGTGACCCCAATTGAAACACAACCTGTTACATTCAAGGAAAAGGAGCCCGAAGTAAGTGGATTTTCATGGGCTTCGCTTGTGAAAAGACCTGGCGAATGGGTTGATACTACGGTAACACAAATTAAGAGTGCAATTACTCCATCAACAGACAGAACAGTACCAGATCGGAAGGATCCAGAGAAACCTAAAAAGACACGACAGCAGAAAAAGATGGAACGCATTGAATCTAAAAAGCGAGAAGCTGTAGAGAAAGTCGAACCCCTATCTGAACTTATATCAGAGCTAACTGTAACGGAAGTATTACCACTTGAAAGTGAGCCAGAACCAATAGCTAGCGTTGAAGTTACGGCGCCTAGGAGTGATTCGTTCTCTTGGGCTTCCCTCGTTAAAAAGCCCGGCGATTGGGTTGATGATATAGCAGATCGGAAGAAGCCAATAACAGTTCCAAAGAGTGAGCCAAAGCCGGAACCTAAACAACGCAAAGAACGCAAAACTCATAAAAAAGAAGTCCACCCTGAACCAAATGAGAAGATAGTGCAAGCAAAGGTTAGCCATGTGCAAGAAAATGTGGTAACATCAACATCCGATGAGAGTGATGTGCAGGAAACGTCATCACCAACTCAAGACGAAGGTTTTATTACTTGGGCGAAGGTTGCTAGTCAAATAGATAAAATGGCAGACCTACCGCCAAAGGATAATAAGAATGTTAAGGAAAAGCGCGTAGATTCAGCGAAACCAGTTAAAGTGGATCATATTGAAAAGAAGAAGGAAGCTCCAAGAGAAAAGTCTCTTTATGCGGAACCACGCACAGCCAATCGACCTTTAGCAGTTAGTCAACAAACAATTAACTTTATAGAGATTGAAAATGCTACTCCTGACGTAGTGTCTGTCAGAAAAGCAGAAAAAGTTCAAAAGGTTAGAGCAACTCCAATAGCTTTAACAGTTAAACATGATAAATTGTCAACAACTACAACTGAGAAGTCTGAAGAAAAAACTCATAAATCTTGGGCAGAAATGGTTGACGATGGTTTAGATGATATTGTTGAAGAGAATAAATCCTGGAAGGAATTGATTGACGACGAAATTGAAATTCCACTCCAAGCTGAAAACAGCGATGAAGCAAACATAAACAAAATAATAGAAACCATTAAAATCTTGAAATCTACAGACACTTCTCAGCCAGAAGAAGAGCATAAGGTTTTCGAGCTGAAACCAGTTCCACAAGAAAATTCCCCTGCAGAGCAGCCAAAAGCTATTGTCGTCGAATCAGCACATACAGAGGACACAAAGATTTTAACAACTGTGATCACTACAACTACTGTGACGGAAACAGTCAGCGAGCCTGTTGCTCCAGTTGTAACAGCTGTCGTTGAACCTGAAAGGAAACCAGAAGAGGCTAAGAAACCAGCTTACGCTGGTTTACCTGTAGATAAGTCAAGTAGCTCTTGGATGGACGTTATGGATGAACCAATGACTTTCTCCGATGAGGAAGAAGAACCTGTTGAGTCCGAGAAGATAATCCAGTCGGCAGTTATAGAGGACACAAAGACTACCACAAGTGTGATCACTACAAGTACTGTCACGGAAACAGTCAGCCAGCCTCTTGCTCCTGTTGTACCAACTCTTGTCGAAACCGAAAAGAAACCAGAAGAGTCTAAAAAACCAGCATACGCAGGTTTGCCTTTAGATGAGTCAAGTAGCTCTTGGGTGGACGTTATGGATGAACCAATGACATTCTCCGATGAGGAAGAAGAACCCGTTGAGTCAGACAAAATAATCGAGTCCACAGTTGCAGAGGACAAGAAAATTACCACAACTGTGATTACTTCAACAAGTGTGACTGACGCAATCTCCGAGGCTATTGTTCCCGTTGTACTAACTGTCGTAGAACCCGAGAAGATACCAGAAGAGCCTAAGAAACCGGCATACGCTGGTTTGCCAGTTGATGAGTCAAGTAGCTCTTGGATGGACGTTATGGATGAACCAATGACATTCTCCGATGAGGAAGAAGATCGCTCTGCAGAAACTACCAAACCTGCTGAGACTGAAAGCTCAATCCAGTCCGCAGTTATAGAGGACACAAAGACTACCACAACTGTAATCTTTACAACAACTGTGACGGAAACAGTCAGCGAGCCTGTTGATCCAGTTGTACCAACTGTCGTGGAACCCGAGAAAATGCTACAAGAGCCTAAGAAACCAGCATACGCAGGTTTGCCAGTTGATGAGTCAAGTAGCTCCTGGATGGACGTTATGGATGAACCAATGACATTATCCGACGAGGAAGAAGAACCTGTTAAGTCCGTAGAAATCATCGAGTCCACAGTTGCAGAGGACAGACGAGATGTGGCCACGACCCCAGCATGCAGGTTTGCCAGTCAGCTTCCTGCACCTGGAGAGTTAATAAATACATGAGTCATCTTACATTAAACCGATCTAGGAAGAGACAACGACTACAACTACTTCGACGCAGTTGGCGAGCCTGTTGCTCCTGTTGTCTTCCCGGTTGTAGCATCAGTCGTGGAACCCGAGAAGAAACCAGAGGAACCTAAAAAACTAGCTTACGCTGGTCTACCGGTAGATGAGACAAGTAGCTCTTGGATGGACGTTATGGACGAACCAATGACTTTCTCCGATGAGGAAAAAGAACCAGTTAAGTCCGCAGAGTTCACTGAGTCTGCAGTTGCAGAGGACACGAAGACTACCACAACTGTAATCACAACAAAAACTGTGACTGAAGCAGTCAGAGAGGTTGTTGCTCCGGTTGTAACAGCTGTCGTGGAACCTAAAAAGGAACCAGAAGAACCTAAAAAACCAGTATACGCAGGTTTGCCAGTTGATGAATCAAGTAGCTCTTGTATGGACGTTTTGGATGAACCAATAACATTATCCCATGAGGAAAAAGAACAGGCTAAGTTCCAAAAGATCACCGATTCTGCAGTTGAAGAGGACACAAAGACTACCACAACTGTGATCACTACAACAAATGTGAAGGGAGCGGTCAGCGAGGATATTGTTCCGAACATCACAATTTCCAAAAATGAATTTGATATAAAAACTGAGCGTCAAGAATCCGTTGCGCCTACGCCTAAACAAAGTATTTGGGAGCATAGCTCATCTTATGCTGATGTCCTTAAACATACTACCAATTTCATTGATGTTGAGAAAAAGAACGTGGAAAGAGATATGCAAATTTCCTCTGAAAAGTCCTCAATAGAAACCACTGAAAATATTAAGGTTGCTTTAAGTAAACCCAAATCAAAGAAGGATAAAAAGCCGAAGAACGTAGATCAGTCAAAACCAAAGGAAACTACTGTAATTGAACCAGAAGTTATAACTGACGACACAATTGTTGTTCAAAAACAGAAAGAAGAAAAAACTTCACAAAAATGGTCTCAATTGGTGGACGAAGATGTAAACGAAGTTATTGAACAAAAACAATTGGACAATCAACCTAAAGGTTTTTCTTGGTCATGTGTTGTTCGACAAGGAACCGAAGAGCCTTTTACAAAGATTACGACAGCAGATTCAAAAATATCAAGTGACGAAGACAATATCAAATTTAAAGCAGAAACCGAATCCGAACATGCAAACGATAAACCTAAAAAGCAGAAGGTGAAAAAGCAGGATAAAAAACCATCCAAAAGTCATTATGTGGATGATAAAAATTCTAAGCCTATCGAAAATGTAACTAAACACATAGAATTGGGCCCAACTGTTGTAAATGAAAATGCTACGTCTGAAATACAATCCTGGTCTTCATCAGTGTGTTGAGACACTATTGAAGACCAGGATTGTATTTCAGACGTAGCATTTTCATTTACAACAGTTGGGCCCAATTCTATGTGTTTAGTTACATTTTCGATAGGCTTAGAATTTTTATCATCCACATAATGACTTTTGGATGGTTTTTTATCCTGCTTTTTCACCTTCTGCTTTTTAGGTTTATCGTTTGCATGTTCGGATTCGGTTTCTGCTTTAAATTTGATATTGTCTTCGTCACTTGATATTTTTGAATCTGCTGTCGTAATCTTTGTAAAAGGCTCTTCGGTTCCTTGTCGAACAACACATGACCAAGAAAAACCTTTAGGTTGATTGTCCAATTGTTTTTGTTCAATAACTTCGTTTACATCTTCGTCCACCAATTGAGACCATTTTTGTGAAGTTTTTTCTTCTTTCTGTTTTTGAACAACAATTGTGTCGTCAGTTATAACTTCTGGTTCAATTACAGTAGTTTCCTTTGGTTTTGACTGATCTACGTTCTTCGGCTTTTTATCCTTCTTTGATTTGGGTTTACTTAAAGCAACCTTAATATTTTCAGTGGTTTCTATTGAGGACTTTTCAGAGGAAATTTGCATATCTCTTTCCACGTTCTTTTTCTCAACATCAATGAAATTGGTAGTATGTTTAAGGACATCAGCATAAGATGAGCTATGCTCCCAAATACTTTGTTTAGGCGTAGGCGCAACGGATTCTTGACGCTCAGTTTTTATATCAAATTCATTTTTGGAAATTGTGATGTTCGGAACAATATCCTCGCTGACCGCTCCCTTCACATTTGTTGTAGTGATCACAGTTGTGGTAGTCTTTGTGTCCTCTTCAACTGCAGAATCGGTGATCTTTTGGAACTTAGCCTGTTCTTTTTCCTCATGGGATAATGTTATTGGTTCATCCAAAACGTCCATACAAGAGCTACTTGATTCATCAACTGGCAAACCTGCGTATACTGGTTTTTTAGGTTCTTCTGGTTCCTTTTTAGGTTCCACGACAGCTGTTACAACCGGAGCAACAACCTCTCTGACTGCTTCAGTCACAGTTTTTGTTGTGATTACAGTTGTGGTAGTCTTCGTGTCCTCTGCAACTGCAGACTCAGTGAACTCTGCGGACTTAACTGGTTCTTTTTCCTCATCGGAGAAAGTCATTGGTTCGTCCATAACGTCCATCCAAGAGCTACTTGTCTCATCTACCGGTAGACCAGCGTAAGCTAGTTTTTTAGGTTCCTCTGGTTTCTTCTCGGGTTCCACGACTGATGTTACAACCGGAACAACAGGAGCAACAGGCTCGCCGACTGCTTCCGTCGAAGTAGTTGTAGTCGTTGTCTCCTCTGCAACTGTGGACTCGATGATTTGTACGGATATAACAGGTTCTTCTTCCTCGTCGGTTAATGTCATTGGTTCATCTATAACGTCCATCCAGGAGCTACTTGACTCATCAACTGGCAAACCTGCGTATGCTGGTTTCTTAGGCTCTTGTAGTATTTTCTCGGGTTCCACGACAGTCGGTACAACTGAAGCAACAGGCTCGCTGACTGTTTCCGTCACAGTAGTTGTAGTGATCACACTTGTGGTAGCGTTTTTGTCCTCTGCAACTGCGACAGTCGGTACAACTGGAGCAACAGGCTCGCTGACTGTTTCCGTCACAGTAGTTGTAGTGATCACACTTGTGGTAGCGTTTCTGTCCTCTGCAACTGTGGACTCGATGATTTCTACGGACTTAACAGGTTCTTCTTCCTCGTCGGATAATGTCATTGGTTCATCCATAACGTCCATCCAGGAGCTACTTGACTCATCAACTGGCAAACCTGCGTATGCTGGTTTCTTAGGCTCTTGTAGTATATTCTCGGGTTCCACGACAGTCGGTACAACTGGAGCAACAGGCTCGCTGACTGTTTCCGTCACAGTAGTTGTAGTGATCACACTTGTGGTAGCGTTTCTGTCCTCTGCAACTGTGGACTCGATGATTTCTACGGACTTAACAGGTTCTTCTTTCTCGTCGGATAATGGTTCATCCATAACGTCCATCCAGGAGCTACTTGACTCATCAACTGGCAAACCTGCGTATGCTGGTTTCTTAGGCTCTTGTAGCATTTTCTCGGGTTCCACGACAGTTGGTACAACTGGATCAACAGGCTCGCTGACTGTTTCCGTCACAGTTGTTGTAAAGATTACAGTTGTGGTAGTCTTTGTGTCCTCTATAACTGCGGACTGGATTGAGCTTTCAGTCTCAGCAGGTTTGGTAGTTTCTGCAGAGCGATCTTCTTCCTCATCGGAGAATGTCATTGGTTCATCCATAACGTCCGTCCAAGAGCTACTTGACTCATCAACTGGCAAACCAGCGTATGCCGGTTTCTTAGGCTCTTCTGGTATCTTCTCGGGTTCTACGACAGTTAGTACAACGGGAACAATAGCCTCGGAGATTGCGTCAGTCACACTTGTTGAAGTAATCACAGCTGTGGTAATTTTCTTGTCCTCTGCAACTGTGGACTCGATGATTTCGTACGGACTCAACGGGTTCTTCTTCCTCGTCGGAGAATGTCATTGGTTCATCCATAACGTCCACCCAGGAGCTACTTGACTCATCTAACTGGCAAACCTGCGTATGCTGGTTTCTTAGGCTCTTGTGGTATTCTTCTCGGGTTCCGACGAGAGTCGGTACAACTGGAGCAAGAGGCTGGCTGACTGTTTCCGTGACAGTACTTGTAGTGATCACACTTGTGGTAGTCGTTTGTGTCCTCTATAACTGCCGACTGGATTATCTTCTACGGACTCAACAGGTTCTTCTTCCTCATCGGAGAAAGTCATTGGTTCATCCATAACGTCCATCCAGGAGCTACTTGACTCATCTACTGGCAAACCTGCGTATGCTGGTTTCTTAGGCTCTTCTGGTATTCCTTTCAGGTTCAACGACAGCTGTTACAACTGGAGCAACAGGCTCGCTGACTGTTTCCGTCACAGTAGTTGTAGTGATCACAGTTGTTAAAATCTTTGTGTCCTCTGTATGTGCTGATTCGACGACAATAGCTTTTGGCTGCTCTGCAGGGGAATTTTCGTGTGGAACTGGTTTTCAGCTCGAAAACCTTATGTTCTCTTCTTCTGGCTGAGAAGTGTCTGTAGATTTCAAGATTTTTTAATGGTTTCTATTATTTTGTTTATGTTTGCTTCATCGCTGTTTTCAGCTTGGAGTGGAATTTCAATTTCGTCGTCAATCAATTCCTTCCAGGATTTATTCTCTTCAACAATATCATCTAAACCATCGTCAACCATTTCTGCCCAAGATTTATGAGTTTTTTCTTCAGACTTCTCAGTTGTAGTTGTTGACAATTTATCATGTTTAACTGTTAAAGCTATTGGAGTTGCTCTAACCTTTTGAACTTTTTCTGCTTTTCTGACAGACACTACGTCAGGAGTAGCATTTTCAATCTCTATAAAGTTAATTGTTTGTTGACTAACTGCTAAAGGTCGATTGGCTGTGC